>VYZM01021346.1:292115-308387 GCA_013398915.1 Dromas ardeola
CGCGTTATAAGCTGGGGAGGGCGGCATCGCCGCGCCGCGCCGTCCGCCCTCCCGCCCGGCCCGCACCATGGCGCTCAGCGACACCATCCTGCCCTCCTTCGCCACCTTCGCCAGCCCCTGCCGCGAGAAAACCCTCCACGAAGTGAGTCTCCCCCCCGCGACTCCCCCCTATTCCTCTCCCGCCGCCGCGCTGAGGCCGGCGCGGCTCATCGCACGGGTGGGCGGCGGTGCCGCGGCCCCGCTTCTCCCTAAATGCCCCCCTCAGACACCACCTCTAACCTTCTCCCTTTTCTCTCTTCCCCCAGAGGTGGAAGTGCGACCAGGAGGCCAAGACCCCCGCCGGCACCTGGGGCGGCCTCTCCCCGCGCAAGGAGGATGAAGATCTCAACAACGTGCTGGATTTTATCCTTTCCATGGGCAGCGACGGTTACGGGCAGGGCGCAGCCGGTGGGGACTATCCCCCTGCCCAAGGGGAGAGCGGTGGCTTTTACCAGACAAACCCGTCCCCGGGATGCTACAGTGCCCTGGAGCAGGGCAGCCCCCCACCCTACAACAACGGCATCGTGCCGGAGATGATCCGCTCCGAGATGGACTCCAACTACTGCCCTCCTGGCAATGTCCACGGGCGGTTCTTCGTGACACCCAGCTTCGGGGGCCCGCAGTTCGTTGAGAACATTAAGCCCGAGCCCGACATGGACAGTTATGGACCGGTGCTGGGTCTGGTGCCTCAGGCTTGCCCGAAGATCAAGCAGGAGGGCAACGCGACCTGCATGATGGCCTACGAGCAGCCCCGGGTGGCCAGCTCCCCCCAGATCCCTGGGGCAGAGACGCCCCCGCTGAGCCCCGACGATCTCATGGTGAATGACTGCCACACGCAGATGATGTGCCCCTCGTCCGTGTCCTTCCAGCAAAGCTACCACCCAGCCTCCGGCTTCCACCACCCGCAGACCCATCTCCAGTACCAGAACACCTCCCAGTTTGGTCTTTTCGAGGACAGCCTGCCCTTACAACCCTCCGCTCCCAGAGGCATGCTCACCCCTCCGTCCTCCCCTCTGGAGCTGCTGGACTCCAAACCCAAAAGAGGACGTCGGTCCTGGCCGCGGAAGAGGACGGCCACTCACACGTGCACCTACGCGGGCTGCGGGAAGACCTACACCAAGAGTTCGCACCTGAAGGCCCACCTCAGGACGCACACAGGTAAATATGGCAGCTCGCCTTCAGCCGTAGCGCCTGTATAAAAGAGTTTGCAGCCTGAGCTTTAACCCCGTAGTGCCTTAAACTCCAGGAGCATTCAAGGTTGAGCTGTGACAGCTGATCAGGTCTGTCATGTTTAAGTGTTTTCCTGTGTATACATAAGCTTTTGCTGAGGGCTTCCGACGCCCTTTCTCAAAAGATTCTCACTGCAGGTATAGATTAGTGAAGGAATTGCTAAGTCTGGTTTGGCTTAAAAGTGCTTGGAGCTTCTTGTGAAAGGGCTCGGTAGCAAATGAAAGGCTGCGCTGAGATAAACTCGGAAGGGTGCCTGGCATGTCATGCTGCCGGTCCGTGGGAGTGCCGCGCTGAGTCACGCTCTCTCTGGTCTCTCCGCAGGTGAAAAGCCCTACCACTGCAACTGGGAAGGCTGCGGCTGGAAGTTCGCTCGCTCCGACGAGCTCACCCGCCACTATCGCAAGCACACCGGCCACCGGCCCTTCCAGTGCCACCTCTGCGACAGGGCCTTCTCCAGGTCGGACCACCTGGCTTTGCACATGAAACGGCACATGTAGCCCGAGAGAGACTGACCTGCCGACAGCGGACATTATTTAACTGCTCAGGTGCAGACGCGTTGAAAAACTTGTAGCTGGTACTACGTAGGGAGGCACCGATGCTCTAGCGATGGAAGCGGAGGAGGATTCGACACAAGGAGACTTAGCCAGGCATCTCCTGCAGAGAATTTGACGTGACTGTATCAGTGGACCTGTCCCGGTCAGGAGAACAGGGGTTATTTATGCAGCTTCTGTGAAGGGTAAACTCCGTAAGACTCCATACAGATTGTATAAAAGAAGCTGTAAATATGTTTTTTTTTCCGATTCTAACTGCCCAGTCCTAAGCTTTACAAGACAATGTTTGTATGGAAACTGCCTGAAGTTGACCCTAGAAGAGATAAAATGAATGTTACTGTAGCTAACGATGTTATTTTAGATCTCAGTTGAAGGCATGGCTAAGAGAACACTCCTATTGTTAGACTGTTTGTTTCACAGGTGCAATAATATTCTTGTTTGCCATGATCTACACTAGAAGTACAGGGCTTGATGTCTTGTAAGAAAATAACCTATTTTACTGTAATTTTTTTATATATTGTAAATAATTTTATACAATGAAAAATATTGTATGTGTAAATAGAAGACAAATGGGTATTTTGCCTATTTCTGTTTTTATAAAAACATGATTTTTCAATGTTTGAAAACATTTCATCTTTTTAATAAAATAAGTTTTTAATTGCTGTGATTTTTATTCTCCTTTTGAGCTCTCCCTGTTGCTTTTTCCCCTGATGGCTGGACCAACAACCACCTGGTTGTGTTTTAAATTATCGACGACCGTAAGAAGCAGCTTAAAAAAATCTGAGCTATGGATTTTCCTAAAATAGATAACAGAGCACGTAATTCATTCTCAGCAGTAAACAAGATACAATACGGTGTTTTATCAAAAAAATCAAATAGGAAAGGAGATCACATTCAAAATACACTTCCTAAAAATGGTTAAGTAAGCAACACTGTAATTTCAGTCTCATTTCTAGTTTATGCTAGACTATTTTAATAGCATCCTTAATGTTTTCCAGATGCAGTTAAAGTTTTGCCAGCAGTGTGTGGGTTTTTACTATAAATTTAAACACTGCATTTTTGTAATTACGGAGGCTTATTTTAAGGCATTCTTGTACATAAATTATCCTTGCTCTCGAGAGCTCAGTGCAGAATTCCAATAGAACAGTAGTGGAATTTAAACATAAATTCACAACACAGGGTAACAGACCTTCATAACTCATTCCCAAAAACTTAAATTCACTTCATAATTTTAAATCCCACCTCGATCTCAGGAGTTGAGAAAGATATTTACTGTTTTTAAGGAAAACAAAGTAGCCAGGAATCCAGATTCTGGAAACTAATTTCAAATAAACTGGATGCTGTAATAGCTGTAGCAGTGAAAAGCTGAAAAAAAAAAAATAAAAATCAAAGGGAACCCCCCCCTCCCGAAAAGCTCTTCCCCAGCTGTAAATGAGTTCATAAATCCAATTAGTTTATCTGTGCAATTGCCCTGAAACTCGGACGAGGATCCTCTGTTTTTGCAGCTACGGTTTAGTGGTGAGCCTTGGTACTCCTAGAACAAAATCACTGTTAATTAAGTATGCCGAGTCAGCTCAATATTGGAGCATTTTTTCCTTAACATCTGGCTACTTGGAACTTGACTTTAATCAAGATGATTGTGACGTTTTTCTGACTTACAAGTCAGGATACACAAGAATGAAATCAACAGGAATACATTTAGAGTGACTACAAATATAGCTATTCTTCTGTGAAAGCAAAGTCTGCAGTTGCTCATGTGGAACAGATGTATTTTGGGCTTCTAATCATTGACATGGAAGAATGAGTTCCACATTTCACTTTTATAGCTCTTTCAAAGTGAAATATAAGGGAGATTTAGCATTTCTTCATTAAAAACAAAACGCATTTATTTGCTAGAAAAAAAAATTGCACAATCTAATTCCAGAAAGTGAGGATGACTTAAAGATGTTCTAAAATTAGCACATTCGTTGTTGCAACAGTTCTAGGTATTTCCTTCTCTTTCCCCATAGCCGGAGATTTTCATATTTCAGCACGTCCTTTGGTGTTTATAACCTTAAGAACGTGATTTTTTGAGCTTAATTCTTACCCTTTCCATAGTCACCCGGCTTTCCCTCGCTCTTTCTGAAGAGCTGACGATGCTTTTGGTCATTCCCAGGTTTCATTTCGGTCATTGCCAGTGCAAGCTTAAACTTTTTGGTAAGGTAATTAGGAGAGGCGCTGTGGGTCGAGCCCTTGCTGGGGTGGGTAGGGTGTCCCCCCCCCCCGACCAGTGCACATCAGCCCCCAGCTGGCTCGGGGGGTCCCCAGCAGCGCTCTCCAGTGGTGGGGGGAGCTTGGCAGCATCAGGAAGTGTTCATCATTTATCGGGCTCTGCTGGTCCCCAGCCACCTCGGTGGCCCCTGTCGGAGGCAGGTGCTGGGCGAGGTGGCCCTTGGGGCTGACCACGTTTGTGCCCTCCCAGGTTAAAAGAGCGAAAGGCAGCTGTAGCGATGAACCAGCACAGAGCATGAAGGCTGCACAGTGCCTGCATCCACAGATTAATGTCACTGCAGCCACCAACCCCGAAAATCCCCACTTGCGTGGCTCCTCCGTAGCACCCACCAGAACGGCACGGGTGCTCCTCCTCCAGTACCTCTGCACGGGGGCGTCCCAGCTTCCCCTTGCTCCAGTCCAGCCGTGAGGGTGATAGAACCTCTGCTACCTCTGCTCGTCTTCACTAGAAGGTCTTGAGATAAGACACTTCTTATCTGCATGATATCATGTTACCAAATCGTGAAGAACGGCGGGGACCTGCTCTGCTGCGAGCTCTTCACGATGTAAAAACGAGCCGGTTGCGTCCTCTGAGCTTTTAGATTTGTTGCAACTCAACTGAAAATAGGGCAAAGCCATCCCCTTCCATATAAATATAAAATAACCCATATAAAAATATATAAATCCAGGCCTCTGAAGGTGAGGAGGGATGGGGGGCACAGAACAGTAATAAAAGCTCATGACCAACTTTAATTGTTTAAGGGAGGGCACATATGATAATTTCTGTGTGGTCTTTACAGGAAACTGCAGGTTCTTGAATCTTGAGATAATCTTGAAGCAGAAAGAAAGAGACGCTGATCTCATTCTTCTCACATTCTATTATGAGTAATTGTCAACTCTCTTTTTTTTTAAAATTGCCTTAAATTAGTACATCCAAAGATGTGTCGATGTGATTCCACCAGTCTACCAAACTTCCCCAGGCCAGCAGGAAATCACTAACGCTCTGCAACATCTAATAACAGACCATCAGGTCGTCATCTTTTAAGTAATTTTGTTCTAATTAACAGGAAAGACCCCGAATCCCAGCTGCCTCCCGGGGAGCACGCAGCGAAGACCTGCCCTTCCCATCTGCAGCTATCCTGGATTTGAT
Source organism: Dromas ardeola (assembly GCA_013398915.1). Classification (NCBI taxonomy): domain Eukaryota; kingdom Metazoa; phylum Chordata; class Aves; order Charadriiformes; family Dromadidae; genus Dromas; species Dromas ardeola. Next base: position 297,336 of record VYZM01021346.1, read on the forward strand.
TTTGACGCTCTAGGGAAACTAAACTAATAATAATAAAAAAAAGAAGGTGTAGTTAAACCCGATAGGAGGAAATGTAGAGTCCGTTGTAAACAAGATTTTCACACATACTCTTATAAGATACCACAGTGATGGGCTCACTATACGCGCAAGATAGATTGCCAGATTAGATAGAGCACGTTAAGTACAGAGACGAGCAAATCCTGCACAACTCCCTGAGTGAAAGTTTTAGCAAATATTTCTGACCTCGAGACACCATCCAGGGGAGTTACTGTTTCAAGTCAGTTAATTCCACCCCGGGTTTCAGAGCGTGGTGTTTCACTAGGCTGAAAACCGTTTTTTCCTCCTCTCACCTGCTGCCTTCAGAAGCGTCAGTTGAAGCTGCGCGAGACGGGAACGGCTGCAGAAGACACCACAAGGCAGAGGCTGCTCAAGCAGCTCCCAGCCCCGGCCCCGCGGGGCCGTCGCAGCCGCTCGTCGCCTTCCAGCTCCCCGGGGGCAGACGCAGCACCCAGCAAAGCCACCCAGCACCCCCCCGCACCCCCCCGCAGGCGGGCAGGGCCCCCGCAAATCCATTTTTTTAAACCCTAAAATACAAGGCTGGACTAGAAACCCTTCAGCCTTTCTGGAAGTCCATTTTCGATTTGCAGTTTTGCAGCTGATCAGGGCCGGGGGTGTGTGTGTTAATCTTTAATTTTGGCCAGAGCTCAGCTCCTGCAGGGATGGGGGGTTTCAGCCCGCGCCAGACCTTGGTTACTCGCGGCCGTTTACAAACTGCCTGAAAACATCCACTCGCTCTAAACTTTGGTCCTCTGTCCACAAGAAGTGCCAAAAAAAGTTTGTCCATTCTTCAAATTATAGGATTGTGCGGTTCTGTGGTTTTCTGTGGTAGAAGCTCTGTGGTTTCCAAAGCTATTTTGTGCACCTATAACACAGAGTAGCTGTTAGGCTTTTCTTAAATTGAATTTTCGAAGCCAGAATCCCAAGCTCTAGCAATTTCTTTAGCTATATTTAAATAAAACAACTGCAACAAAGTTATGTAGCCATCGCTATGGCAACTAGCAGTGTTGGGGGGAAACATAAAGAGGAAAATTCAATCCAAACCCCGCGTAATTTAACAGGCAGAAAGCTATCCCTGTTGCTAACATGCGAAACGGACTTGGTGGCATCTACAAACGTTAAAACCCCTGCAGGTCCTTAGTCCCACCTGCCCCGGACTCATCCTGCCGAGAGCAGAGGGGGCTGTAGGACCCCCCTTGCCGCGACCCCGGCTCCGTCCCAGCGCCATCGGAAAGGTGCTTCCCATAGACCGGGAGGAGAAGGAAAAGATTTACAAGCCAAACGCCCCTAACCTAAAGCGCGTCGCCATACACAATTCACGGGCCCTGGAGGCAACTGGCTCAACTTACCGATTCCCAGGGACTCCTTAGAGCTCCGCATTATTTGATCCCTAAAAACCGACTGCCCATCACTTCGGCTGGGACTGGGAACAGCCTCCGCCACAAAATAGTCTTTAAACTTGAAACGCACAGAGAAGGCAAGGATTTATCCTAAACTTGTTAGGCAGAAAACATGGTTGATTTAATCTTTTGAGGTCTGACTTTTCAGCCACAATTATTTGATCTTATAGTATTTTATGTAGACACAAGAAATGAGTCATATGCACTGCTTTATATAATGACAATGTATTACCTTTACGAAAAGCACCTTTCCAAGCACAGGGAGAAGAGCAACAAAGTTTTCATTTACTCCGTACCCACAGTTAGCATCAGTTACCTGCTTATTTACCTGCTTCAATTACCATTCCTTTTAGCAAATCAAAAGTATTCTGCCCTTTGTAGCAGGCATAAATTCAGCAGCACAGAAATTGCAGGTGAACTTACCTATTGCAGGTTTATAATTAGACACGGTATCCCTTTAAATCGCTTTTACTTTGGTTTCTTGCACTTCTTACAGCCAAGAGCATTCCTGGAGTTCTGACCTATGGTCGTGTCATCAGGAAACATCTGGAATATCACATTGGACATCCCCTGTGACATTTAATGTATTAGGCGAGAAGCTACTGAGCCTGAGGCTTAAACACAAACCAAAACACACACACACAAAAATCCTCAAATCCCAGCCACCACATTTTTTTTTTTTAACAGCCCATGGACGATGACAGCGTAAGTGGGTTTTGATATATTGATGATTTTATATTGCAAGCACTTGGAAAACAAGGGATATAGGTGTCTGAGTGCCCTTCCTGCGGGTGCAAGGGATGGGTAGGGAGAGCACAGGGCTCGTGCCTCTGTACAGTTCCCTGCTGAAAAGCGGAGATTGAGGACACCACTTACGGGAAGCTGAACAGCAGAAATATACTACGTTCGCAGCTGATGAGAATTCATCAATAGGGAAGGCCGTAACATTTGTAAAAAATGCTGTATCAGCACCAATAAAAAGTTTTAATTGCGGTCATTACATTAAAAAAAAAAGCTTACCAGACAGGAGGTAAAAGATGTTCAGAGTGACTAACGTGATAGTCACGGAGAGCAGACAGGAGATTCAGCAATTTTCTCCCGCCAGCACCTCCCCAGGAAAAATATGACGGCAATTTGAGTGGCAGGGAGGGCAGCAAGGGCTGCGAGAGTTTCACAACACAAGCTGGTCTTGGGTCATGTTTAGGTACACTCAACAAAGGCTACGTTTTGCTTTTGGGGTTTTACAGCTGGGCTCATAGCTTGGAGTTCCTTCATGTTTGAGTTTCCACTTGGAAATGCTTCTTTGCGATCAGGATGCCTACGCTCTTCTTCCCTTCCCAACGAAGGGCCTCTACGCGATGCCTGGTACAAGGAATCCTTTGGGATTGGGCACGGACAACGGAGATCGGGCAGGTATTTGAGAAAGGTACATCGTCAGACTCCAGAAACTTGAATGGGAGGAAAACACGGGGTGTTTTTGTACGCCAAGAGGAGCATCGTGCGACGAGAGAAGCCGGGGAGGAAGCTGTGCCCAACTCTGACAGGCAACAGTCAAATCCCGGCTTCCAAATGCCAGCGTACTAAAAATACTGCTGGGGAGCAATTCCAAGAGAAACCTGCCTTGGCGAGCTGTGGTTATCCCTGCCAACGGGTGCAGAAGCAGAGTAAATAAGAGAGAGATGGGAGAATAATGAGCCAAAGTGAATAATGCGGAATAGTACGATAGTGAGGTGTGTTTTTCCAGCAAGCAGAAAGGGTTTGTCTCTGGTGAGCTCCAGCCCCTCCCAGTATAAATTGCCGGGATGTTTAGCATTGCGGCACACAAAGTGTTTTGGAAAGGGTGCGGCGTTGGATTTTCTGACTGGTCTGTACAGACCATATGTGGCCGGGATGAGGAAGAAGGGGAAGGAAAGAGGGAAAAGCAGCGTGTGGAGGGCACCAGCCGAAAGGAAAAGAGATCCCAACGCAGAGAGTCAGGCGATTGTTCTAAGCAAGATTCACAAATTTGACACAAAAGCTTGTGAAGTCACAGACAAAAAAAAAAGTAAAGAAAGATTGCCAAAGTCTCAGAGCTCCAAAAAGTAACTTTTCATTTATTATATTAAACAATAACATTTCTCTTATTATATTAAACAATAAACACATGAGATGGGTTAAAATTAAAATACCTTTCAATTTGTTATGATATTTGAAAGATAAATATAACTACAATAATGTACATATTTGGAGATATTAGTCAAATTTAGGTCAACATTGCAGTTTCCAATTTTTTTTTTTCCACCTTTTTTAGGTCAGACCAAAGACCGTCATATGAAAAGGGACCCCAGAAGAGCACTCTGTAACTCTAAGAGCAGAAGGAACCATAGTCACTAGGAGTTCTCCTTTTAAAGCTAAAGGGGAAGGCAGAAGTTGGAAAAATGAAAATTCCATTTTATAACAAATTAGCATTTATTTATAAAACTTTCAAGTAAAAAGCGCAGTATATCAACTGATAAAACAGGTGTGTCAATGAATAATAGTTAACATATTTACTCTAAAAATAAATCTTCTATGATTCCACCATACTCCAAGCAAAATTCCTTTCTAAGAAAAGATGTTTGTTGTGAAGTCTATGGAGAGGTGCAATGGTTGACACACAACAAAAACTTGGCTGTTCCACCAGTGTAGGAAGATATTTGAAACAGATCGTTATTCGCACAGATCAATTCACTTTAACAGAGTTCCAACTCTAAATGAGGATTAAACAGAAAGAAGTTCCTGAGAGGGAGGAATAAAATGCAGAAGAAGGGAGAAATCAAACTCTTACACAAGGAAAGCAACGATTCTACTTGGACCAAAATTCCTTGGGCCTCGGTTCTACAGAATAAATACTCTTCTCAATGGAGAAACACTAAAGAAGAAATAGTAACCCCAAAAGGATTATAAGAAGAATCCAAGAAAAGTGCATTATCTTTGAGCATAAGGTGATAAAATAATTTCTACAAAATTTCTGACAACAGATTTCACAGACAGGAATTAAAAAAAAAAAAGAAAGAAAAAAAAAGGTTACACAGTCAGACACAGCTTGGAATTTCCTACACTTTGAGAGCACGTTACATGAAAGAAAATACATTAAAGACTGATGATCCTCATAGGGCAGGGATTTCGTAAGGAAAAATTTGCCAATATAAAATATTTCATACAGCGTTATCGTAGAAGTACTACTTTTACGAGCATCTGTTTTTATTGCAGAATGACTGGTATGTTTTACAGCAAGACTATTTGAATGTAACTTAGGGAAACCACTCGAGGCCAACGTGAACGCACTGGTCTATAAAGGACAATGTGGGTAATTCAATACCTGTGCCCTACATGCAAAGTCTGCATGTGGAGGTTCAACGTGAGTAATCGTCCGTCTTTCCTGTTTTAACTGTTGTGCCTCGGTGCTGTGAGCAATTCACAGTTTTCCATGAGTCATTCCAGCAGTGACGATACTCTGTCTAAAACACACATGGGCCACTATAAAAGCCTCCTAAACTCTTTGTGATTGCTCAATGCACCACAGAGTCTAATAATTTACCCGAGTAGAAAGCAAGATCACCTCCATTCTTTCCTCCAAGCCAAGAATGCAATGGATAGTCATTCCTCCTGAAGCAAAAGCTTAGGTGGAAATGGAGGAAAACCAGAGCTGAAATCCAGATGACAATTATGTGCAACCCATATAACTGGAATGAAGCAAGAAAAACATGTTTTCCACCTTAGCGTGCGACTGCTTGGGGTGTATGTGTGTAGGGGAATAGCTCCTTAAAAATTATTTTTAAAAAAGGGAAAAAAAGAAAGAGAGAAGTGAAACTACAAGCAAATGTAGGAGACAATTCACTGCCTCAGCCTAAAAGAAAAGATGACAGGACCATCACATGTGAGGAGATCAGAAATCGAGCCTACAGTTCAAAAAGAGACTTTAAATTAAACTCAAAAGAATGTGAGATCACATCCAGTGCAGATGATACCTACTTTCTGCCAGGTTTCTCTCTCGCACTTGGCACAGCTACCGAACACAGTTTTTCATGCCAATGAAAGGAATCTTGAAACGAATTTATTAAAGTAGTCATTTCTCCTTTTTTTTTTTTCTTTCACCAGAACTTTGAAATTCTAAGAGCCGTGATCTAATCTGCATTTCTGTAAAAATTCCATTTCTGTATCCATCTCTGTTTAGAGAATACATACATACACACAAGCTTTAATATATAGAATATATATGCATATTCTACATATTCATTGTATATACACATTTTATGTACAGCACAAGTAACTATATACTAGACATACTATGTGGACATATATAGTATATACACACACTATTATTACATTATACAATACACTATATATATATACACACATAGACACAAATAATATGGATCTCATAATGTACACTCTATATGCATTGTGTATACTCACATTTTATGTATCTTGCATTGTACATATTTTCTCTGCCCAAATAGCGATAGGCCTATTTGTGCTTTAAATTTCACTGTTCTGGAGGAAGAAGATGATCAACGTTTTGCAAAAAAAAAAAAAGTTCCGTTTTAGAAGAACAAATGCAGGTATTATACAAAACACTGAGTTACGAGCCTAAGGGAAGAATGTGGGTCATCTTCCTTTTTATACGGGAAACTGTATTAAATGCAACGGGGAGAAATCATAGCAAAGTTTTCTTCTACTGCAGTGTCTAAAATTTTGCATCAAGAGTGTTTCGGTAAACCTAAGGTTATTAAATCTAACACAGTGTGCATGGAGAACGTGTTCTGTCCTTGTTCATTTGCTTGATCTTCTGTTAGTGTCCAAGCAAATATGAAGAACGAGTCAGTAAGGAAACAGGAAAACGAGCAATTAGTTCTCCCACTATATGGAATGCTAGATTAATTCACATTTCTGGCTTCCTGCGGAACATCTTGAAAACACCGACTCATTGCCTTAGAAGCATTACAAATGCCAGTATTTTAGAGCACTGCCAAAGTAGCAGAGAAAGCCTTGTTACGGTACATAACTTGGAAAACGAATCAAGCAATTTAGCTCATCCACCCCGTCCCACTGGAGTGACGTCACCCAAGCACTCGTCCAAAAGTGGTTTTCCTTTCTAAAACGGCACTACATACGAACGGGGGTTTATTGTAGCAGAAAAGACACCACGAAGACTCAGGCCCAAATGAAAACAAAAAGGAGAAGCCTACACGTGGATACAATTTGTTTAACTTCACCGAGAATCCTGCAGCCATTCAATTTTGAAAATTGCTCTTTCAGAGCAAAAGTTTTATCTCATGTTAGCTATAGACAGACCCAGGTTTGCTCTCAGAGACTTTCAAGTCCTGTACCCCAAGACAAAAGAGAATTTGTTGTCATTTTAGTACGTTTGATCATATAATCAAACGTATTTTAGAGAAAAATGACCATAATGGGAAGGGATTTCAAATCAGGTTCTGTAAAATTAGAAATACCTTCTACTGCATTCCAAAGGGGTCATTAAAAGAGTATTAAAGATCATTACATGGTTGTTTTTGATAGCAGAATGCATCGTCTCCCCTTCTGAGGGGAATTAAAGACTGACACTATTTGGAGTACCATTAGCACAGGAGACATGCAGCGAACAGGGAGTTGTGAGTCCTAAAATTGCATTTTGAGATACGGGGTTTTCTGTCGTATGTACTGCTGCACATGGAGCTGGATGTGTGCGCCCAGACACACGCGGGCACTCACCCACGCGCCTCCTCACAAAAGCCTGAGACAACCAACGCCGCACCTTAGCTGCCTTCCACAGCTGAAAACTACTAAGAAGATTAAAACGATCCAATCTGAGTCTCATCGCTGTGTAAGGAAAGCATCCAGAATAAGGCAATTACAACAGAACGGGGAAAAATTGTTTTCAATCAGTGAACAGGCACTATCTTTGTATCATGAAAAATAAAAGGAAGCAAGGACGTAAAAAATATAAATGCATTAAAGATGATGAAGGAATACCACGTTTTCAAAAAAAATAGAGAAAATATAAGATAAGGGCTGCAGCAGTAAAAACGCTGTTAAGCTTTGAATTCCTAGAGAACCAAGGATAGGAAAGCACATCTACATTAAGGACATCTTAAAAATTTTGTGCTAGATGCTTATTCTATTTAGACATAGAAGTCCAAGGCAAAGACAACTGAAGGTTTGGAATTCCTGTAATCAGAAAAGGCATTTTTAGTAAGTAAATAATTCACAGATTCATCCTAAGGGCTTATTTTATACATGACATGTAAAGCACGTTCCGTGTTATCCTGACCAGGTGGAAGCATTGAGTTCTACAGGCGGATATAAGATCTGTTCCTACCTGGACTTACTACCGCCCGCCGTGTTTTACAGCCAGTCCCGCCTGCCAGTACTTCTATAACTTTGGCAAATAAAACCTGTTTCTGCTTGGCCTTATTTCACCCAAATTACGTTTGATCTGTAACCCCATTAATGTAAGGTAGGTGGAATTAAAGAAATAGAGGTAAAGACTGTCTCCCACAGTCAACTGCGTAAGAGAAATAACAGGGTCTGTGTTCTGGTGACTGAGGCAAAAGAGGGTAAGAGGAGTCGTGGGGCTGAACGCTGCTCAAGCTCTGGAAGTTTTCCATGGCTTGATTTTACACGGAAGCGGCACTCAAACTTGTATCACAATCCTGCAATTGTATTTGCTTATGAGATAAAGCAAGATTCTACCTAATGATTTAATTGCCAAATTATTTGTCCAATCTACTACAACTGAATTAACTCCCTCTTTTGTAACATCACATTAAATTATTAAAACCCAATGCAAACGAATGTTGAAATTAGAACTACTCATTCATCGAGGCTTCAAATTCGTAGTATTTTACACAGTTCACTATGTTTGTATTCATCATATATAAACTGCCAGATTCTTTTGTAAAAGCCTCATCTCCTGGATAAAAAGGGACCATCTAATAATGAATTTATGCTGAAGACTTTAACATAGATGACGCAGATGACATACTGATTAGTCTACCATGAATCATTAAATAAACGTAACAAGTGAAAGCTAATTCTATAAATATTATCTTTTTATGACATTTTCTTTGAAATTCATACTGCAGCCTCAAAAAAATCAGTGGAATTCAGGTAATAAAAAGCCAGATTCACAAGTTGCAGTTTACTATATGCAACGTTGTCTTCTAGATAAAGAAACTTTGCTTTCAGTATCTTAGGATCATACGTTAAACTTCTTACGAGCAGTAAATTGTATCTAGAACATATAATACAGCTTATACAGTGTTTCCTGCATATTATGCACTTGAAAAGCCACAGAGCGCCCAATTTGACGTAACCAGTCTTGTTTAGAGTTGAAGGTGACTAAAGTTTTCACAACATAAACCAAGAATTTAGTATTTTTTATAAAAGCCATGGTTAAAGGTTTCACTTAGACAGGGTGGAGCCAAAGAACCTCTGTTTAAGAGTTTGGCATATCGGCCTTACTGAGCGCAATAGCCAGCTCAAGGTCTTCTTGCTCTTGTCTCCGCAATCGAGCTAGTCTTTCTTGCTCTGCTTTTTCGCTCTCACGCTTTGCCCACGCCAGCTGCTGCTCTTCATTTCCAAACTAAAAAACGAAAACGGAAAATACATTAATAAATTTACCGAAAAGCTAGAAGAAATTAGGTGAAAAATACAATGAGTCAAACTTATTAAATATAAGAATCAAGTATACCAAGCTGACTTAGGGTAGTTCTGGATTAAGACAGAAATTCACTCACTGATTTCCTCACTTCATCCTTTAATTTATTTCCTTAATTTCTTCCTCCTCCCACCAGGAAACTACCCCATCTGGGCTGCAGGTCCCAGCACCTGTGTCTCAGTTGTGTATGAAAAGGGCCAGGGGACTGGAGCCAAACAAACCCCCCGCACACACAAAAAAAGCAAGTTAGTGGTTTGGGAGCATAGCAACCTACAGCCGTTTTTAAGAATAGTAAATAGCGGGTAAAAAGAGGAGTTATTTACTCTTGTGCAACTCCATTGCAGAGAGTTTTATTGTAGTATTTCCTGCTAAGGCTGAGGGGTTTTAATAATGACTCTGGAAACTGCTGATTTGCGGGAAGTTTCGTCACCAAATGAAAAGTTACAAAAAGTGCTTCTGTTACTGTTTGTAAAATACATGCAGAGTTTTTTCCAGTAAGAAATAATGTACGAGAATCCAATTTACTTCAGCAGAAAACAGTAAGGAAATGTAACACATTACAACATGCAGCTTCTAAGCCTGTCTGAGCTTCTCAAAACACATTTAAGTTCACTGCAGCAAAACTATTCCAAAATTATATTCCAGTATCTACACTGAAGTATGCAAAAGTCTGCTTGTTTGAACTCTTTGCACAAAATATTAAAATATTTTCTTGAAATCATAACAATTTAAAATATAATCCATTACTGTTAATTTTAGCATTTGCTGCAGAGGATGATGTTAACAGAAGCGCTCGCGCAGCTGCATGCAAATGTTTGCGTTATATCCCGCTTCTAAAATTTGCTTTGTACTATCTTTTTTTGAACGTTCAGGAAAACATATTATTTGGGGTTTGGTTTTTTGGTGTGTTTTTGTTTTGTTTTCTTATTTTTTTAAGAGAAAACTACATGGAATTTATAGTTTCAATTTCAGCTGAATGTATACTGTGAAAATTGCCCTGTGGTCCCCAACGCAGCCCGGCTGAACACAGCCAAATCCGCCTTTGCCCCAGCTGCTACGGCTGCAGCTTCCCAGGGAAGCTTCAAATACCAAACTCAGCATGAAATACAACTGTACGTGCCGGCCCTGCGCCCAGCAGCCTCTACACTCACTACCTGCTGGCCCCCACCCTGCCTTTTCCACCCTGCACTCTATCTGGAATTCAGATTTTTTTTAAATAAACGCGTCCATTTGAATTCTTTCAACCCAAGTCCAAGTCTCATTTACTCCTAATTTAGTTAAATTATGCCTTATCCATGTGCTTCTGGATGCTCACAATTCCTCATTTTATTTCTCTCAATATGATTTTTCAGATAATTTGATGCAAAAACAAAAAGGGGGAGGACTGTTTTATAATTACTTTTCTTCAAACAATACCTCTGCTGTCATTGCTATCAAACTTTAGATGAGGATCTTTGCATTCAATGGTATTGAAATACAATGAAAGTGCTACACATTTTCTGATATTTTACTTTTACAATGAAGAAAACTCACTGTCATTACTCAATTAAATATCAGCTGACAGGTAAGATTTAAAAGCTCATTAAGATTTTAAATAGATGATTTTTTTTTCAAGATACAATAAGGACAGACTCAAATGAAGCAGGACTTCTCCACTGATCCCAAGAATTCAAAAAGATCATATAGCCGGGATGGAGAATAACAGTTACTATTTTCACAAGTACAATAAGCTTTGGTCAAACCCCGTGGGGCTTTTTTTTTTTTTTTTTAAATGTTGAGAAAACAGTTTTAACTTCTATAGCTTACATCTTAGGATAAGTCTTCCAAAGCTTATGAGAGTCCCAATTATGACTTGTTTATGGAACACAAGTTATATTTTTGTGGTTAGAAGTGCTGAGTAAAAAAAAAAAAAAA
>VYZM01021346.1:308412-338395 GCA_013398915.1 Dromas ardeola
AAAGAAAAAAGGAAAATAGGCAAGTGATTCATTGGAAACAAATCCGGATGTGCCTCATTACAAATGGTTAGCATAAAGGAAAATTTTCAGAAGCACAGGAGGTAGAGAAATAGCAGTTCATTAATGCCACCGGTTCTTGCAGACTGTCTGTAAGAAGGTAATGTAACTGAATGACAAGTCATTTAATACAATAACAATTTCTTTGCATATGTCTGGGTTTCAAGACATCTATAAATATGTATCACATATCCATCAATTCTTTAAAAACCACTTTTTTCTTTTTTTTTTTTCTTTTTCAGAAGTACAGTTAGACCCAAGGCATAAATGAGGAAAACAGCAGCCTGCAGCCAAACTAATTAAATACACAAAAAGCTACACTGACTTGCATTTACTGAATTAGCAGCTTATATTAGGAGAAAAATTTTAGTTTAGGTCTAAGTGCTCTATTTCTTGGAAATTTAAATGCTTTCTGTTGGCAGAAAGATTCTCTCCTTGTTGTTCCGTAAACTGAAGCTGGAACCTCGAAATACCTGAAATCTGAGCTACCAAAAGACTTTGTTTTGGTCCAAAGAGTTATATTTAATGCCAGTGGAAAAGCTAAGAACGCAACGAGAATATACTTAAACTCTGGGTGTAGGAATTTGCCAGTTTCTCAAAAAAAAAAAAAGCCAAATTTTCTAGAGTGCTACTAAAACCTAGTGAAGATTCTCATGTTACTTCTTTGCAACAGCAAAAAATCCCAATCAAAAAATCAGATCATTCAATTATTCAAACCTAGATGATTCCATGATTCTGTTCTGAGATTCCATGGACTCAACTACGTGTCAGAAAACCTTCCGGAAGTAAAATTGCTTTTCATTTCCATTATGAGCAGTTTTCCAGACATTAGGCAAAGACAAGCGCAATATTCTTGCTGATTACAAGGTAACTTGTACCCTTAGGACTTCATCCAGAAGGGTGAGGAATTATCATGTGTAGCAATATAATTGTGGTACAGGCATGCAAAATATAAATATTGAAAAGAAGGGGGATGAAGTCTCTTTCTTTTCAGTCAAATCCAGTTAATGCTTTTTTTTCCCCCCTTACAGCAATAGGAAGTAATTCACAAAACCAATTAAAAATTAATTTCATTGGATGAAGTGCCACCCAGCAGTAATTAGAAGTGGCTACTGCTCAAGATACAGTTTTTCCTGCTTTATCCTTATCTTCTAAAGTTAATCTCATCTCCTGAAAACCTGATGGCACAGCGAATTCCCCACGAGAGCACCCACTGGGATAGGCAGCAGCAATTTTGGTTAATCACCTGGTACAACCACTCAGTGTAAGCCACGCTTTTAAGAAATGCAGTCTGTAAGGTAAGATGACAAAAGCTGGGTACCACTCAGTCCGCTCCATTATTTGTCTTTCATTCATGGAAGAAATTAGATGTTCAAGAAATTTCAGATAAAGCAAGTTTTGCGTCTTATTTTTATTAAGAATGTCACCATTTTGTATACAATCACAGAATTTAACTGTGCAAATTCAACAGGCTAGTACTAACTGTGGTAAAGCATACATCAGATCTCAAACTTTGACGTCTTCAGGATCATAGATAAATTAAAGCACTGAGGCCAGCTAAAAGTATGCACAGATGACCTCAACTAACAATATCAAATAGGAAAGTGATACACATTTACTCTAAACTAGGGGGAAAAAACCAGTAAAAATAAGCAACCTGAAAGATTCAGCTTAAAGATCTCCCCTTGCTGAACACTGAACTGTGTCCACCAGAGTTAAGTAGCAGATTAGGTTGGCAATTTTACTGCATGGCAACGTGACAGAACAAAAACACATGAAAGGAGAAAGAAGCCTGAGGCTGTGGATGGAACAGATTTCTATCTACTCATGGAAGCAGCAGGAACCACACTACTACTACATTTACAACGATTTCTAACTCGGTAATGTACCTGCCAGCACTAAAAACAAAGCCAGGCTTTTAGAAACCCTGATATTTTTTAATGAATGGGTACTTGGCTTTGCTTTCAAACCTTCTGATACTGTTTTTTGGAGTGCAGGATGGATGTTTCTATAGCAGTCCTACAAAACACTTTTGTTTTCTTTGTCTAACAAGGGCTTTTCTACTATATCAGTAACTGGAACAAAATGCAACAGCTAAATTTTCAACCTCTGCCTCGTGTAAGTATCTTTACGACCACATTCCATCGTATACAGCAAACATTGTGACAGGATTGTCAGCACTTTTTTCACAAACAATTACAAATACTTTATGGAATCTTTCCCTTTAAGGACTTGCTTCTCAGGATAGGGTGAAATTGCTATATAAATGTTTTCAACAATTGTTTTTGAATCTTTACATCGTTGGCTCCCAAAAATCAGTTTACAAAATAGCCTCCGTTCAACAAAAACAATACACAGATTCGGCTACAAAGAATTTGTGAGTAAAGGCACACTGTACTAAAAGAATTTAAATGCAAGTAAACCCTTTAAAATTTAGTATGAAACTTCTTTTTTATTGAAATAATGCCTTTTTATTACAGAAATATTAATACAAAAACAATGAGGACAGCATGAAGGTACTAGGAGACAGAAGCCAGTGAAGAGTAGGTTTGCAGTTAAACCAAAACCCCAACAGATTGCTGCAAGCAGAGCAGAAAGTGGTTTGCTCAGAGACAATGAACTTAACTTACAGAGCTGAAGTCTGCAAACCCCAAGGAAGAGTCTTTAGAAGTTTTACTTGAAGAGGAGGGAGCAAATGGATCTTTTCCACTAAATGGGTCCCCAAACCCCTTTTTACTTTGAAACGGGTCACTGCTGTCAGCCCCAAACGGCTGGAATGGATCATGGGGCTTGGGAAAATCTGAAGACCCCAGGTGGCTTACAGGAGTACTTTTACCTGGAAAGTTTAGGAAAAAAAAACAAAACAAAACAAAAGGAGAAAAAGAGAGGTTACTTACCATGGACAATGCAAACCTCTTACACAGGAAACTGTGCTGATACACTTTAGCATCATCCATTCCTCCTGGGGTGGTTTAAAATTGTACTGTAATTGTACTCATTTCTCAATGCAAATCATCTCAAACAGTTGTTTTATTTAAATGGATTTATTATCTTACTTAAACATACTGCAATACTAGTACCACCAAGATTTTACATGCTAAAGCCCAATATCAAGACATTTGATCAGAAGAATTTGACCAGCACGACTTTACCTCATTTTCCAGGATTAGAGCTATTTCAAGTTTAAGTTTGGAATCATACAGAAGACAAAATAATTAAAAATGCATATTGCTAAAGATAAATAATTAAGCATGTTAAATAGAATTAAGTAGTAACTCATCTGTGACTTTACAGAATGAATGCATTCTGGGTTTTTTTGTGGGACTTGCTTATCCTTCTACCACCGCATGTACAAGGGAAAAGAGACATTAAGAAATCACCTTGTTCTGGGTGCTTGCCGTGCAACCCACCCCTTGTAGGTGACTGCTGCTTCTTACATTCCACCCCAACAACAAATGAAATCACAAGAACTATTGCGTACGCTCATAAATAACATCTGTATATTTTATTTGTTGCAATTAGCACCTCAATTTTTTGTTTTTTAATTCCCCTTGCAAAAAGTACTGGTTTGTTAGGTCAAATAACTAAACGGATAAACGTAATTTCTTCTTCTCTTTAAAAAAAAAAAATAATAAATTGCTCCTGACAGGTACACAATCTAGCCTTCAGGGAAAATACTCCTTGGATGAACAATCATAGAATCATAGAATCCTGATTATAATGTGTAACTGACAAGCAATAAGGGAAAAACTAGAAACATTTTTAAAAGAAACAAAAATTTACAACTTCCTGCATAATAACCTGAATTACATACATTATTTGCATTAATAAAGCCATTTTTTTTGAAACATCCAATTCTTCAAACTATAATTTAATAGGAATCTTGTAATTTATTCGTATCAGGCTACACATACTGGGAAAGCAGAGAGAAATGGTGCTGAAACCCCAAATTTCAGCGCATGTACTTGGCATATCTAAGACATAACCTGATAGCTTTTAAGAAAGTGCTTCGGTAGTTGCCCATGAACTTTATGATATTTGCTCAAAGCTGTGGAAATCCTCATTTGTCTAAAAAAAGTGAAGATCAGCAAACTTGCACTAAGTAAATAAGCAGCAGCAAGAATGCCAGGCTCGTGTTTCGGACACAACACAGCGACCACTTGCAGGCACCATGCTTCAGGGAAAACATGGAGCCGGAAAGCCCAGCGCTGAACACGCAGACAGAAAGAGGTAGAAAACACGACACATGCAGTAGGAGATGTAACTGGATTTGTTCAGTCTATAGAGTATTCGATGGGAACCTGATCATAGCCCTGTAGACACATCTTCCGTCAAGAAAATGGCTAACAGGTTTAGATTTCACCAAGAGAGATTTACATTAGACAATCTGTAACATTTTTAACACTTAAGAATACTCAAGACTGCCTAGGGAACTTGGTGCATTCCATCAGCACGTCCAGGGTTGAGAAATGGTTTCTAGAAATCACACTGGTTTAGCTGCTGTAAAGCTGGAGGATAAATGAGGTATCTTAACGTTCACTCCAATACTAGTTTTCATGGTTCAGTACGTGCTCCATCCTGGTTAACAGCTGTGGCAAGGAGAGACAGACACCCATATTGGTAACCACGTGTGGGACTTCTAAAGCCAGGCAGATCAGCCCAGTGATTTGTCCTTCATGGAAGGAAGCGACAAAATATACAGGAAATACCAGCAGCATTTGCTCTCCCCACAGGCATGGGCCCTCCTTCAACAGTTCCAAACTGCTTTTCCTATCAACGGAGGCCATGTCTTGTTCTCTGAAATGGAGTGCGACACTTACATCCCACGCATCACCACGGCCTTCAGGAGATCTCGCCTTCAGTCACAGCTATGCAGCGTTAGGGGACTAAGCAAACTGTGTCAGAGATGAGTAACTCAGCATTTTGTATGTAATTGTCCAGATAAAAGAGCAAATTACTTTAAGTTATTTCAAATTACAAAGAGAATTAAAGTATCTATATTTCTAATTTAAGGTCAAGGCAAAACAAGAGCCCTCTACATCTTTTTCTTCTTCCTCTATTGCCAGTTACTAGCAAGCAAATCCCTCCGGTGCCCTTCACCCTGTATTGCCCCAAACCAATTTTGATTGATAGAGGCAAAATTGACCCATTTTAAGCTGCCCTTTTCTTAGGTTAAATCTTCCGTTGCCGAAACCACTTTGTGGAATTGGTGACTGTTAATACAAACGCAGAGTTTGCAACGGATTTGCTCAGCAAACCTGTTTTTTTTTTTCTAGGTGGCCTGCTTAATGTTTTCGCACGAAGCCCCTAGTGGTTTCGGAACATACACAAAAGAGCATCGGGGTTTCTCATGCTTCATCTTCGCAGCAGATCACAAAGAGTAACTTTACTGCAGAGGAAATGTCACCATGAATATTAAAGTTACTGCTAATAATATTGAAAATTTTCATTTTATGTTGTAAGTGCCATTTTTGTCAGTTTTTGTATGTTAAAGAATAGAACAGGGATTTAATTTCGTTATTTTGAAGAAAAGGTGAAAGAGTGTGACCTTTCTAAAGTCAGGTTTATTTTTTGCAGAGCAATTCTAAGGGCAGTGCCCACCCTGAATACGCCAATCCTGGCACTTGCGATAGAGTCCTCAAGGAGCCCTCTTTCACTGCACCTTGTATGTTGCTTGCAGTTTGTTTTATGCTGCCACACTCAGCAAACATGGGTTTGAGGTCTGGCAGAAGTTTGTTTCTTTCAGTTAGATGTTCAAAGTTACTCATTTATCGGCCACAAATTAGTAATTAACAGCACCAGAATTACCTTTCTGACATCCTTGCTGGCTTACACCAAGTGTGACTCTCCCAGTGCACTAAGTGCATACTTAAATACACAAAGATTTTTGTATTCCCACATTTAGTGTGTCAAGAATGTGAAAATACAGTATTTCTATTAAAAAAAAAAAAGCAAAAATACCTAAAACACATTAAAAAGCCACCAACTGAACTGAAGGACATTGGTAAAATTGTAATGTTGCAAACTATGCATTTAGTAACTGAGATTGCATTAATCTTATATTCACTGGAAAATGTTACGTTTTTACACGATACTGCTCATCGTTTTTGAGGTATGGCAGTACGAAAGTGCAGGCAAACAGTTGTAACCCTTACTTATTTGATTTTTCTGCTAATAGTTTCAGGGGAAAAAAGTTCAGAAAAAAGCAAAACAGGTCCTATTCTGAAACCACAGCAGTTTCAGCAGTTACCCAAGTGGTGCACCCAAACCACACCGAGGACTCACTTCAGCAAAAAGAGATGATGAACAAAATGGTTTACCACAGCAAATGCTGTTAACTTATAGTGAACTCCACCCATACGAAGCCTTTATCTAATTTCATACCCCACAGCAAACTTCAGGCTTGAGATCTACAGTTCAAGGCAAATATAATTTCACCAGTAGGACGCAATTATAGAATTTGTCTGACTAATTACAAGATATTGACAATGAAACAATGAAGTGAAACATTTACAGTCTTCTCTATGTTCTATGTTTCAACGATGGTCCTAACTTTCTCCTTAGAAGGGTAAGGTACTGAAGGAGGAGAAGCAGCACGTTTCCATGCGTTTAAAGACTGGGTTCTGCATGCTGATGGGCAAACAGGGCAGAGTTGAGATGATACAACTTTAAACTTTCAGTAAACAAACGCTCCTTTCCAGGAAACTTTCTAAAGTGAAAAACACGCTTTAAGAAGTCAGAGCCGTGCTACATAGGATAAGCAGTGATGGGGTGAGTTAAGTCCATACCTGCAATTATATTTCAACATAAAATACCAGGGTTCCTACCTCTCACATCTTTTATAAACCAGAGGAAGTGTTACTCTAGAAAATCTTTGGAGACTGTGCAGTATGTGAGGTGCCTCCCAGCACATCTTTCCCTTGGCCCTTTACCAAATTTATGTATTATTCCTAACTTACTCAGCAAGGTTTTCACCATCCTGTTAAATTATCCAGCTCTTCCACTGGTGCAGAATAAGGCTTTCATAAACTGTGAACTTTAGGAACTTACAGAAAAATTATTACTAGTTTTCAAACTATGCTTGAAGGTTAATTAAATGAAAACCAAATTTTCTACTGAATACTCAAAGGTATTTGTCCTCAACAGGGGCTATTTCTGCACTGTACTTCAAACTTAACTGTTTAGCGATAAAGCTCTGCACAAAATCACAATATATACTTTTAGTAACAGAAGGAAGAATTTTTCCTATGCAAAAAAACCCTCAAAACTATTTTTGCTTAATATTTGCAAAATTTGCACCGTGAGCTAGCCTGTAACTCTGAAAACCTTAGCTTGAGAGAAATATTCTGAAAACTATGAACCTCCTGAAAGGTGAGGTTAGAGAAATCGTTATACATTCTGCCTAACAATCTGTTCTGAAACAGATTCTGAACAACCTCTTTCAACAATCGGTACTGAAATATCTTTGCTGTGAGAGATCAGCATAAACAACAGAATCAGAGCGTGAATGGAATTTTTAGTTTGTGGCTGGGCAGGTGCTCCACCCATGAGTCATTTATCCTCCTCAACAAGGGATGCCTGTGTTCTAATGCAACTGTCAGGGCTTCTAGAAGGCATGAAAAATAAAAAAAAAAGCTTTCCTGTCAGTCACCAACTTTGAGGCTAAATTTTTCACTCTCAGCTGCAGATGAGGAAAAATAATATAAAGGTAAACAGGCACTGCGCTACTTGTGAATAACCCCGGGTACCCAAGAAGCTCTAAGGAAACAGGTGTGTGGTACCACTCCGAAATAAACATCACCCTCCTGTACTCCTGTGATCACGCAAAGAATAAAGAACAGAACTCTACGCTCTCCTCTAGACCAAATGATTGATCCCCACAACTTGAATATGCCCATGCAAACAAATGCAAGGGAATTAGTTTACATTTTTTTCCCCTATTGCCTGATATAATTCTTTCTTTTGTTTGTAACTCCTGATTACATCTATTACACCTAACACGGCTTCTTTCTTCTTAAAATTATCTTACTAAAGACATAGAACAAATGTGTGCAAATTCATATCCTGGGGATGTTGTACGTGGTGCAGGTGAAAAAGAATGGCCACAAAAACATGATGTGTTTAAACACAGAGTATTCATAAGACATCATTTTCTTTAAATACATGACATCAGTAAATGCACAATTCAGGCTTTCGTTTGTCTGTTTTAAGCAAGATACTGAACAAACTGTGAAGTCCTGATTTTCATCTAATTGAGACACTGAAGACAGAGCACAGGCAAACAAACACTATTATTGAAAAAACATTTCTATGTCCAACTCAAAACGCAGCAAAGATCTATGCTTTTTTTTTCCTGACTGACAACTGTCCATACAAGGTCAATGTGAACTGACAGTGCTCCTGTACTACTTTATAGCTGAAAAATAAGTCTAAAATGGTAAAAAACAGTCAAACCATAAAATGCCTTAAATTTAGAGAAGTGACACATACGAAAAAGAACTATATTTATCATTGACATAAAGGAGGAGGAAGCATCAAATACAAAGGAAGACAGCAACAGAACAGGGCTGTACAAACATCGCCCTTCTGATCTGAGCAAGCAGAGTGGCGGCTGGCAGCACCAGGCATCTGGTTATGCACAGCAGTAATAACAGGCATCTAAAATGGTTTAAGGGGTGCAAAAAACATCCCACAGAGTGAATCCAGCTCAAAAGCTTGGAGTTAAGACGTTGCTGGTCCAGGTAAGCCTGGAGTGTGTGCACACCCCACCCGGGTACCCGCTCACTCAGACTCTGATGTCAAATTGCCTTCAGAACATTTTATTTCAGTATATATTCTTAATCACGAGCACTCAGTGGGCAAATCTATCTTAAATTTACCTTCCAAGGTGCACGCACCATACGAACAGAATGGAAAGCTGCTCTGTGAGCTGGCTGTTAATGTTTCTTGCACTTCTAGCTTCTTTGGGGCTGACAACAATCTTCTCCAGCAACCACACTTGTGAGAAAAGGGCAAAGCATCCTCACCCCAAACCAGGGGATTATTACTTCTGTAGATGATGGATTATAACACGCATCACAGCTAAAGAGTTTTCAGATTAGTTCAATAAAATATTAAGATCCTGAAGATCTTAATAGATCTTAAAGCCTGTGAGAATGGAATCGAAGTCCTTAACTCAAACACAGATGTGTTAACCACTAACTTCTGACATGCCAATTTATAAATTCAGTTGCCAGCATACATCAGAGCTACAAAGAATAAATGGATCAAAAACCAAAGGCAAAGTTTTTGACAAACTCACTGTATGCAGTCTGGAATAATAATTTCCCAATATAATTTATTTTAATACCTGTATTTCAAATAGCAGCTAAGTAAACCCACTAATTCCTTTCTCACATGGGATGAACTCAATACGTAGTCCTTTGAATTCCAAGTTACATGATATTTTTCTGCTATTTACGTATTGGCATCCCAAAGAAAAAACTGAATTTTTAAAAGTACATGAGCATTGAAGAAGTTCACTATTAATACAATACCCACCACCTCCATTAGTCACTAATATACAAGATATTTAATATAAATTATAACCTTTACACAGGCTAAAAAAGCTAGTGTGATAAAAATAAGTGGTTCTATTAAATAATCATTGCAAGAAGAAAGCACATTTAAATTGGAAAGTACGTTTTCTTTCTGTGTTTTTAGGACTTTTATATTCTTTCAAGGTTAAAAAGGTCAAAACCACTATAAGCAAGCAATAAAAATTTAGAAGAGGTTGAAGGTTACACACTGGTTAGTGGTGAAGGTTCTTCCACTAATATCACTGGTTAACAGTACTGTTATAACCGCAATGTGGAATGCATGGTGCTGCATTTAAAGGAAGTGGTAAGGGTGGGGCAAAAGCAGTAGGTCCCACGATCAAAGCACTAGAGCATTGAATTTTACTTATAACCCAATCACTGACACCCACACAGCAACTTCCTGTACTTTAAAAAAAAAAAAAAAANCCTATGTATTTAAAAAAAAAAAAAAAAAAAAAAGAAAAAGAAAAAAAAATCTGTTTCTCTCTTTTTGTAATCAACAACTTTTACCTAGAAACTAGTTAGCGGTGAACTCTGACTGATTTCAATCTGCAGCTCACGGCAGAAAACATAATTGTTAATCTGTGAGAACCTACAAAAAACATTTTAACTGACAGGTTTCAGTGTATCAGTTCTTTCAGACTTTTTTTTTATTCTTAATTACATAAAAGTCCTACAAAACCCAAGAACTAGTGTAAGAAATATAAAGTGACCAGAAGCTCAGTAGTGCTAAACACTACAGGTAACAGACAATAAAATGTACTTATAAATCTACGAAATTTAGCTACGTTTTAGGACAACTTGAGAAAATAATCTGCACTGGAATTTAGATCCCTGTCACAGGGCACCTTTGCTTAAGTATGTCAATATACACTACTATTATTTTTGTTACTGTAAGTAATTAATATTGTCGTGTCTTCTGTTTATCAAAGCCCATTATGCAAAGCACAGGCCCGTTCATATCTGGATAATTTTTTGTTGCTTTTTGAGCATTATTCAAGACACAGCATCAATAAATACAGAAAACCTTCCCCTTCTCTCCAAAGAAACCTTCAAGTTCTCCAGTACTACCTGGTGAACATCAAATTACTTCAGCCAAGTCCTGGGGGAGCTGTACGAAACCTAATGTCCACTAGGAACTTCATGACTATGAACGTATTCCTGGAGAGAAAGAACATGCACATACTCCCCTTGTGGATTTTTATTAGAACAGTCTAGTCAGAAGAGCTAAAGAGCTTTTTCCTAGCTGATCTTCCTCAACCTAAAAAGAGAATCTTAAACCAGGTGAGGGACAGAAATACTGATTTTTCAAATCTTTGCATGTAACAGATATGTTGGAGCTTTGATGTGCACTGGTATCCAGGCTTGCTGCTTCTGAAACACCTTCTCCTTGTCATTATCTATTTTATTTCCAATTCTCTTTAAAGATTCTGCACTTTACCTTTAAATAGTTATATTGAAAAAACACAGAACATTTAATCAGAAAAAACAAATGAAATTTCTCTTGGACCAAGCAAGGATCAGTTTAAGACTCTGTAACATCTAAAAGATCTTGAAAGACTGAGGTTCAAGAAGGGGTGAGAAAGAAGGAAAATGATTTAATGAAGAACAGAACAAGCGTAAGCCTGAGATTCAGCCTAGATACAACTTTAAGGAAATAACCTCACGATTGTCAGCCCCTCTCTTAACCTTTGTTTTCGAGAAGGGAAAGATATAGATCTCAAGGGTGTCTAATCCATGCCTCACAGCAAGTGCTTGCCTATCCTTGCCAGACAGCAACAACCACAGGCAGCTCTGAACCAAAGTATCTGCTAATGCAGTCAGCAGATCTCAATGTCCAAGCTTTGGAAAAAACCAAACACCAACTGAAACCAATCAACCCAACCAACCAATCTCCATGTTACAAGCAGCCAGCAAACAGGCCCAGATCTGCAAGGCCAGACAACGATCTCCCATTGCAACCCTGCTACGTCCAAAGCTGGCAGCAGCAAAACCATTCCCTGAAACATGGTATGAAGACTGTCTCCAGAGCCTTTATACGAGAGCAGCTGAGCTGCACTACACACTCCTTTTCCAGGTTTGTCCAGGTACATCTGAGGGCCTTTTGATCTGGCCTTCGCTACATGGGAAGCAGAGGCTGTGTCTGAAGTGTTTCCCCAGCCCCGTGTTCAGAGCCAAAGGTTCACTCTGCCTTTGTCGTCATGAAGAAACGTGACCTGATGCACAGCTCCTCATTCATGTGGGCAAAACAGGCACGTGGGCAAGGTGGGAACTGGGGCACACGTTGGTCATACCCTGATTGCCCAGGACACCCTCAATGGATTGATCAGACAATGCTTGCATGTCACACAACTCCTAAAAAACTTTGCAGCTAGAAAAGCACCGAATTGGGAACCATCCCCGGTGGATTTTGCCAGTTCCCCCTATCAAAAACTACTTGGGAAATGTGCAAAAATATTTATTAGTATTTTCTACCTGACTGTAGAGTGTTGAGGACAAGTAAAGCTTTATATTAGATCTTTACTGCACCTGTCTGACAAAATGCAAGCAAACCACACAAGTGCTTTTCAATATTAAAAATCCCCCCCAACAGAAAAAAGTTTTACTAAAAAGAATACGAACTGGGAACAAAAAGGCAAACTACAGATTTGTCTGGTAATAACTAGCATTTATTCATCCTTCAGGCCAAGATCTTTATCACCTACTTGTTTTTTTAATTAAACAGACCAATGAGAAAGGTAAGAAACAACGGAAGTTTCTTGTCTGTTGTTTGTTTTCTGAGCAGCGTTCCCATTTCTAACACACACTTGTACGCCCGTATCTCTCGCTAGAATCACAGCATATTACTATATAATTTCTCATGCTTTAAGTAACCACTGAAGATTGCCTTAGTTGTGGAAGGAAGGGAGGAGTATAACTGCATAAGCACATGAGGCTCATTTGCTTTAAAAAAACCCTGCTTTGTTTCCTCCTTAGTCTATTTTATCATAACAACATTTGCTTTTGGTAGAGCAGCGGAACCTTACAAATATTGTGTCTCCCAAGAAGAGGGGGAAGGTACACATTTAAACAAATTTTTTAAAAGACTGATTAAAGGCTGAGTGCACATGTCTAAATTCAAAACAAACTAAAGCTAAATGTTCTCCAAAATTCCTCCATATGTACAAAAGAGGGAATGAAGAGACATAAATCCAAAAAAACCTCATGTAGGCAAGTCAATCTTCTGGCATGTATTTCTCATCTTTACTGCTACTATTGCACTGTATTTGCTAGGAATAATCATGTTTCGAACAAGAAACAGAAAGCAACCACATGAAAGAGATAATATAGGTATATTTAGTATTTGTTTGACTCATTCAACTTTTTATAGGCCCTCTAAACACTAAATTATTTTATGTAGGTATTTCCTAAAAAGAAAAAGATGGCCACTTACATACTTTCCTTGAAAACCAAATAAAGACAAATAACATCACTCACAATGGCAAATAAGATAACCTTCAGCTTTCATATTTCTGCTTCTATTCATTTGTCTCCTATTAGTTGATATTTGTCATCATTACATATTATGGGCTTTCTAATTACCAAAGGCTCTCTATATTTACACAAAGCAAGCATGGAACAGACCACTTCAAGACCTTTTCCACAATCCTGGAGCATTTCCTGACAAGTCTTCATCACTACTCACCTACGCAGAACCTCATCATTTGATTCCAGGGTTTTAGCATGCATCATCATCTCTTGAGCAATAAAACCATATGAATAGGAACAAACTAATGCTGCTGCAATGGCTTGCTTGTAATTCTACTGTAGTAAATAATGTTTTGCAAACTGCGGATCAATCTACGGGATAGTTAATGAGATCTTCAGAATACCCTGATAAAAGAAAGCACTTTTCATGTTATCCAAGGAGCTAGTTCTAGCATAACTGGTTTGCAAAACCAGCCAGATCAACAATACCTTTTATAAACAGGATGGGTGCAGGGTGCATGCTTTGCTACAAAATGCAGTAACCAAAAGCTAGACAATCCACAGAGTTAGAAAGGGAGACATTAACAATGAATCTGTTTTCTTTGTATTATGCTTCCTAACACTGTCAGTGTATACATGAGAATACTAGATGTTGACACACATGTTCAGTGCAGAATTGTGTGCCTATTCATAAATAGAATCCAGCTTTTTTCTTTTTTTGAGCCAACTAAATGTTGACTGCTAGTATTAACTGAACTATACCACTGTTGTTAAAAGGAGACTTGAAACTAACAGCTCTAAGTGGCTTCAGTTCTTTAAACAGTTTCACTGGTATCTGAG
Organism: Dromas ardeola; assembly: GCA_013398915.1. Classification (NCBI taxonomy): domain Eukaryota; kingdom Metazoa; phylum Chordata; class Aves; order Charadriiformes; family Dromadidae; genus Dromas; species Dromas ardeola. The sequence goes on from VYZM01021346.1 coordinate 322,356, forward strand.
TATTTTGAAAATCAACTCTAGGGAGGGCGAAGAAGTAGAGGTTGAATCTCCATTAAGAGAGATCTTATTTTCAATTCAGGAGATTCATACATCTTTAAGAATTTCCATACATAATGGACTTGAAGCAGGAACAAGCCATATATCCAGAAAGTGTTTTATATTAAATTAATGCAGCAATGCGTGAACGCAAGAATGATCATACCTGGACAGATCAGGACAGGTCTATCTAGCCCTGTACCCTGTTCTTGTTAGTATCGAGTGGCAGATGCCTCAAGAAGAACAACAAAACAAGGTAAAGACACAGCCATACTTCAGACTACCTTGCAGACATTCAGCAACACAGGAGCCAGAAAAAGTACTTCGGCTTTTGGCGGACCCTGTTGTCCCTGTCGGATTTTTCTTCTAAGAACTATCTAGTTCTTTTTAAAGCCCATTTAAACTTTTTTTGCATTCACCATATTTTCTAGCAATAAAAAAAAATAAATCCTAAATTTAGAGTATTGTATAAAACCAAACCTATTTGTTTATTTTGTAGGTGCCATTTACTAATCTCATTTGTTGCCTACTTGGAAAAGACAGATTTTTTTTTTTNCCTGCCACAAGGGATTTTACAGATCTGTCGCACCACTCCCTAATCATCTGTTTCCCAGTCTGAAGAGTTCCAGACTGGATTACTGACAATTTCTGCCAATTTACTCATAATCTCATACCTTCCTCCATGGTTGAAATATAAGATAACAAGACAGAAGACTGCCAACTTGTCCTTATGTCCAATAATATACAGAAAATTGGGGGAACTGGCTATTAAAAAAGGAAAACCTCCTTACCACTGGGTGGCTTGGGTCGTGGAGGGACATTTTTCTTCGGTGGCAACGCTGGTGTGTCTGATTTGCTTTTGAAAGGGTCATCTGAGAATCCCACCCCTCCAAAAGAGGAGGCGAAGGGGTCTGAAGCTACTGACTACATGAGTAAAAAGAAAAGAAAAAGAATGTAAGCACATTGTAGAATATCTGTTGTTCCATGAAAGCTACAATTTAACTCAAGTAAAAGCATTAACTTCAAAAAATGAGGACAGATTTACAGAATTATGTCAGTGGTATAAGAGACTAATGCCCACTGACAGAGGTATTAGGACTTTGTTAACGTTCAGAAGTACTTATGCTCTTAATGACTTAAGTACTTCTAGAACTTTTAGTCCTAGCAAAATGCTGATGAGAAAAATAAAAGGAAGTAAAACCCTGCTTTTTACTATTTGGCAACAAACGGTCATACTACACTCTGGCCCTTGCTCTGATAAACAGAACGATGATAGAAACTGGAAAAACATGGTAGATTGTAGAACGGAGAGCTTTTTCCTAAACTCTTCTTAATTTACACACAGCTATTTGTCTTTTTTGTAAAAGCTCAGGGAAAATTCCAAACCCATATGTTTAATGTTTCCTATATTCAGCTGGCTCTTATGAAGGACTCTCCTATTGATTAAAAAAGGCATGAAAAAATTACGCCATGCAGGGAAATTTATCATCCTGAAATGAAAAGAAGAGGAATTTTGTAGGCAAGGCTAAAGCTCGCAGTCTGACTTTCGCTAAAACTTCTAACTCAACCAAACACATCAATATTTGTAAAGACTGTTGCCACCTAGTGGAGAGCTAAAACCCCCACAAAACCCAGTAACAGAAAAAAACCCCCAAGTTCAATTAGTCACAGTGACACGGATAATCTATTTTCTAGTTAACATCTACTGAGGTATGTAAATAACTGCAAATTCCAAACTCCACCTCATAAGGCTAACAGCAGACTGTGACCGATCCAGATGAGGAGGTAAGGACCTAGTTCTATTTGAAATACCCTGTTTACTCAGTTTATACCAAGAACCCAAGAAAAAAGCTATTCTGTTAAGAGCTATGCAATGTCAGCACACCATGTTTTCCACCTTCCTCTGGTTCCCTGTATTCACTGAGAAGTTTCAGAACAAGTGAGGACACTATGAAAGATGAAGTATCCAAGAAGCAGACTTCACGAAGGCTGGACATGGAAATATATTAATATCGGGAACAAGTACCTTTTCTTACAAGTGAAAACTAGAAGTTATTTCTTTTGCTTCTCTGGTATTTGAAAACGTTCATGAAAAGTTGATTCAGCCCTGCTGAATCTACCAGTCTTGCTAAGACTTTGCCCTGTTTGAGATGGATGGAAAATGCTTTGCTAAGTAACCGGTGAGGTTGATCGGAAAAAAAAAATTAACAGAAGTGGGTTGTCAGCTGAAAAGTTACAATCATCTCACACCCTTAAAAAAAAGCCTCTGCACATACATTTTTAAAAGGACAGTTGCTTTCCTTGTAGCCTTTACCTTTGACATCTGACTGAAGTCTGCAAATCCCTCACCACTACTGAAAGCACCACTTCCAAATGGATCCAGTGTTCCAAATGGATCTGAAACAGATACAGGAAAAAAAGAATATTAAAATAATACTTAAGAATTATGAAGAATGCTTGGTGACAATGAAGTACAAACCAGGCAGGTGATTAAAAAACACTTGCATTTTGACCTGACATGAGATGTTTAAAGAGAATTCCATAAAAAAATAGGTTTGCTACCAGTTGCTTGGAAGAAAAGGAAAAAAAGAAAAGAAATAAGTCAAGTATATAGTGTATGCGAAGACTTAATCTTCATAATCCATAATAGGACTATATATATATATCCATAAATATCCAAAAAGATATTTGCAAACAGTTCACAAGACACTTTCTTTATTCTCAACTTTTACATTTGATTCTTCTTTCATAAAGAGATACCTCATTCATCTTCATGAGAAAGTCTTTTTCTTCTTACCTGGACCTTTTGAAGATATACTGGAAGACGTAAAAGGATCACTGCTTTCAAAAGGGTCAGGCTAAATAAGAAGAGATATACACAATTACTGTTCTGCTGTACTGCGCACTTGTCTTCTTATGCACATCAAAATCTCTTGCTTTAAGACAAATGATTTCCAATTTCAGACCACTCTGTTCAGTGGATATATAGTAGCATAAAATCAACTGATCATATGAAATTTGCATTATTAATGCATTTGGCTATTGAGAGCCTTGAACAAAACACCAAGTACCTACAAGCGAAACACATTCAAGTGAAAAGCGTTATCACACTGAAATACAAGCAATACTAGTTACGAGGGAAAAATAAGAAATGACACCCCAAAGTCTTCAATCTTTAAGCCACAGAGACTGAATACTCAGGTCAGGCATTTACATTATTATTAATTCAGAGAGTCTGTATATCACTTCTTTTTAAATAGATGGTGTTTACAGTTGCTATTCAGTTTGAAAAGTCTGCTGTTATCTAAATACAAACCTACATTGCAAGACAAACTAACCTCCCACTGACTGAGACTGGAATACTGTTCTAACACTTGGGTGTCAATAGTCAATGAGTGCCATCGGGTGAAGGAAAGGTTTAATTAAAAAACAAAACAAAAAATCCATACCGGCCCTCCCAAACTAATCCCACACATACGTGTAAGGGCAGCTTAAGAACCGTGACTCTACATTTGACAAATGTGTTCTGTGCAGTCCTTCCACTGTGTTGGTGGCTCAGAAATCCTTTAGCCAGATCAGTTCCTCGATCCAATTCACTATGATTGCACAAATAGAAACATCGATGGAATGAGGGTAACGGTGCGAATGAGTGGGTGCTGGTGGCTTGAAATTCCCAACAGAGAAAAAAAATAATCCACCTAACGGCATCTTCATGGTGAATACACATTATTATTGTGAAAATGGAGAGAACGAACAAACTCCTGATTGCCTTAACAAACCATACTCAATTTTAAGAATAAAATTAACCATATTCCATCAGTTAGAAGAAAAGCATTTAGTGATATTTCATTCCTTTTCGCTTTCAGACAATAAACTTGTCAATAGTAAAGAAATTATTATGTGTAGATTTAAAAATTACTGACCTTTGAGGGTAAAGCGGGGGGTTTTGTGAATGGATCTGAGGTAAATGGGTCACTCTTCACCTGTTTCTTGAAGAAATCCTCAGGGGCAGAACTACGAAATGGGTCACTTTCCTTAAATGGATCACCTCCAAATGGATCTAGGAATATTAAAAGGTAAAGAGAATGTAGTACCTGCTGTGTCCATAATAAACCATTCTATATTTGACCTCATACTTACTGATCTACTTTTTCTTATAAAAAAACCCACAGTGATTTGGTAAATCTGTCAAACTTCCAGATACTTCTCTATACAGGGCATTTACCAAGTTTTAATAAGTACATGTTTGTATTAAGTTTATGGACTTAATAAAGAGTTACATGCATCTCATTAACATATTGATGCTGAATGCACACCCTGTCAAGGTTTCTATGTTCCCACATGCAAACCAAAAATCTGAAGCCAGGGAAACCTTGGAAATCTTTGTGCTTGGCTACAAATTGTTTGTATCACATCTGTCCTGTCATCAAAAGCGCTATTACCTGCTGGAGCAGGTGGTTGTTCTGCAAAAGGATCATGCTGGAATGGGTCACCTATGCAGAATAGAAAAATCATTTGTTTTATCCACTACTTAGCAAGATGATAAAAGTTTGCGACAATATCATTTACTCAGCAATTGGTCTTCCAGGTCTCAGGTAAAACACTGGTCACTTACTGCCTTTGAAAGGGTCTGCTCCCTTAAATGGATCAGATTTGAATGGATCTTCTGACTGGAATGGGTCTGTATGCAATTCTTGTGTATTATTGGTAAACATCAAGGCTTTATTCTTAAATGGATCATCCTAAAAATTAAGGGGAGAAACATTACAGCAACTTCCCATGATTAAAATGCTCAATTACCCATTTAGCAGAAATTCTATGGTATGTGGATTCCTGTTTAATGATCTTAAAAATGACTTCCTGAAGAACCTTCCCAGTAAGTGGTTTCTAAGCAGAAGTAATTACACAGTAGAAAGAAATGTGTAGCCTTAGGCTACACAGAACATCAAAAGTATATACAGGTAACAATAAAAGGTTGAAATGTTTCATTAATATATTCAGTTCTCAAACACTTAAATAACAAAACCAAACAAAAACCCCAACCACCACGCTATCCAAAATTTCTTCTCTCCCAGTTATTTTACAGCTCAGCTTCAGGTAAGACAGTTATTTAAAAGAAATGGATCCACAAATCAGTTGTGGACTACAAATACAAGAAATTACTACGGAATAGTCATACTCAAAATTGTTTCTTGTTAACTCATTCTTGAGCTTAAAGCTCCAAGTACTGACTTCACATTCCAAAGTACTACATGGCAGGATGAGCGTCACCCCAACACTTTGACGACTGAGAGGCTTGTCAGTGCAATCCAACCTATAGCTTTGTCAAGTTACAAAAAAATCCTTTACAAATAAACTAAAGCTATGAAACCTCTTCATTGCTCTTGTTTGCATTTCATACCCCTGCCTTTTGTCTGTTTGGGGTCTCTGATGAAACCAGTCCTTGCCACAGCACCTGTACAACAGAGCTCCACTGACAATCAACGCCATTCAACATTAACGTAAGAAGTATTTAATAACAACTACCCACTCACACTGCCTCCAACACAAGACAGACATAGGATTTGTGTCATCCCTTCCCAAGATGCAAATGAAGTAGTCTTAACTAATGCTTCTCAGAACAGCATGGAGACAGGTGGGGACAAGAGGAAGGAAGAATTAAGAAACGGGAAAAGGGCACAATGGTTTAAAAAATTTATTATGAACAAAACTGCAGTCTTCTGGTAAATTATTCTCAGGTTTTGCAAATAAGAGAAACATCTGGATGTTTCCACTGGAAATTAAACATAAAGTTTATGCAGGCACAGAAACTAAAACGTGTTAAGACCATGTCTCTCAATGTATTGTTGTTTTTCCTCTACACTTTTCTGCTTTTAAGCATTTTGTTTTTACAGAAAAGTGTGAAGCAGGGCATAAAGGTAGTGTGCCTGCTGAATATTTATTAATAAACTATATACAATATATATTCAGCTTCGTACTAAAACCTGTGCTTACAAGGATTCTGGAAGATATATTTCCCTCATGAGGAAGCACCAAATAGATGTGCAAGTAGAATCAAGCGAGTATGCAACTTTTATATTTAAAGCAAAGAAACAGGCTTAAAAAAAGAAAAATCTTGTAATTTGGAGTATTATAAAATATCCAGATCTACAATAGATACCCAACAGAAATTGACTGGAAAAATCTTTAAGAAAAAAAAAGAAGAAACCAGAACAGTTGAATTGGAAATAAAGTCCTACCTACTTCCTGAGACTAAAGGTGTGACAGGTTACAAGTCAAGGGTTAACATGACCTTTTCTTTTTGTTTCCATAATTAGAGTTTGCTTATATATCCATACTGTTACAGTTACACAAGGCACAGGATCCTAACAATCCTAACCCAAAGCTTAAAAATCAGGTTTTCTACCCGCATTAAAATCTTTGCCCTGCCTTGTCCTGGAGATTGCCGCCTTGCAGGAATCACAGTATTTGCCAACATACCAAAAGCCAACTAAAACACCTTAACTATTTGTGACTTGCACCTAGTCTGAAACCTAATTATTGTAAAATACACTAAACAACAGTAATTTATTTTCTTTTACCATAGCTCCATAATTGTTTCTTTCCGTCTGCCCAAGGCCTTCACTTATGTCTGCTAAATTCGTCAGACTACCACCGTGAATCCCGTTGAGAGCTTCATTATATTCTTCTATACTCTTATTGACTTCTTGATGGCTCTCTTGAAGCTGAGAAAGTTTACTTCTTGCCTAAGCAGTGAAAAATGCTTTAGTACGTTACGCATTCAATAACACTGTCATTCTCGTTAAACATGGTTGCCAGACTATTGCATTTTCCCCCCACCAGAGTTGAACTTTTCTTGACTCAAACTGGCAATTAACCTAATAAGCACCAGTCGAAAAGGCTTATTTCATGAATCAGTAATTTTTTTCCCCTCTTCTGAAAAATATTCTTTCTAGGTGATGTTCAGCTCTTGGTCTTTCAGGAAGCAAAAAAGAAGTTGTATAAACTACAGTGAATACCTGGTTTATTTCTTCCTGTGTTGATTTTAAAGATTTGATTATTGTTTCAAGCTGCACTTTTCCAGCCTGGATACTCTGCTCTAGCTGAGTCTCTTCTTGCTGGAGGCGATTCAGCTCTGCTTTTGCTCTATTAAGGTCATCTTCCTGTAATTTTAAATCTGATTCCTGAGATTGAATCTGCATTTTTAGTGATGAAATCTGAAACAAAACATTACAAAATTCAGAGTGAAATTTGAAATAAATGTAACTTAATAAATTATAAATTTATAAGAGATACTAGAAAGTTGTAAAACAACCTATCAACTGCTAAGGAAGATCATAAGAACTTAATATGAAGAACTGCATGCTTCTTATTACGTGACAAAATCCTTGATGGAAGTACACAGGACATTCAATAAGATCAAGAAAAATTAGTATTTTAAATGACAGAAATACCACACTAATTATATAGGTAATTAAAAGGTGTTTCTTAGATGGTCATCTTGTAGTTTTCTGAACTTGGCTCCTTTTTCATTCAAACATTTACCAAGTATTATAAAGTTATCAAGTGTTATACAGTCCTTTTTGGACCTCTGGATTTGTGTGGAAATTGCTATTTATGGCAAAAATTAATTAAATAAATAGAATTTCCTTCAACAAAAGACACAATACTCTTGAGCACGTCCAGGATTAACGTACACTCACCACCTGTGTTTCTTCCTGGCATTTCTGCCTTACATCATTCAGCATATCTTTCAGTTTGGCTTTCTGCTGGTCCATTTCATCCAGGCGGTCTTGGGCATCTTGTTTCTGAGCTTCTAGTTCTTGCAAGTTGCTCGTCTCTCTGTCCAAATCATTTTGCAGTTCCTGAGGAAAATTCCATGGTTTGTAACTTACATTTAGCTGCTGTCTTGTAGGAATGATCAAGCACAGATACACAGGCTAGCAAGCTCCAAAAGACTTTCTATGTCATATAGCCTATTCCCTGCATGTGTATGTTCTGTTTCTGCAGGAACTTGTATGAGACATCAGGAAGCAAATCAGTGCCCACAAGATGAAAAGAGACTGTGACACAGAGCACTTGTAATTGAGCTATCCTAATTATCAAAAACAACACTCTTTGAAGAATAATTTCCTAAATTACAGTGTTAGTCAACCACTAACAAAAAGACATTTCAAACTGTTCACGTATCATCTTCTATTTATATTAACCAGCATCAAAAGAAAACATTTCTGATGGAGAATAGGAAAATAAAGATCCTTCTTTAAGTTCGAGGAAAATCCCATGAAAGGAGAAAAGACTTGCCCAGAAGCAACATAAGACAGAAGAAAGAATGCTTAATTCCCCATACATAATTTTAAATTAAAATGAAAACTAATAATGATAAACAGAGTTTTTACCTGAACTTCATTGGTTTTCTGTCTGATTGATTCTTCTTTTTCTCTAATGTCCTGCTCCAGCGAATATTTTTCTCTATAAGATAAACAAGCACATGTATTGATGATCAGTTAAGTAATACAACACACAAATGCATGCATGCAAAAAATCAATCAATATTATTCTGGAAACACCATGCAGCCAAAAATGCCAGCCCATATTCTGATATATTCTTTGAAGGTGTAAAGGTGTATACATATCAATTATTCTTCAAAAAATACTATCTGTTCCATAATCAACCTTCTGAAATCACCTGGCAGAATCCAGGCCAGCTTTACATAATTGGCTAATTGTAGGGCATCGGGGGGAGATTTGTCACCAACTTCAGTGACAAGTGATGATAAACTGACTACAAGAAAACAAAAGTAATGGACACATCAGTATTGTATACTTAATTGGTTCTCCTACTCCACGATTTTGTTAATAGTCCACAAATATTACCTTTGCAGCTGTGCAATTTCTTGACTAATATCATCCAGTTCCTTCACCCCTGTAAATTCTCCTGATCCAACGGAACTTGAACTATCCTGTGAAGAATGAAATAATCTATTAAAATGCCAAGTCGTAGCAGGAGATCTTCCTTTACAAAGGTGGGACACAATCCTCATTATATATATTTGCAAAATTCTATGGGAGACATCAAATTATTATGCAACCACCGCTGAGCATGCCACGCAATTCTGCCTGGGAGACGGGAGAATTTTCTCTAAGCCCATTTAACAGATGGGAGAGTCAAAACACACAGCAGTTAAACGACATGCACAATGTCAACGAATAAACTGCAGGCAGTGGTAGAATTAAAATTCAAGAAATAAAAACTCAGCTCTGCTATAGTCAGTAGAAAAACTTTCAGGGAACTTAATGAAATCAGATTGTAATTTCAGTCTTCTTGAGCCCTGACACAAATTACTGCCAATTTCTGCAATTATGCCCAATTTCCTGCAGTGCAGGTCATTTCTACAGCCGTTCAGGTGTCAATCAGGGAAGATGCAGAGGGTATCGCTTGCCTTTTAAGCAAGAAAATTGTCATTAGAAGTTCTTAAGAAAGGATCTCAGCATTTGGTAAAAAATTTGTCATTATTATAAAAAGGACTGATAGCTTTTTGAAAAAAAATCACTGCAACTCAGCAAAAACTGCAACATTGAACTCACTGCTAGTATGGCAAATCAGGAGACCCACCATTTTTAAACAGCATTTTAAAAAGAAGAAAGTACAGTTTGCTTACTTCGCTCACTTTGAGATTGCTGCGATAAGGACAGAGTTTGGCTTTATTCAATATTAAAAAAAAAAACAACCACCCAACCATAAACATATAGCATAGTAAAATCTGACATTTTTTGCAGAAACAATAGGTGAATATCCAGCTTAAATAAGTTAATTACGTCCTCATTTTTGGATAAGCATTTCTTTTGTTAATATGCCATTAAGTAATCATAGAAAACAATAATCCAGACTAATTCTTCAAGCTAGCAAATCAAAAGCTTCTAATATCACTTTTATCTTTTCTGACTAGATACAGGTTTGCTGAGAGACCTGTACTGTATGCTGTACAGGATCATAATAAGGTGTTACCCAATATGATTGTGAAGTAAGTTAAAACGAGCTGCTGCATTGATTAGGATAACACAGTCCATGGTTCCACATGAACAGAAAACTATTCTGCTATGTTCACAGGAGCATACAGTTTATTTCGTGTTATATTCAGCTAAACCACAGTAAATAAAAAAAAAAAAATGAAGTGAAACTAATGGGAAGCTTAAAGCTCTTGCACCAAGGTATATTTATTGCCTACAGGTTCAGAGAACTAATACATTAATAACTTTAACATGCCAACACCAAGTTGCCTGTCAAAGAGCTTCCTGACAGACCGATGCAACTCCAGTTGTTGAAGGAAGCACTGTCACCAGGTCAACAGCCAATAACTTCACACTACTGTGGCATTATCATCATGCCGAGAGGAAGTGTCACAGAACACAAGAGCAAAGTGACAGAAGAAGGTGTAGAAATAAAACTGTTTTGAAGTTACAAGTAGCGTACACAAACAAAGTTGCATTCTTTTGGGCGTTACAATTACTCACACGACGCATTTCTGTTAGTGCTGAGATCTCAGATCCTACAGGGGTCAAGTAACCTGACAGAGTCTATAGAAAAAGGATACAGGAAAAACCTTAAAAGGACCAGAGCAACAGCAACAATTTAAATATATTTAGAGGCTCAAAAGCTTTCTGGTTAGGGAAAATAGAAAAGTAAAGGAAAATACTATGTAATTTATAGAAAAGATGAACGTACTGACATGACAGAAGTTTCAGAAATACACTAACACATTACTGAGGAAAGGAACAAAGCAGGTCCAGTAGAAGATTAGATACTCCAGCAAAATGGTATTAACAGTGATGGATATAGGACTAGGGACTGTCATGCTACAAGGGGTGAATAAACCACCAAGTCCCAGAAACTAGGAAGTCATCACCTTTCATTTGGAACTGAGCACAATCACGGACAGGCTACTAAAACAGCTTTTAACAGTTGTTTTTAACAGTTCCCTGAAGTTAAAAAAACGCACCCCTTCTCTATGACAACGGAGTATTTTTCATGCTAGACTTTTCTCAGTGTCGTTATTCCTTTATTTATGGGATATTCTACCGCATTCTTCTTTATTTATGGTCTTGGGTTGTTAAAAATCTATGTATATTTTCAAATGCTAAAGAATTTTGTAAGAGGAGACAAGAAAAAAACCTGGCAACTCTTTACCATAATATTACCAAAAAAGAAAAAAAATTGACAAAATGAATACTCAAAGCCCACTACTTTCAAAGCACATAAGCTCGGTATTATCTACAAATAATCAACGACCTACCTGTATGGGAGTGTTTCTCTCTGTGGGAGGGATCATATCTGGGGACAACACTTGTGGAGGATCAATCCCTTTACTGACCTTCTGTTGAATGAGATACATTGCTAGTGCAAACTGATCTTTGCTTAGCTTTCCCATCTGTCTTGTGTCTGCCAAAGCCCTGGTAAAAAATAGATCATGCTTATAAACAAGAAAAGTTTATTTCTCATCTACCACGAAGCCTGAAATACACATATACACTTATTTTTCTTTTGATTCAGCTTCATCGGTTGCTTGTTCTAGTAAAAGAGTTCCATAAACAGAGCAGTATTTTATTAGACATACATAACTGAATAGAAAATATTTAGAGCACTAGCACTTCAAAAAACAATCACAATTCAAATACTGACCTATACCCCCCTCCCAGAAAAGCAAAGCGAGTATTTATTTACCCCTTGTTTTTCCATATAGCCCACATATCATAGTACGGCAACAGGACAAGTAAAACAGGTGGGTTTTTTCATTTCGGTTTTTGTTTTTTCTTTTAGTGTTAGGATCACAATTCTGGCTGGATAATCTGACCAGATCAGCAAGTTACAAAAATACAGCTACTAGGGAATTCTTACCATATATGCGCTAGGAGATTCTGAGACAGACCTGAATGCATAAAAATGTCCTTTACTTCTTGGCCACTCACAAAACCATCCATGTCTGTGTCGGTTTTTAAGAAAATTTCGTCGTATCGTGCTTTTTCAGACATTGGTACTACCCAATTCACAGATGGCTGTAAAACAAAGTTGTATATTTCAGAAGAAGATAAACAGTCTTTACCAACACACTGACTATATATGACATTATTCAGAGCTGGATGTGCTGAACACCTTGCACAAGCAAATCTGATTGGTAAATAGGTATTTCCTCTTTTCCCATTAATGTTTTAGCTTAATACTTTCAATCAGAATTATAAATACTGATAAACAGCTATTCATCAGTTTAAAAGCATTCATTCTTTGGAAATATGGACCCAACTAGGCATAGTAAGTCCTCATAGTAAAAGAGCTTTGGAAGGTAGATGAATGATTTCGTTGGTATTAAAGCAGATACATGAATAAAACCTTTCTATGAAAAGTGAAAATTCCCCGTAAGATTTACTACCTCATGGTCACTCTTGACTAAAATTCACCTGCTCTCCTTCCATTCTTCCAAGTCTTACCATCCTCGTTTCATTCCTTCCATCCAAATCACCCAACAACAAAGGCATTTTCAGAAAAGTGCTCGCATGAGGCAGAAATCAAAATGCAGTTTTATTTTTTCCTGCAGTTTACTGATACAAAAAAAAAGAGAAAGGAAAAAAAAAAAAAAGAGAGAAGAAGAAAGATTTGTACCTGTGCCTGTTTGATGCTGTGCTTGGGAGACAAACTCCCTGTGCTGTTCAGACTGTTGACACTACCATGAGACGGGGTAGAACGGAGGCTATCTTTTGGTGGAGGACTTGCAGGGAGAACAGGAACTGCCCCAGGAAAGACAGGCGTCTTCTTTCTTTTAGAAGGTGGTATGAGAGAAGGGGGTAATAGTGAAGGAACTGGCTCTTTCTCAAGAGCTCTATAAACCAAATGCATTGCCTGCAAAGTCAAAAAGGCCAGATAACATTAACAATTAGAAGAAAAAGCAACAAGATTTTCCAGTGTCAGTCTTTTACATATTAATAAAACACAGACAGTAAGATCAGAGATGTAAACCAGAGCAGATAATTTTGAATGTAATTCCAAAATGTTTAATCTTGATGACACAGGCAAGAGTCAGTAGATGGATTTAAGAAAGATCATTTAATAGCTTCATGTGAACAATTTAGATTAGAACAGTCGACTGCAGCAGAGAAAGCTGCAAAGCTTTTCAGAAAAAACTGAGCAATTTGCTCTAGAAGACACACTGTGAATTAAGAATTCAAAGCAACCTACCACAGCAAATTCATCTTTGTCCAGGTGACCATCTTTATCAATATCACTGAGATCCCAGACCTACGGCAATCATGACAAACACAATGATTGAGAGAACAAGTTGCATTTTGTGCTTTTGATGTTTATCACCATCAAATTAAGCATGCTCTCTAAAGACTCCTAATAGATTTTTGTGAAGATCGTATTAGCTATATTAGGCCTAGCTAAACATTCTCTGATGAAACAGACTGGATTAGAGTTTTCTGGCAATGTGAATCAATGCTGGCTCTAACAAATTCTGGATGCAACACAGGTTAAGTTTGTCATCTTTCTATGTTGCAATTAAGGAGTCATCAAACTCACGAAAACCAGCCAGAGGTGGCTTTCAGAATTGTCCAGCGGGTGCAGGCTAGCAGATTGTCCAAATTTGTCTTATAAGAAAGTTAAAATATTTTTAGAAAAGTCAATACATTTCTAAATTGCATTCCATTCCTAAACTTCTAGTTTTCATTTTTAGTCAAAAAAATATGTCCACCCCCCAAAATTTTTGACTGGAGAGAATTTAAGCTTCTATCAACTTTAGTTCATTATTAGGTCAAGTACAGTCAACGAGAACTAGAAGGATACAAAACTTTGTGTACTCTAACACTCAGCCATCAGCTAACACTGTTTAATCATCAGAGAGACTTGGAGACAGTACAGTAGAGTGGACAGAATGCTATGATTGAGGCTCAGTCACTGAACTCTATTCCCAGCTTTATCACTGGACCCCTGTACAAATTTCAGCTAGTTCGATTAGTCCTTTCCCCATTTCCTCAGTCCCCCATCTTGTCCACGAACTTTTCTGGAACAGGAAAAAGCTTCCTGAATTTCTATCATGACAATAACAAGATAAAATACAAAGCCTTTCAAGACTGAGTTCTTCATAATGGTACAGAATTGAAACAAGTCATATTTAGATTTTGTAGATAATACAGAGAAATACAGATAATACAGAGGTGGTTCTTCCTGAAGAGATGGAAGTATGTAACGCAGATACAGCTCTTACATAGAATGTATTCATTCTCAGTCATATCAATATGCAAAACATTAAAGAACACATATTTGAAATGGAAGCAGAAAAATACTTTAAGGTTTGCTTCCCTTGCAAATATGCAATGGATACACTAAACTCAGATCTCAGAAGTATTTATAAATATACATGAAAAAATACTTGACAATTTGACAGCTACAATAAACGAGGATGTTTTAAAGTGTTCTCTCGTACAAACAGTGGATAGATTTAATGGTATGTCTAATAACTTGTATTTGTAAAAATGACAAAACAGTGAAATATAATGTTATAAAAGCTATTATGGTTTAGGAGAGCTTTCTCTTGTGTTTAAACAACCCAAATCAAAATTTCCACCTCTTAAAATGAATACAGAGATAATGAAGCCAATCTACTCTAGGGCCCAAATTACTACTATTATTCTTATTTCTAAGTGGAAGACTTCAGAGCCTACTTAATGTTCTTGCTTTATAGCACGCACTCGATGTAAAATCTCAGCCAAAACCTGATCCATGTTGGTAAGTAACATTTAAATATTTAACATTGCAACTACGAGAAGCTAAATAGAGAATAGCTAAATCTAAACAGCATACTTACCCTTCCTAGGATATCAAGAGGTAGCTTTGAATTCATCAGTACTGGTTTTACTTTGTCTCCTGAAAGTAAACCATTTACTGGCAAAAGGCTTTCAAAAATACCATCAAACTTTGCTTTTTCTTCCACCTAGTTGGTAAGAAATAGCCTGAATAAGTAAAAAAGTGTGCCTGTGTGAGTGTTGAAAATGAGATCTTGCAAGAAATTAAGATTGGTCAGTAACGTATTCATTCTAAATGTCCAAGCTTTCTTGCAAGTGCCACCATGCTGTATTTAAATGTAAACCCCACGGAGCTAGATTTAGGAGCTTAATTTCAAAGCTAAGGTTACGATAGCTACAAGATTTTAACATGCAGCACACAACATGTGTTTCTGTAGTGTTCTAAAAGGACAATGCATTCGGCTTAAAACACTGCTGACCAGATTTTAAACAGACTTTGACAAACTCTGTAGAACTAAAAACTGTTCTTCTCAAATGATTTGCTTCCCACTTTAAATTGCAACATGCGAGTACAAAAAAAATCAGCATTAGCAGTTATTCTATTAGAAAATCTTTTAGAACATGTCTGCATTTGAAAATTAACTAAATACAAGTATTCCCATGTATGTATCGAAAGTTACTGTTTTCCAATGATATATACAGTGTGTGTCACTGAACACTAATTAGAACATATGAACTCAAGCTTTAAATTAATACTTCAGGACAGATTTGGTGAAATGCTTTGCTGTTCTCAGTGGGGTTCCTTTATACAAATGCGAAAGTGCCTACTATTAGGATACTGGAAGAAATCCAGGCAGAAGATTAAAATTCATTGTGTCTTAAAAACATCACACCAGGGGTTGTCAAAGCCTCGTTTAATACTTATTTCAAATATAACACTACAGCTCAATATTCTCTATTGTGCACAAATCTGTCATCAGAAAGGGAGGACTCCTGAAATGGGAAATGTATTTGATAAAAAATTCTCTCACTGGGAAAATTACAGACAAGGAAAATATTTACTTTTAAAGAATGGATGGAATGTGTTGTCTTTTACACTTACCCTAACAGCCCAGTGAGTCTCTGTTGAAGGTGGTGTGATCAGCAAAGGACTGCTAGTGTCATGCTAAAAATTAAAGATTTTTTTATTTATATGTATATATATATATAAA
>VYZM01021346.1:345802-367522 GCA_013398915.1 Dromas ardeola
CGCTGGGCCGGGCCTGGGCGGGCGGGGGCCGGGGCCTGCTGGGCCGCCGCCGCTCGGGGCGGCTGAGGGGAGGCGGAACAAAGCGGGCGAGGCGTTATCTGTCCCCGGCAGGCGCTCCCCGCCCCGCGCTCTCCCGTCCCGCCGCCGCTCAGCCCCTGCTGCCCGCAGCCGCTCTGCTCCCGGCCACGGTCGCCTCCCGCCGCCTCAGGGAGGCTGGTCCTGACCTACCTACCTGGGGACAAAGTAGGTCTCGGGGAGACGGCAGCTGCCCTGAGGAATATTCTTCCAGGTAGCCGATCGACCTTTTAGCCGGATCACCCGCATCCAGCTTTCTCCTGGACAAACCTAGTTATTTCACTTCATTACACTAAACGTTGTCAAAAGGGACTTCAGCACATTAAGCTGCTTCTGGTTTACGATCAATATTCAAAGTTAACAAATCCCTGCGTAGAACGTGTAAATATCAAACAGCAGGCTGAACGAGGCTAAATCATTGTGGTCATATAAAAGCTAAATCATTGTGGTCATATAAAAGCTAAATCAACAGGAATGTGTAAAGGGCATTACAGTCTATCTCAATAGTTTTCCAGGTTCTTCACAGTGTTACTGGGATTGTTTTACAAGGGACAGCACTCGGACAAGCAGAAGCAAAAGAATTCAACCTCAGTTGCTCTGCAGGCCAGCAACTGGGGCTTCCATGGATCCTCCCGCTCCCTTTCTCCTTAACCACAGCGAGGTGTGCGTGCCGGCATAGCCCAGCCATTGGCGCTGGAAGGGTGGCTTCAGCTTCTGCTAAATTGATAGCATTAGTTCTCAGAAGGGGGAAGGAAACACAGAAGAGTGGAAGGACCTGAGAAGGGATTAAGGAAGTGACTGAATAAGGTTACAAGAGTGGGTTACAAGACAGGTCAGACAGAAAAATAGGCTCATCCTTCATTGTTTCAAATTCCTCCCCCCCCCACCTTATTAGAAACAGCAAAAAAAAAAAAAATTAAGACAGCTTCCAGGCAGCGTATGTATTCATTTTAGATTTTTTGAAGGGAAGAAGATTGACTGAACACATTTAAATTTCACAGATTTGTGGATGGACAGACTGCCATCCCTCAGGTCCCACACCGAGGCCGAGCACTAGAACGTTCCGTCAGCAGACGAGCAATGGCAGAAGCGCCAGGAGCCGCCGGGCTGCAGTAATCCCCAAAACCCCGACAGGTGCACAGTTGCTGCAGCAGCTTAGCAGAGCTTATCTCCTCTGCAGTGTGAAGTATGTTGTGAAACATGCTTCGCGCACCTGAAACACCAAACCTTTCAATGAAACATCATAAAAAGCTTATGATATTTCCTCAACAAAAATGAGCATGAATTTTACATTTACTATTAAAGCACGAAAGTGTAAAAGAGTTCCAAAACCTAGTGCTTTATTGCAGGTGTTTTTAATACATTTTAGCAGTGTTAAAGATACAGTTAATAAAAAAAAATTAACCTTTTCTATATAGAATTTAACTACGTCATGGTAGTTCTATTAAAAATAACTGAAACTGGTTACAAAATTTAATGTTGAATTTTGTAAAAAATCCTGTTTTAATACAACTCTATTGGTGAAGCTTTCCATGAGCCATAACAAAACATCAAAATCCTTAAGTGCAAAAATCCCTAAGTGATTTAAGTCAAAATAATGTGAGCTTCTTTCAAATAACAACTAAAGCTCCTTCTTCTCAACACTATTCCTCACTGCTGTACCCTTTCCACGTTCTTTTTTTCTCTCTAGCTTTTTCTTAAACCATTGCTCAAAGTATTTTTCTTCTGTAACCCCTTCTCTCTCCTGCCCTTCCTCAGTCTGCTTTATATTCATCTCCTTTTCAGGACTCTAAATATTAAGATTTCATTTTTACGCACCAATAGGTTCTTGATCAGGTTAGACAGGGGATTTTTAAAATGTGGTAATAAAGTACCAAGACATACACAAGAATTTCATGTTGCCTTCGTTTCTCCCCATGTTTCATCTCCAAAGTCTTCTGCATAAACCTCATCATCTGTTATCAAGAACTTGTCAAAAATGTTGCCAGCTCTCACCTTTGAGGGAATGGGGAATAACATTAGGATGCCTCTTTGTTTTCTTAAGTGTTTTCATCTCTCCCTTTTCTTTTTTTAACAGTACTTTTTTATCATATATTCAACATAGAGTAAACATGTTAAGAACCCCATAGATTTTTTCAGAATTCGATGAAGAATTCTCTCTTTTTGGGCACCTGTTTTCAAGAATCTAAAGAACTTGTTTTAACTTTAGGCACTTCACTGCACTTTTAAGACATTTTCAGTCTCGTCACAGAGAGAGGAAGATCTCAAGAGGCACCCCGGAGGGCAGTTTTCTCCTCATTAATCTTTGGGTAGATCAGGAGTAACTGAGCTGCCTGAAGCCTCAGTTACGCACCTCAAGTCAGGTGGAGCAAGTCATACTTTACAATACTTACACAAATTAGTTTAGGCCCCTCAATTACCTGTAGATGATTATCATCCAAACAGTAACTACATGAGAAGATCAGTGTGTTTTACAGATTTTTCAATTTTGTACACATATCTGCATGTAAGCAAGTTAGAGACATAAATCCCTAAAATCCCAAAACAACAGATAATGTTTATATGCAGAGAGTAAACAGGTTGCTATATACACGGTGAGAAAAAAGCTTTTATATTCCAGTAAAGTCACCTCACCTGCCAGATACCTAGTCCAATGATGCTAATATTTTCAAATCTGTAGATACTGGAGTCTGGTGAGTAATTTGGATTGTCAATCTGTGGATGAGGCCAAACTCCTCTATAATTTGGGTTATCAGTCTGCCTTGGTTTCCATTCCCCCTGGGATAAACTACATGTTCCGAATACAGTCAGGCAAAGAAAAGTTGCTTAAAGTGTTATCCATAACTAGGATTATGAGATTATTTGTACTCTGTATAGAGGATTCTTGACCATAGGACAATGCTATTCTCCATTCACAGCATAATCCCAATCATCAGGTTTCTCAGCGCTAGTGTCCATGATGTATTCAGGTTCATCCCAATCCTTCAAAAAAAAAAAAACCCACATGAAGATTAAGAAAACAAAGCTAGTGCATAGTTCAACTATATCAAACATGTATTCAGTAGAAATGAAATAATCCAGTAATACAAAATAAGGAGAGCAAATTACCTCAGGTTGATGTCATTTGGATCGCCCCAATCAGTGGGTTTCCTCACTGTTGTATCGTTAATTGTTCTTTATGTTTTTCCACAACCATCTTTGAAGAAATGCACAACAGCACATCTATAAAAGCAAATCCCCAGCTCTCAAGATAGTTCCCATAGTGTATTTTGAACAACACCCACATACCTTTATCTCACACTGGATCTCCATAAAACTTCCCTGCCATGACTTAAACCTCCGGAGGTCTGCCTTGTGCTCAGAATTCATCCACCTCTTCACCCAGGTGGTTGTCCCACAAGGCCGGCACTAACAACGACAGCGGGGTCAGTGAGTGCCATCAGTACGCCGGACTCCCTCCCCGCCACCTCACATGCTCCTGGCTGTCGCCGGCTGCTGCCTCGCTGCCCCCTCTCCTCTATCCCCTGCAGCTCGGCCAGCCTCCGTCTAGAAACTGCTCCTGGAAACACGCCGTGGCAGAGCCCACTGCGGCCCCGAGGAGCAGGGCCACGGCCGCCGCCCTCACAGCGCCACGGCCTCACGCCTCCGACCAACGCCGGCTTCGCGCTTTCAGCGCCCCGCCCTTCCCAGGGCGGGCTCTGATTGGCTGCGTTTCCCTAATTTATTATGATACGGGAGCGGATTGGCTTAGCGGCCCCCGAGGGAGGAGCGGGCTGCCACGTGCCCAGCGCGGCGAGATGCATGCTGGGGCTTGTAGTCGGCGCTCTCAGTATGCCTTCTTGGGATTGGCTGGCGCGCGACGGATGGCTCTGAGCGGAGCCAATGAGGGGGCGGGGTGTTGGGGAGTCGCGGTCTCCGGGAAACGGCGCGGCGCCGACCGCCCTGGCCGCGGCCTGGAGGAGCTGCCGCCGCTTCACGGTGCTCCGTCCCGGATGGCGGCGATCGCTCGGGCGGAGCGGGCGCCCGCGGGCGGAGGGCAGGTGAGGGGGCAGCTCTCGGCCCGGCCGCCGCCCTCGGTCTGCCCCCGGGCCGGTGCTTGAGCCGCGTGTGGGGAGGGCCCACACCGGGCGTGGGAGGTGGCGGCTCGGCACAGGCCGGAACGAGGGCAGGGTGGCGGGGAGCGGGGGCGTCTGCCCGGCCCGGGGGGCTGGGAGCTGAACCGGGCCGTCTGCCTCCGCCGCTGAGGGCTCTTCGCTTTGCATCCTCTTCTGGCAGGGACACGGCGATGGTCCCCGCGGGAGAACCCTCACAGCCGGGCGCAGCCTTCTTCCTCGCTGCTGCAGCGGCCTCTCTGTGGCTGACACAGAGTTGGAAAAACCTGGCAGAGCTCCGTTCTGCCGCAGCAGATTCCTAAAGGTGCGCAACGAAAACGTACCAGGAAGCCCATGGTGCCAGACTTCAGGGAGCGCCTGGCAGACAGTGAGCAGAGGTGTAGCCAAGACCACTCCGGGTAACGCTTCCCGCACACAGTCGAGCTCAGCACTGAGGAAAGTGGCACAACTGGAAAGCAAAATCATGAATCGAAAAAAGCAGATGGAATTGCAAAACACTGACTTGGGCCAGAAGTCTTTGGATGAAGAGTCCTTCTCATCTGCTTCCAGTCGTGAACGTAGTTCAAGGGGCAAGAAATATCTGAAGAATTATGCTACCGCCAGTGGAAAGATGACCCTCAGTAATGTCTGTTCTAAGGAAGAGGAAAGCATCCAAAGCCCTAAAAAGAATGTTATGGTTAAACAGCAGCTTGCTTTGGATAGTGATGAAGAGGAAATGAGACGATTGATGGAGAGCTCGTTGGAGTTGTCCAGTGGAAATGAGAATGGGAGGGTTGTTGCAAGTGATTCTAAATGGGGTGGAAAGGTAAATACAGACTTCGCTGGATTATGTGTTTTTATTTACATGTTTATGAAATTGTTTCAAATTGGTAGGTCACTTTTTATTTAGATAACACCAGAAACTAAATTTTAATTTTGCATTTGTGGCTTGCTCAGGGTATGATTTAACTTCAGTTCACATTTTAAAATTACTGGGGTTTACCCATTATAATTTGTTTTCCTTTTCAGCGATCTACATATAATAAATGAAGTAACACGTAAATCTCTTTTTCATGTTTTTCAAAAGAGTAAGACTCCAGTTTTGTCAGGAGCGCCTCCTCCATCTCATAAGGAAATTTCACTGACAGAGGTATCTAAGAAGTCTCCTTTTCATAGCAAAGACTCAGAGAAAAGTGGTTTTGGTAGAGTTAATTCACCAACACCTTTAGCAGCCAGCAGAAACCCATCAGTACGACATAATACGAGACCTCAATCACACTCTTCTTCCGTGAAAGACAATACTGTAAAGGTTACTCTGCCTAGAACAGGCAACACCAAGCAAAGCCACATATCATTTGACAGTGACCGAAGTGAAATAAAATCATTAGATGAATTGTTTTCAAAAGCAGATGATGCAGAAGATTCAACCAGTAGCAGCTCAAATGGTAAGTTAGTTCTAAAATATTATCTCAGTAGACTTGGCATGAATTGTACTACTAATCTACTGATAAATTTACTCATAAAAATGACCAAATACTCACTTTGAAAGGATTCAGTAGTGTAATTTTACATAAACCAAGGCTTTATCAAAGGAATTATGACGATGTTTCTTTTTTCTAGTGTAATATATTTGTATTTTTCTTGGCTTTTAATTTAATGAGTTCAGTTTAATGATGCTTCCCTGGGTGACACTTAATTACGGCATTAAAACAATTACAACATTTACAATAATTTCCATGTATCAGTGGGACAATGTACTAATGGGTCTGAGAGAGAACAAGTGTACATGAGGGGCAGCAAGAGTCTCTTGAACTTGGGTTAGCAGATCTACCGATGAGCCAGGGAGGAAACTTTAGAAAGAGCTGCTGCTAAGTTAAAGATTTAGAGAGATTGACAGCTATTACTTTTTAGTATTACACTTTAAACTAGGAATGTAGTACCGATTGATTTTTTTTCCCCACTTTTCTCGCTTGAGGGAAAGCATACTGTAATTTTCATGCAAATTCTCGTGATGATTTGTCATTTGATTGCAGATTTCAGAGTGAATATCCTGAGCCTCGATGATTTGGCACCGAGTATCACCAGTGAGGCAGCAGAATTAAAGCAGAAAGTAAGTAGAAATTCCCTACTAGCACATATTTTCGTTCTGACTTTGTTTGGTGGAGGGTGGCTATTCTAAAATGAATACGTCTATTCTACTCATAGGCGACCTGAGGTGTGGGCATGTCTCGTTAGCTGTAAGGGTTAGATCAGGGGTTTACAGTCTACTGAAACCTCACCAAATTATTTTTTTAGTGTCTGCATTTCCTTACTCAGTGTAACAGCGCTGCACAGTTTTCTTGGTGACCCAGAAGAGCCACATTTTTATTTCCTAACGAAGTAGTAGCTAACACTCAGTGATATGCAGCAGAACAGATGAGGAGTAATAGAGGCATATTCTAGGTTATATTTTGTTGATTCTCCTAACATACAGCTGGTTTGCTTTACAGGGGACAGACATACAAATTACTCAAGAATCAAACAGAAATCCAGAAAAAGACACACTCCTGGTGGAAAAAGACCAAACTTCTGTTAAAATGACAAGTGCAGTGACTGGTGTGAATGATGCTTCTGAAGGGGATATTGAAAAAACTGTGACTGAAGCTGAAATCTCTGAGCATTTAAGTGGAGTTTCTGCAGATTTTCCTAAACACGAACAGGATTATCTTGATCATGATGAGAGAACTGTTAATTCAGAATATTCTGAAGACTTTGAAAGGTCTCTGTCTACAACAGACGGGGAATCTGTTTCGAAAATGTCAGAGGAACGCTCTGAGAGCCGCACGTATTCTGGAAAACACCCATCTTCGGCATCGTCCCCTTTATTTACCAGAGAGCGGCACGACCAGGCACACAGAGTAACTGTCAGAGAAACTGCGGTTCAGACAGTGGATCCTCCATTCACCTATTGCTGGGCAATGAGTAAGTTCACGAGATATCACCCTATTCAAGCGATTTTTAATTTTTATATGTTATATGCCAGCCTAGTCAGCATTGATAGAGTTCTTAGTTTCAGTACTGGCTTCCCCTAGCTGACATTAAATTAAAAACTTTCTAAAGCCCAATATTTTGATCTGCTTTCTGTAGAAGAGGTTGGGACTGGACAACAGAATAAGAACTTGGAACTGTTTTTTGCTTAAAAAAAAACCACAACAGGAACTCTGGATGGATGAGGTAGCGTTAGCGACAGAGCTTCTTCCAACAGCCCGAGTAATATTCTCAAACAGAATTAAACGTTTTTATTGTATCTTTACTATTGTAAACAACACTATTGTATTGTTACTAAAGGGATCCCCCATCGTAGAGTTCTTTTTTGCACTGTTTTTATTTTTTGAGAAAGCGCTATGGCCCCATTTAGAACAGACATGACCTTTTGCTGTTTCTGAGTAGCAGCTCCTTCTCTGCCTCTCTTTACTGAAAGGAAGAAGTGGTAAAAGCCGCTTCTTGCCACACTCAAGGAGGAGAAAACAGAAACTTGGGAGTGCTTGAAAACAGGAGCTTCCTTCAAGTACGAAAGCCTTAATTTTTACCCTGTCTAGGATTAGAAAAGATGCCTTCCACAATGGCATATGTTGTGCACAGAAGACTAAAGAAGTTGTGGAGCTCATAGAGATGTTTTAGCATTCTTTGGCTGACAGAATTCCCCGTTAGGCTCTACAGCAACGTCCCAAAAGACTGCTGAAGATGAACCAAGTTCTGGTGCTAAACCTCCCCACCCTCCGAATCCAGTAACTCTCGTGTTTTCCTGTACACAGCAAACCCCTCTGCAGTGCTTGACCCGCCTGTAGGAAACAGCTACATCGATCCGGTACCTATTGCGAGTCACGTCATCAGCACCGATGCAGTAGAAGGTACTGAAAAATGTGTTTCTTGCCATTCTGTTTTACTGTGTTTTATGCATCTAACCCTTACTTAGATTGCTTAGCCTTTACTGCCTGCCTGTAACGTATCACTAAAGGACATACTCTCCATTTCTTGCAGCCCTGACAGCATACAGCCCGTCAGCTCTGGTTTTAAACACCATGTTGAAACAGCACCTGATGCTGACTCAGCAGTTTGTAGAGAACATTCACCACCTTCACTTCTCCCTTGTGGAGTCACTAGAGCAGGAGAAGTTCCACTACCATACGCTGGAAGAGGCTAAAGAGGTATCTCTAATAGACTAGGCAGCAGCCTAGATAGACAGTTTATTCCTTTCCAAACACTTCCAGGAGTTGCAGCAAACAGATTTTGTGTATTATTCATTAATCAGATAAAGTTCATATTATTATTGAATATATTACTTCATAGAACAACACTATAATGCTTGTGCCCATATTAAAAACAAGTCAGGAGTTTATACAGTAACAAAGACTAAATCTTACTGGAGGCCATAGTTTTGAAAGAATAAGCATCCGCTGTTCCTTTAGCTGTCCTCAGATGAGCAAGAATCTTTCTAATATTGCAACAGAAGTATCAGTTTCTGGTGCTAGTATAGAAAAGTGCAGGTATCTTGACACAAAGTTATTTATTAAATACTAGAAAGTATTTATCTACATAATAAAGAAATTTGTGTGTTATCTTTTTTTTGCAGTACATCAAGAATCACAAATCCCCACCTCTAACAATTGAGCAAGCACGTAAAGAAGTTCAGAAAGCACAGGAAGAAAAACTGCTTTGACTCTGAATTTTCAGTAAAATCTACATTTACAGATTTCAGGCTGGAACAAGAAACCTTCCCCGTTCTACAGATAAGTTTAAACTATGTACTAGAAGGGTTTGTACTAACTGCTATGCATCTTGTTATAAATAATTTATTTTCCTACATCTGACTTTCTTTACGAATGTACACGATAGAGGGAGACATAAGAGCCTTCAGCCAGACTGTGTCAGTGTTCAGCAACAGAGAAACCCAGAAAACACTTCTCTCTAAAGGCAGGGTGGGAATCATCACAGCATGCGTGTTTATCATGCACGTCGTGTGATCATGGGAGGTGCGAGTCTGTACTGCAGCACCCAAGGCCCACGGGCACAGTAGAACAATACCATAGCCTGACTTTAGTGCCATATTTAAGTGGTGTTTATATATAATTAGCCTTGGCAGATTACTACAAATCATAACCAGGCAAAATTAAGATAAATTCAAGACAAGGAAGGCTTATAGCCAATTACAGGAATCCATTTACTCTGAAATATGAGCTGCCACTTTATTTTTATTAAAAAAAAAAAGTGTTTATTGGAAGGCAAAACAATAAAATTCACAAGTTGATAACATACAGGTGTTGTATGCCGATTCACAGACAGTTACAGTTCCACAACTACAGCAGATCTAGAACAAACTGATATTTCACCATATTAATCGAATGGTTTTAAGAGGGTTTCTGCTATACAAACAAATGACTCTGGAAGAGGTTACCACCACGCAGACCTCGGGAGTGGAAGTGCAGTGTAAGGGCCTAACATCTTTAGCTGGTGGTCTCTGCAGACAGTTACAAAAGGTTTGGATTTTTTTTTCTCAGTTAGATTAAAGGAAGTTTCCAAGAACGTTTCATCGTTAGAAACTTGCAGAGCAGAGAAAATCGATTCTCTTCTATTCAACTAATTAGCTTTTATTAAAGGGTATATACAAAAATAGAAAAAGCTTAAAGAATGTCTTCCGTTACAAAGCATTGAACATCCCTTAGAGCGCTTGAAAAGCTAGACCAGTGAACCCTCGTGTTCTGACCAGAGTTGGGACTGCAGCAGCTGGTGTGTAGGGGCGTTAAGTTGGAGGGTAGGTTCTAACAAGCTCGCACAGTGCTCATAGGTCACCTGTACTGGAACTAGGTGCTTCATTCCCCATTTAGACATTAGGATACACTGCTCAGCATCAGTCTGACTTGATCCCAAGGCAGCACCCCTCCACTTCAAATAGAATTAACCTTTTGAGAGAAATAAACATACATTATGGAACTAGAGAACATATAACCGTATCAGATAACGTCTGTATTCCACAGGAATGAATGAATCACAATCCTGCACCAGGGAGAGCTTGACTGGGGTTTAATTCTAGTATAAAATGGGAAACTAATTTAAAAAAATTTGCAAAATAAATGGAAATTCTTAAACTTGCTAAGACATGTCATAGTTACGACTGGCCTTTTTTAAACACTAAACAACAAGTGTTGAAGTACATGTCATAGCTTTCCATTTTTCACCATAGTTTTAAAAGTAATTCATTTGTCACTTCCTCCAGACTTTAATCCGGATTTATACAAGTTTAATGTTTTGTAGAAGATGCAAGACATCTTTCTTCAGAGAGTCTTATTCGGGTGGTGGAGGGTCTTGCGTTTCACGCTTCACTGAAACAATAGGGAAAAGAGTTCTTACACATTCTGCAGTTACCTAAGCTGACTGAAACGTTTTATGGACTGAGGGCTCTATTAATAAGGAGTTTTTCTTTTTGGGCTTTATTTGAACCCATTTTATTGCACGGATCTACTGCAGCCGTAGGCAGAAGTGACTTTTCATTGAGCATGCCAATTTTTTTCCTTTTAATCATTGGCAAGTGCAGTTGTTCTACATAACACAGACTCTCTGCAAAAATCCATCATTTGGGTAACTGTCTTCATCTCTTAGGAAGCACCTCCACTTTTTCTGAACCCTTCCTGTGCTCCAGTGAGTTTATTCCCAGTTCTGGCTTGGGCAGAAGACAGCGCTAATTGTCGGAAACTCAGAGTTCGGCAGGGCCAGGCACTAAGTGTGCTCTAACTTCATTCCAAGCAGGAAGCCCTCCCTGCGCCGGCAGCGTCCCGCCTGGGCACGGCTGCCTCCTCTACCTCGGGGGTCGCTCCGGGTCTTTGAGGGGTTACACTCAGAGGTGCAGGCCATTGGTACTGCAGCCAGCAAGTGGCTTACACAGCACAGGCTAATTAATTAATGTTTTAGAAATTAGAATACAACACAACTCCTAAAAAGGAAAAGATGCAGAGTAATCAGAGTATATGTCTACTTACCTGTTGTTTTATTGTATTCATTACATTAGAAAGAATTAAGAGTTACTAGTCTTTTGATTTGGGTTTACAGTCTACAGTAAATAGGACAAAATCGCTATCAAGTCTGCACAAGTTTTTAAAATTGCTTAGAAATGTTCACTTACATTCGTCTCTGGCCTTCATGCGCGCGATAAACGAGTAACTTTTATTTCTTCGGTAGTTTTCGTAAGGGTCATCTAATGCAACTCCCACTCCTTTATATTGATCCCATTTGTCTCGGATATCCCCTCCCTTAATTGGATCCTGAATTCCTTGTTCCTTTGCTCCCAATCCACCAGATCCGCTCCATCCTGCGGAAAGGACATGGCATTGTAATCCTGTAACTATTTTTTTGTATTACTAGAATTCTGAGAACAGATGAACAGACATTTTTGGAAACAACCAAAGAAAGTGTCGATTTGATACAGCAGGACAGTAACAGCCAGCCTGAAACAACATGAACCGTCCTGTTTATTGAAAAGCATTAACATGCAGATAAACTCTGGGAGCTGGCAAACATCAGCGCTGTCCTTAAGAACTCTGAAGGGGGCAAGGGGAAAGGCAGCGCGAGGCCAATGTGTCCAGTGAGCCCCGCTGAGCTGCACCGCAGGGGGATGAAGTGCCTTGGGGAGGTCAGTTCTCACACAAACTCACGCCCCTGTGTCTTCCACACCCTTCCCAGAAAGGCAACTACCACCACGGCTCCATGTTCTATATACTCGTATCTCTGAATATCCTTACGCTGACCTTGGAATAACAAGGGCTAATTACTTATGAACATGCATTAATTAATTCTATCCAGGAGCTGGGTGCCTGATTTTGTTTCCTGGCTTGTGTAAGACTCCAGAACAGCATCTTACCCATTTTCACTAGCATTTGATGGCCTTTATTTTCTTCTCCAAGTCTTGATTCTGGTATAGGAGGCCCAGAACTGGAGCCCAAACCAGCAGAAGAACTAAGGGAAGAAAAAGAACAAATTAGGAACAAGCGATCCTGTTCTGACACAAGGCAAGGTCATTTATATTCTGTTAAACATTAACACCCAATATAATCTCATCTACTCTACTAAGGTATTCTTTTATAAAGCTATTAGATTACGGAGTTATAGAGGTGCCAGAAACACCCTAACAGCTTCTCGGTACAAGGGAAAGCAAACACTACAGTCTTCCAAACAGAGAGTACTCAGAGGACTCCTCCTGCTTCCTAAGAAGGCGTAACGAGGCCTTCAGAGTTGCAGAGTGTTTTGTTAAAACAAAAAGCCATCACAACAGAGGAATGTTCTCCCTATAAGCACATATAGCATACAGGTTGTTTCCAAACCTGCTTTCCATCTTCTTTTCTACTATTTGTTGAAATGCTTAATAAACCCAGGGTATGAGAAAGCGCCCTTGCTGGTACTTTTCCAAACAACCCAGGTAAAAAGAGAAATAAAACCCCAAAAGCTTACGGAGGAGTGGGGCTGCGAGACCGGGACCGGCGCCGCCTTCCTGGGGAGTACGATTTCGATCTTGATCGTGACCGTGATCGTGAGCGGCTGTGAGAAGAGCGGGACCTGCTCCGGCTTCTGCAGAGGGCGGGCACACGAGATCAGAGGCACAAGTTACCCGAGCAACACCTGCAGTTCCTCATTCAGCCTGGAGTGTTGGGGTTTTCCCACCCCCCCAGCTCCCCAGATCCAGCCCACTGCACTCTACCTGGACTGAGAGCGGGAATAGGATCGTGATCGAGAGCAAGAGCGAGATCGTGACCTCGAATAGGAACCAGATGATTTTGAAGATCGCGAATTGGACCGGGAGGATGAGCGCCCTCGGCTTTTAGACCGACTGCGAGACCGAGAAGGCCCACTGCACAGAGAAAAGCAGAGAAACTCCAGTGAAACGCCTGGGAGAAGCACGAGAAACACAAGTATTCTTCTGATCAAATTAAAATTACACACAAACAGTGTATTTCTGCAGATGATCCAGTGAAAACTTGTGTGGCAAAAACTGCTTTCTGCAGATCCGACAGAAATTCCAGCAAGTTGAGACTCAGTTATTCCATCAGCGTGTTGCTGAAAAGACTTTCCCCCTGCAGTTAGCCCAAGCTATTCCTAGCACCTCCCAAACGAAGACCACGCATTGGAAGGCAGCAAACAGTATCTCTTACCTATTTCTCTTCTCCTGGCCTTTCCTCCGTCTCGCTCTCATTTTAGCTCTGAAGAATTCGTACAGTCCATTCTGCTCCCAGCCTTCACTGCAATAAATCAACCACGCAAAGAACCGTCAGCTGTGAAATTCTATTTTGATCAACGGAGACGTTCAGGATTTCCGTCAGATTTTGTAGGGAACAAAGGGCCTGGGCAAAAAGGTCTCGCAAATCTCAGCGTAAGATCAAACAGCGTGTGCAGTTTAAAATACAACAAAAGCACTCATTTCAGCATTAGAAGAACCAAGACACAGGCGAAGGGAGAGAGAGGCACTTCGTGGTTTGAGACAGCTTCTTAGCGCATTTTCCTTACCATATCGTTAGCTACACCTACTCTTACCTGTTTCTAGGCCTGTCATGAGATGGTGGACTATAAAATGCCTCAACCGCAGCCAGTAGTCTCTCACTGGGGGGCATTGGGGGTGGAAGACGTATATCTTTAGGATCTAAAGGTTTATACTCATGATCTTCAAGCTGCCGGAAACAAAACAAATTACATTCGTGTCACGGGGTAGCTACCTGAAGAGATAAATATAGATTTAACTGTGTAGGGACCTCACATTTCACTACGGGATAAAAAAATGGTCCAGAAATAAGGACTCTGCAGATGACCCAATGCGTTCTCATGCTATGACTACCATTTTGAGTTCTCTGAGAAAAGCCATCACTACACAGGTTGCAGCATTAACTAGATAACCAGGTAGATAAAATGCAGCTCTCAGCTATCCACCTTCGTGCGAACAGTGGCTGGATGGAAGCCTGGCAAGAGCTGGTGTGCGCCGAGAGTAACGCAAAGTTAGAGATGGAAGAGACCTATTTGTTCATCTCATAGACACAGAATGCATAAACGTCTATATCCCCACAGATGCTGATACAGATACATTTCCTGTTCTCTATCATTCTTTGTTTGTGTACGTAACATTATTGTTGCAAAACATCTTTGTAAGAAAGAACTCTGAATACCAAAAACTAGTACACAGTGGCCACATCAGAACTGCAAGGTCCCTCTGCCCATCTGAAAATCACTGGGGATTTCTATTTTCTAAAAACAGGGGTAAGATTTTCAAGAGTACATTATTCTTTCGCTTATATGAGCTCAAATAGCATTCACTGGGACACTGGATCCAATTTTACCATTTTCACTACCTTCTCCCCCCCCTCCTGCCCTTGTACACCCCTACAACAACTTTGGCTGATGGCTGCTGGATGGAAAGATTTGAAATTTTAAATGTCCGTGTTAAGCTGTCCCTAATATTGACCATGGGATTTTGATCTTTTAATCCTACTAGTCAGGGCCCGTTGCAAGCACTTACTTTTACAAGTGGAGCCATCAGTCCAGCAGGAAGATCAAAGTAGGGAACGTTTGGCACCAGACTAGGATCGTCATGGTTCATGTGAGGGGGCCCTTGTCGCCGCATGTGAGGAGGCTGCCCGTTAAATCCATGCGGGGGAGGCCCGAAATCAGGGTGCTGTGGCCCTCCCCAGGGAGGATGCTCACTGATCCCAGGATGAGGCAATCTGTGACCAGGGTGATGATGAGGAGGTCCAATTTCTGCAGAGTGGAAGGGTTAAAACATTTTATTTAGCTCTAGAGAAAGGAAAGCAATCAGAGGGCTGTACATTATGTACACTAATGTACATTAGTGCATTTATCCTAAAAAACAATCTTGGCACCCAGAGCCTTGCAGACCAAGAAAAGCAACAGAACTGAAGAATTAGAGGCCGGCTACAGGTCAACATTCACGAATATCTTGCAGCGCATCTCCCCCCCTGGCCACAGAAACTGCTCTCAAGACAACAGGATACTTTTTCCTTAAGCCACTGCTTTCTCTGGGACATACCGCGGGTCAACCAGTACCACAAGAAAGACGCGTCCAAGAACAGAAGGTTTCAGATGCAGCAGGGCAGCTACTGATGAGATCTGTTTCTGAAGCCTGAATACACAATCATGTCGTAGCATGGACCTGTAATTATTCTGTCTCTACGCCAAATCATCATATATAAAGAAAGAAATACAGCAGGAATTAACTCACATGAGTAGGTGACAAGAAAATACTTTGTTTAAAGAGGCGTTTCGAGAAGAGGTAGAGATAATACCCTGTTAAAATAGAGAAGTGAATGACATACATCCAATCACTGACAGACAAACCATTTGCCATGAACGCCAGGACTGAACCCTGCTGAACGCACTGCACTACACAGAGGAAAACGCAAGACTGACAATCACCATCTTCTGCAGCGGGACCAACAGTTTTTCCAGGAACAGCCATTAGATCCACTGTCCAGTCTTCAGCCAGTGCTATTTGCCTCATCTTCATCAGAGCTGGAGCAGAGTCGGCATTGGCATTGCTTCACCGCTTTCCTAATTTTAGCCATCTGTTTTAGCAGATCCCCTCCTCCAACAACTTCACATGAAACAACAGATGTTTTGGATCACCACTACAATCCAAAACAGAGCATCTTTTTCTGAGCTTAAACCTTAAATCCCCCAGGACAAGAAAAGCTGTTTTCCCCACAACTCTTAAAAAAACCAAACAAACAACAAATCCAAAGAAAAAACAAGAAGAAAAAAAACAGAACAATCTCTACTGGTGAAGTTAATCACAATCCTAAATATATAAGCTCCAATTCATTGGTTTTCAATGATTTTTGGACTTGGGGAATTGACGATCTTTTAAGCTTAAAATAGCAACTCCTACATAGCAACATAATTGCTCTTTTAAGTGGCTTGTCGTACAGAACCATGGTGATCTTTAGACTTCACATGGATAAGGATCATTCCAGAATAATCATAACTTCTGCGTGTGAAATAGAAACTACACCGGGGCAGAACTACACCAGATTTCACGAGGGAGCCCGCAGTCAAATCTGAGCCACAAAGGCCGGGCAAACAGAGCACTGGCTGCACTCAGACATCCCCGGCTTCCAGCACGAGAGCAAAGCAAACAAGACAGGAGAACCGCAGGTAGGGATCATTTCACCAGACACTACCGAGCCACGCAACATTAAGGCAGGTAATTGGAGAGCTTTTCAGTAAAAATAAAGAGAAGAGAAGGGCATGGATGAATGTATGCACACGAACAAATGCTTCCAGCCTGGCTTCCTCCATCTATGGAGGACACAGCTGCAGAGCCCTCATCTACGGCCTGCTGTACAGGAGATCGAATTTACAAGCAAATGCTGCTTCTCACCTTTGAGCTTACTATTTTTAAAGTGAAATAGTGCCAAAAGGGGTGCCTGTAGAGATGCTGACTTGAGTTTGGATTACTATTTCTGGTTATCTGCATTCCTTAGGGAAGGAAGATTCAAAAAGCAAGGAAGCATCCAAGTCTGTGTGTATTTCCTACTGAGCTGTTCGCAGTAGGTTCCCAAACCCCCAGACTCAACGTTTCTGAGGAAAAACACAACAGTCCACCAAGAATAAGCTGTCACCCCAAAGCACTAACGAATTTTGTAATGGCAATCAGCATCGCAACGTAAGAAAACCTGGCCTGGTACGCACTTTACCTTGAGGAAAATCCCCCTGGGGGTAATCAAAACGATGAGGATAAGGAGGCCTTTCAAAGGGATGGCGAGGTGGAAAATCATCCTGCATGAAGCGAGGTGGAAAGCGGTTGAAATTATGCGGATGCGGGGGCTGGTTGAAT
This sequence comes from Dromas ardeola, assembly GCA_013398915.1. Taxonomy (NCBI): domain Eukaryota; kingdom Metazoa; phylum Chordata; class Aves; order Charadriiformes; family Dromadidae; genus Dromas; species Dromas ardeola. The sequence continues at coordinate 362,831 of VYZM01021346.1, forward strand.
TGGGGATGTTGCTGATGTGGAGGGAATGGGCCTCTGAAGTGAGGTGGCCGCTGCATTCGAAATGGAGGTTCCCTTTGACCCCCACCCCATGGAGGTTGTTCATGCTGGTTGTTCCACGGTGCTTCAAACTGGTTGTTCCAAGAAGGATCGGGCTGGTTGTTCCAAGGTGTCTCTCGCTGATTGTTCCAGCCTTGATCTCTCTGTTCATTCCACATTCCTTCATGGTTGTTATTCCACGGAGGACAATGAGGTGGTCCCTAGTGGTGAAGAAAAGATGCCTGGTCATTAGGCTACAAAAATAAAGAATGCAATAAAAACAATCTACCTTTTTGAAGAAAATACAGCCTGTAGGCAATACACACCAGTGAAAGAACTTTCCTAATACAAGGTCTGAACAACTGCAGCTCCAGAGAAAAGACAGGCAAAGACCAAGCTGTTACTGAACCAAATAGCTCTGTACTCAAGACAGTACTTGTTCATAGGGAAAGTGTGATGTTTGGCAAACTGAAATACAATTTATACTTTGCCTTTAACTGGGCTCAGAATGAGAAAGCTTGGCATTTGAATCCAAATTTATAACTTTCACAGCTTTTCATCACACTTCGGTCATTCAGAACCTCCGCTTCCCTCTACATCTTCTTTCAGAACTACGTTTCTTACCTGTTGTTGACCCCATGGTGCAACAGGGTGAGGTTGGTCAAACCAGGGTGGTTTATTTGGAGGAATCTGATCATGAGATCCAGGGCCACGCGGTCCACCAGAGGCAGGATCCTGCACTCCAGACCCTGTTGTGTCATACTCTGTAGAACCAGCTAGAGGCAGCTGGGACTTACCATCATCTGAAACAAATTGGAGACTACCATAAGCATCCAGGTCACAGGTAGTTAATAAATCATCAGCACACCTACAGCAGGCTCCATCTGAATTTTTTTGAAAACATTCTGCAGAAATCTACTACTGGGAGAGAAGATTTCTGATCACAGTTTAACATTCATATCTTTCATTCTTTTTATGTTCCAGCATCAGACCATGCCTGCTGCAAGCCTCCAAAGAGTTTCAAGCTTTTGCCTGAACCAAACCAGCATAGCACAGTACCTCACTACTGAAAAAGGAGCAAATAAAAAGAATATCACAATGTTGCCACCCACTGATTTCTGCACAGGTCCCCAGAACAGGCTGGTACCTGCTTGTGTAACTGGAGCAGATGGCGGAGCCGAGGCTGGTGCTGATGTGGGGGCTTGAGGTGGGGGCGTAGATTTCACCTCGTTCTCTAGTGGTGGTATTTGTATTTGTTGCTGCTGCTGCTGCGTTAAACTGTTTACAAACTCTTCATGTTGAGTTTTCAGGTTCTGTATCTGCTGTTGGAAGGCTACTTGTACAGGCTGTACTACCGTTGCATATTCAGTGATCAAATTTGCCTGATAAAATGAGATAAATTAAGAAGAACAAGTTAACGAGAACACTGTTATCCTGTCTGCTCAGACTCTCCTATATTGCTCTCCACCCCTGCCCAAGAAACACGGGAGAATGCAGGACAACCTGCTGGCACAAGAACCTAGTCACACTATCAAACTCCGTGCAGATTTCCAAAATATTCTCTGCAGGCTAGAATCAACTGTCTCTATTAATGCTCAGCTTTCAAATACACCTAAAATCAACAGCATTAATTATTAATGCTAAAAATGAATAGTTCCTGCTGCTGCAACAATTTTTATGCCTAGTGTATACAAGTTAAAGCTATGGTTTCTTTAGTTTCCATTTTACCAAACACTCATTTCCATAAAAAGAGAACACACTGTCAAATATGTACCTGACTGTAGTAGTTACAAAGACAAATAGACTTTCCAGGATCGTATCAGCAGCTGGATTATTGAATGTTTGAAATAACAACGGTATGTTTTACATTATTTTCGTAATCCCTTGTAAATGACTTCAAGGGTGGGGAGGGGGGGAATTAATATTTACCTTTCAAAAAAGAATAACATTTCCTAAATTTGTTTTCAAAATACTCACATCAATAGCAAAGAGTTACTTTTCTTTTGTGGCTAACCTGGTACTGGCCAAGTCCAAGAGCCGGGCTCTGTAACTGCTGAATAATTGACTCATCAAAGTACCCATTTTTCTCCCATAGTTGAAGAAGCTGCATAAATTCAAAAGTGAAATGTTTTTAGAAATGATGAACAATAAAAGAAAAGTCAAGGCACAGCATTTTTATGTCTCTAGCTTTGACAAAAGACCTAGGATTTCAGCACTTGTCTTTGAATCACCGAAGATTCAGATGCATTCATCATGACGACAACTTTTAAACGAAGCCTAGGTACTTTCAAGTTCTAGTTTAAACACGAATTAAAGCACATCCTGTAACAGACTTTATGAAGACAATCACACTAGAAAAATCTCAGTGGTCCTCTTCCATCCTCCTGGTTTTTTATTTGCCTAGCACCAACCTAACGAAGCAAAGCACACAGTTAAACCAAAAGCAGATACTCACTCTGGCAATCTTCTGCTGTTTATCCTCCTCCACCGCTAGAAAACTGGTACAATAAATAGGCACAACCACCTTCTGCAAAGCAGCCAGAAGATCTCGTGCTTGCTTCCGCTGGCTTCAGAAAAGGAATGGGAAGAGAAGAGTTACTGCCTTATGTTATAGTGCTAAAAGCATTGTAATATTCAATTTCTCCCAACTTCTGCTACACTAAAAATAGCGGACTCATAAAATAGAGAGTTCCCTCCTTTACATTTTTACTGTAAAGTCTTGTCTGGAGGACAAATACACAAAGTAGGTAAAAGCTGAATTTGATTATTAAAGCACTAGATCTTTGTGCCAGCTATGGATACAGCTGCTAAAAAATAATGAATACATTAAAAATTAAAAGTGCCTAATCAAACTAGCAATGTACCTAGCGGAGAGAGACTTCACCGAATTAATCAAAATATCAAACTGAAAACCCCAATTTAATTCTTACCAGTGATGCAATACATCATTGATTAAGTAGATTAGATGTAACCGAAGCTCAAAGTGAGCTCCTTCTGCCGTTATACGATTTCGCAGGTGCCCAGCCATCAGCTCACAGTGCGCAGGAGATTTTGCGTTACTAAACATCCAGTTCTTGCCAGCCTTAGAAAAGCAAATTTAAAGTTTTTTAAGTTAGTCTAATGTGTTCACATTATATGGACTTCCTAGAACTCTGAAATAACTGCAAGAATGGAAGCTTTCAAGTAACAGCTATTATCTCACCTACCATACAACAAAACATTAAAGCTTCTGTTTATTATACAGACAACCCCAAAATTCAAACTGTATTTAAAGCACACCACCACCAAATAACTGTTCAGATTTCGATCACTTACTGAGATTGCGTCTTTTGTACAGGTGTCAATTATCGGCTGCAACAAGTTGTCAAATTCATTCATATCTAACTGGGTTTCCTCCAAAACTTTCTGCATTTGTTGCTCAATTGCAAGGGCTACCGCTGATGTGACTTGTTCCTGAAAAAAAAGAAGAAAAGAAAGAATTATATTACATCCAATATTCTTTTAAAGAACTGAGCTGCTGTATCCCTGTCCTCTTAACTGTAAGTAGCTATCCCAAAGACCAAGACCTTTTACAAGCAACGTGACCACGTATATATATTCCAGTAATTTGTTCTTGAGAAGAAAAGACTCTTCGCACTCTTCAGGAAAAGCCCAGTTCATTTCCACCTCTAAAATCTCTCCATCCCTAATCAGAATCCACATTACGATACCACAAGTGGGAACATCTTGCAGTTCACAGCAAGCTGCAGCATTACACAAAGATTAAAGCAGTCACAATTTATTCCACTCTGCAAACCAACAAGATTTTTTATACAATACATAAACTATTTTAATCACAGATGAATCTTGCTAGCACATCAGATACATCTGTTTCAAGGAGATGGCGGCAGTTGTCACAGAACAAAAATAAGCAAAGTATGACTCCCTCTCTCTACTCAACAACATACGATGCTGCCACTACTAGTCAGAAGAAAACCTTTGTCTCACCCTTCACTCCTAATTTTTACAGCCACTGGCAGCCTAGAATAAACCAGTTGAGTGCTTATCTTAAACCAACCTGTCTCATGGCAAGGAGATGCTGCTCCTGCTGCTGCAGGTTCCACTGACTCTGCTGGATAAGTTCCTCCACGGAAGGAGTGCCCTGAGGAGCTGGGATCGGTGCAGCCGGCGGGAGAGACGGCTGTGGCAGTGGCTGGATCTGCGCGGTAGCCTCGATATCTTGACTTTGCTTGCACAACACTATCAGACAAAGTAAACTTTTAAAGTAAGCCTCCCAGAGAGATCTGCTACCATCAGCCCACACACGAAACCCGTGCTGGTTCCAAGACAGACCCTCACTCTTTGCAGAGTTGCTTAACACAAAACAAGAACCATGCAGTCGAGGGCAGACGGTGCAAAAGAGGAATGTCAGCAACTCCTTGTGCACTTGGAGAGGAACGACTCCAACACAGGACCAGCCCCCGGAGCTGCTGCGCTCAGACACCCTGTTCTTGACGGCCCTCCGGGTGTTGAGCTCTGTCTCACCGCACCACCGGTACCGGCGGAGCGGCCCAGCCTACCTCCAAACCCGCCAACGGGGGGCGTGAGGAGCCGCGGGCAGGGCTCGGCCAACTACCTGGCGCTTAGAGGGCTGGAAGAGGCTGCAAACCAGTCCTG
>VYZM01021346.1:377968-402074 GCA_013398915.1 Dromas ardeola
CCGCCGGCGGAGCGGGAGGAGCTGAGGCCCAGGGGCCAGTCCCGCCTCTCCACCCCGTAGGCAGGAGCCTCCTCAGGGTGCTTTAGCCCGGGCCCAGGGGTACCCCCGAGGGCTGAGGTAACCCAGGCTGTCCAAGAAATGCTCAAAAATCTTTTTTCTGCTCAAAAATCTCATTTCTACTCTAGTTTTACAGGCCGTAAGGGCCCGAAGGGGAGAGCAGGCCGTAAGGGCGCAGTGACCACCTCAGGACAGCACCGGGCAGAGGCAGTGACTGAGCAAAGGTCGCGCACTCACTGAGATGATTGTTCCCGACCTTTACAACCAGCTCCGGGAATCCATCACGGGAATCCATCACGGCAGCTGCACTGAAAGACGGGTGAGACCCGGCAAGCAGGAGGGGGTTCTAGAGCCTCCTCCATCCCTGCGCTCTGTCAAGAGACATCTCTACATCATTGACGTACCTATAAAAACATGCACTTTAGGTAATGGTGATTCCCAAAAGATTTGCGGATGAGCCATTTCGTGTCATTCACTGACAAGAAGAGATGTCAGTATATAACAATTAAAGATTTTAGGAGTAAGAGAATAAATTTTGTAAGGCAGTTAGGAGAAAGCAGTAGCGGAGAAACTGAGTTCATGCAAAAATGAGAGTACACAGCAGATACGCACATGGTAAACTTCATTTGAACTTGTTTACAAAATTGACAAAAAAAAAAGATATCACCTCGTAAACTTATTCACATTTGTTGGAGCTCACAGAACTGGTTATACTGGCATGCTGAAATAAAGATTGTCAAGCCTCGTCTCCCCCTGGATGCCATCCAGCTGAGTTGACCCTTACAGCAGAAACAACCTCGGTGCGGAACGAGTTAAAGCTCGCGTTGGGAGGGAATTTCTCCAGCGATTTTGTACCACCAGGGAAAGGGCTGGCTCCGGTACCTGATGCTCTCTCAAGCAAAGCGAGCGTCGGCACGCTCAGCTCCCTGCCGAGAGCTGGGTGGAATTTGACAACAGTGATGAACTTTGGGCATCGCCTCACCGAGCGTGGTCCACGAAGGCCATCAGTTGCGCCAGAAATGGAAGCGGTGGAGGAAAAGATGGGATTTATAAAGTGTAACATAATACTTCGTCATTTCCTGAAATCTGCCCTATACTCAAAGGCCTCAAAAGAGCACGGACCCTGTTGCTAAATAAGAGCATTCAGGGAAAGGGAGACAGGGTGGGGGGAGATGAGATGCACAATATTTTTTACATAAGCAAAACCCAGGCAATTTTCTAAAATGACCAGCTTTTTAGCCCTCTACCATCCAATCTCCCTTCCTGAACTGCAAGATGGTAGCTTTCCCCAAGGCTAAACCACTGTGCTCGACCTCAGCAACGGCAGAAGGACAAAACAGAAGTAAACTGAAAATATACTTGGAAACATTTTTTGGTAAATTTTATGCTCTCAGATTTCAGAAGTGGAGGCAAACAGACATCAGAGAGGATTTCTGAGACACCCACACATTTCAATACCGGTCAGATCACAAAAGCAGTAGGTTTAAACAAGAACGACTTAAAAATAACCCAAACCTTATCAGTTCTATTCCATGGAATGAACCAACTTAACGCATAGCTGGCGAGGAACACCCTTTTAAAATCACAAGGGCTTAACTCTGCTCTCAGAGGCAGGAGAACTCTCGCCACGGCTCCTCTCCACAGAAGTGAGATCCAGCACAAAGGGGTTAACAGAGTTAACGTCACTAAACCTAGAAAGATTTTTGGTATCGTGTCCCCTCCTCGTCTCCCCCGGGCAGACGCCCAGCACTGGGGACTGCAGAAAACAACCAGTCCCAAACGTTAAAGCAATTACAGTTAATAGAAATTAGCTTTCTATACTGAACCAGGCCGCTTTAGAAAGCATTTTAACAATTAGGAATAATATATTACAAAGTTACTGAGAGAAAAAGATGAACTATGACCATTTTAGACTTTGAGGTACATTAACAGCAACTGGGTTATCAGTCTCCAGCCCCTGGGTGCAACCAGAGTTACAAAAGAAATCCAACCTGTGCGACTGAATCCCACCAAAGTACTTGGAAGACATCTCGTAAATCCCTAACAGCCAGCGGCTTTCGATAGCGTCGGATGGGATTCAGCTTCGCCGCACTGCTCCGACGGATCCCAGCGGCGACGGTCACTTACAGCTGGTCTGAACTGAGCAAACTTTAAAAAAAGTGAGTTAAGTATAAATCATTCGCAAACTGTTTTGTGCAAATTTTTTTTATTTCCACATTTATATCACAATGTGTCCACTTAAAGGACCAAATAGCAAAGTTGCTCCCTTCTGCATCCCAAGAACACAGAAGTCTAGTTACTGTACATTCACTAAGGCTCTTTGTTTTTGCAAATTGCGTTTATGATGGATATCCATAAGGCAAACAATATCTAAAGGAATGGTAACAAGTATATTTCCAGCATACAAACAGGCTTCCTTTTTCCCTCTCACAGTACAGTTACAAACTTGTAGCACCCTCATTACATTTAGATTCTAGAAAAGGTGATTTTTCTTTTTTTTTTTCCTTTTTTTTTTTTTTTTTTTTTTTTTCTTAAATTTTTTCGGGAGGGGAAAGGAGGANTTTTTTTCCTTTTTTCCTAGAAGTTTGCAGGAAGGGAAAAGGAGGAAAAATATTTGGCTGGTGGTGGTGGGATCAAAAATATCGTTAAACATCTAGTTTTTGCAGCATTTCTCAGAGACTGGATTTAAACTGAAACCAGACTAAAATATGTGGATGCCTATGGAATGTTGAGCTGAAGCTGGTCTCCCAGCCTGCAGTGCAACACCTGCTGTTTAAAACCCAATCTCCGTACCACATGACTTGAAAAAAAAAACAAAACCCAACACAATCATGTTCAGAGATGTGATACAAATAAAACTACAGTTTTTGCACATTGTCTCTCGAATATCTCACTGCCAAATAAAAACCCAAATCAAGTCAAATAAATAGATGCATATTTTGTTAAGGTAACTTCCACAATTTTCTCTGTACCTGCCTGTAATAAGATTCCGGCATTCAGAAAGTGCTGGAAATCCTCTTCACTTCTTGGGGACTAACACTTTTTTATAGCTGGCTCGCTAGAGAGTTTTGAACTCAATTTATCAACCTTCGTATGCCTTCCTTTGCAAATTGTTAGTAAACTGGTAGCAGCATTTCACGAAAGGAGAATTTAAAGGAAAGAGCCGGAAGGAACCAGCTCCCTCCCACCCTCTGCTCGTTGGGCCTGTTTGTCCAGGACAGGAGGCTTTCTCCATCTTTAAGTGGCATAGTGTCTGCCGGGTTTGCTAACTGCGGGTGTAAAAGCATTTTTAGCAAAACTGGACTCAGTCTAGGCAGACGTAAGGCAGGATGTTCAATCTACCGTCATCCCCGTGCGGATCTAACGATATGCACTGTGTCCAATCATACCAGTTACCCTGTGTGTCGTAACAACCGTTCACGCCTGGCCAGTTATGTTCGCGTATTCTGTCGAGGTCATCACTCGTGACCTCTCTCGTGACCCCAGGCAAGTCTGTAGGTTTGCTGTTAGGAGCTAGAACGTGAGTCTTTCTAGCCTCTTTTCTAGTGCTTTCCTCCTGCTTTAAATATTCAGACATGAAGTAGTGAGCTCCTGGAGTCTGTACTCCTGATGAAGACAGCAAGCTACTCTGCCTGTTTAAATATGACTGAATGATTTCGTTTCTGGATAATTCTTTCCAGTTCGTTTGTTCAAAGGGGCTTTGCAGGTTGGGTTTTTGCTCCTGCTTTTCCGTTTCTGTCCTGTGCTGTTCAGTAAGCGCAGGGATTTCTACCTGCAAAGGATCTTTCTGTGTTAAAGGTTTTATCTGTCCTGTCATGGGATCAAAAGTGAGCTTTCTCTCTTTTAATCTCACAGGTTTCACACCCCCTTCTGTCACGTGCCCATCCAGGTTGACTGTATAGTCTCTGGGTCGGTACCTTTTCTTCTTTTTACTATCGGAACCTGAAGCAGCATCATCACTGTCCATTTTTGAAGCGTCCTGTGAAAAGCCCATGTGTGGTGTGAGCGATTCCCCGGGGTGGGAGCTGGTTTTGCAGCTGGGAGATGTGTGCTGTTGAAGTGTCCCTGCTGTGTGCCTGTGCTGGCTTTCAGAAGGTACCTGCTGCTCCTGCCAGTGCTGAGACACCTCAGAGACCGATTGCTGAGGGAACTCCAGTCTTTTTGCTGGCATCGGAGGTGTCGATGGTTGCATCAGGGATGGTGGCGGCGATGGCACCTGTGCAGAATCTAAGAACTGAGACCTTTGAGATGGACTAGGCATCGAATCCTTTGGTGAGTACGTAGTATGCTGCCGAGCAAAAGTATCATGCCTAACGTTTCTAGGGCTAAACGAGGAACAGCGAGGACTCTTAGGTTGGTGCGGTCCTGTGGTTTCTTCCGATTTCTCATGCTGCTGAAGCACTGCAGTCTTTAATAAGGAGGAAGTGCTTGAAGGTTTTACAAGTCCTGGAGAACTGGTGTGAGGTTTTACAGCATTTACCGGGATCTTATTGTGTTTATCATTTTCACTGAGTTCTGTCCTGCTGCTTTCAGGCCCTGTGTGTAGATTTACGTCTACAGGACTAGGAAAATTTTCAGGACTACCTCCAATGCCATTTGTTGGAGGGGGTGAAGAGTTTTGTAATACTTCATGACTAGCTTTGGAGACTTTGGGGGGAGGAGGGCCCTGATGCCCGTCCCTGTGTTCACCTTTCCTTTTCCTATTTCCCAGTTTCTCTGGTTTTGGAGAATTTAGTTTCTGTATATCATTCCTGCTTTTCAATTCGCTGATTGGCTTTGACCCAGCCACAGCAGGAAGTTGCGTTTCTTGCTTGCAGTTGTGAGCACCACCATTTGCTGACCCAGGTGGATTCGGCAACCCTCTTGGCACTGGTTCATTCTGGGTTACGGGTTCTATCAACTTTTGCCAATTCCGCAACAATTTCTTGGCACGTTTGGCAAGTTCCTCATTGGATGTCTTCTTCCTCACCTCATTGATAAGCCTCCCGAGTCTCGTTTCCTATAAAGAAAGAAAAGTTGTTTTACAAACAGGTATCACTCCATACAAAATTCTTAAGGCAAATTTCTGCTTCGTAATGCTTACACTAAGAAATACCTAGTTAAAAACCACTAACGGTTTAAGTGTTGAATTAATCTTTTTGGAAAGGATTAGTCCGGTTGGTCCAGCGCTCTGCCACACAACATGAAATCTACTGTAGGTTTCAAGTCACCCTGTCTTTATTGCCTGGCAAAAGCACCAGAGCCATCAGCACGAATCCTGAAAATAAAGGCGCAGGCTCAGATTCGAGGGGAAATGCAGCACTCAAGGCAGAAAAGGTGTGTGTTTATCACAATGCAAGTGTAAGATCTGCAGAAAGAGGCAAGAGAAGAGAACGCCAGAATCTTTGCCTGTTACAGTAATACGTTGACAATAAAAGTCTCCATTTCACAAACCTGACTAGCCAGGGTGCGACTTACTCCTACCTTTTTCCTCCATCTCTCCTCTCCCTTCACTCCCCAGGATCTTGAAAGCGTATGAAAGACCGCTTTAAACAAGCGTTCCTGGGGTGTCCCAAAGTGGTTTCATAAGCGGAAGGAAGCGTTTGATTGTTCCCAAAGCACGTTTGAAAACAGAGAGTTGTTCCACAAGTCGGATTACTTAAGAAAAGCACTTCAAAGGAATACATAGACCAGACTCAGAGAGAAATAGGCAACGTGTTGTGATACGTGTTGAAAGTTAAGCAATAGTTAAAAGCAAGTAACACCAATAATTTCAATATAAAGATTGAAAAAAGTTTTATAATTTAGCCATAAAAGCTTGTTTGGGCTCCGTTTGCAAGAGTGGCCAGTGAGGCTGCTGCTGCCTCCCCTCCTGATGCTTCAGCTTTTACTACACCTCATCTCACCAACGAGATCAGACATTGAAACCTGCTCAACTGAATTTAAGATTAATTTTGTAGACACAGAGCAGCTATATTCCTATTCCAGAATCTTTGCTGCTTAGTCACCAAACATCTAAGAAGGTGACGGGTATTCAGGAAGCAGAGTGATGCTGCTGACTGCAGCAGAATTAATCAGCAGCAAGTAACGATTGGTTTCGTGCCCCACACAAGCGGGAGCTGTGCTGCACAGAACACTGCTCTCAATCCGGAAAAAAGCCACGCGTATGCACCGAGATGTCAGAAGCGGCAACGAGAGGGACAAAATAGTATCTTAATTGTGAACCCTTTGCAAGCAATCTATTGTTTCAAGAGAAGCTCTTATAGCAATTAGACAGGAAGAGAATGTCCTTTTATACACACAAAAATCAAGAAATGTTTAGGGAGTGACGTACCTCAAGTGCCTCTTTGGTAATGGGGTATTTCTCCAGGCTGGAGATCACTTCCAGCACTGCCACCATGTTATGGATCTGCAACAAGGAAGACAAAGTCACTTCGTGTTTCATGTACAGGTCTTAGTTATCAAATGTAATTTAAGACCTTCCACTTTATAATTGCTGGAAGCATTAATCACAAAATTGCTATCACACTGTCTGGCTTCAGGGAGCTGATTGTTCAAAGAACAGGGACAAGGACACTTTACTGACCTAGTTGGAAACTGCAGGAGCTGTAACAAACATACTCTTATGTAAAAGTAAAGGCAACATTAGCAATAAAACCAGTGTGACTTACTAGCAAAGCGCTGAGACCCCAGCCAAGGTGTCAGTTAATTGTCCTACAGCCTAACTGGGAAGAAGCCGTGGCTGCCCCATCCCTGGAGGGGTTCAAGGCCAGGTTGGACGGGGCTTGGAGCAACCTGGGCTGGTGGGAGGTGTCCCTGCCCAGGGCAGGGGGTGGCACTGGGTGGCCGTTAAGGTCCCTTCCAACCCAAACCATTCTGTGAAACAGAAGCGTCGAGCGGACCAAGAAGAGCAACGAGTCAAATCAGAAATCTTGCATTTATTCCTTTAGGCACCGCTGTGGATTTACACAAGTCACCGTTCTACAGTTTTGTTCAAAATATTGATGCTTCCCATCGCCGCACATGGAGAGTCTCAAACCCCAGGTACAAACTGCCGGAGCGGAGCAGAGCTGAAGCAAGCGCTGTGCCCAGTAGGTGTCCTCAGCCCATCGCCAGCACCCAGGGACCAGGCAGGGGACAGAGCTCGGCTCCCAGACTGCCGCCTTCCCAACTCCGCCATGGTTCTGGACCTGGATCTCCCGACAGGGGAGACGGCAAGGAGTCACCCCAGAAACTCTCGTTACATTAACAAAGCGCGTAGCAGGTTTTCTGATGGGCTTCACTGCAGCACTGCTGCATGCGTGAGCGAGCTCCGCACAAAAGCGGTTGACACAATCTGCAGATGTTTAAGCACAAGTGTGATTTTAATAATTTCTATGAGAAACCCCAGCCTACAGAGAGATCCGCTTTTCCATTACCTAATGTTAAGAGCACCAAAACCTGGAATTTCTAATTCACCTTTGTAGATAGATTTAAAAGATAAGCAAAGGAAAACTTGAATCGCAGTGTCATTTATTGCTTAATTGCATTTGTGACTCAACTGGACCTGAACTGCATCTGAGAAAAATCTCACAGCAAGAACCTCCGCAGGGATCCCTCGTTATCCTAATGTCTTATCAGAAGCATAATCCCGTGGCCCTGCCCTCCCAGCCACACACTCCACTGCAAGATTCTTCATTTAAAAAGACCGCAAGTTTGTAAGAATTATCTTTTTCAAGTCAATTCTACCCTTCTATTAAGATACAACAAGAGAATCAGGAGCTGAAATCTCTTCCTTTCAGAAAGTCTTGTGCATAGACAGTGTTTTTTCCGTCACAGCAGGATTGCTTAATGTTGGAGATACTCGGATGAAGCTGTCAGCAATGAAACGCTTTGCCTGATTTTCAGATGTACTTTTATCAAACTTATGTTTAAAGTCTACGTAAGGCTTTGAATGATTCTAAGTCTTACACAGTGTAAAACCCACTTCAGACCACAGATGTATTAATTTGTCAAGGTCTTTTCTTCACCGAACTACAATGCCCCCGCAGATATTTAAAGCCCTACCACCCGGTCAGGTCTGGTCAAACTCCGTTAAAGCTTTAAAGCGGCAACAGCACATATTTTGACATATTTTACTTCTTACTACTCCACTTCAGTGCACTTTCTTCCCTATTGCGATCCTTGCACTGCCCTCAGTGCCCAGGAAGGACGATTTAGCACCGCAGTTTAAGTAATACGTAACACCAGGGTATTTTTTTTCAGTTTCTAGAACCAGAGCACTTAGAACAGCCAATGCTTAATTCTGGGAGTTTCCAGACAAACATTTTTAGACTTGCAAAACATGATACTCTCCTTCCCAACACATATTTTAGACTAGGAATTACCAGGGTGCAAAGAGGCTGTGTGCATTGCACACACCAATAATTGGTACAATTATTTTTGCAGTTACTGGTAATCCCCAAATATTCGTTATCTAAATGACAAATGGATGGCAAAAAAGGATCCTTAGTCTATCAAAAGGTCAAGATGGGGAAAGTGATACGCTCACGTATATACACACCTACAGAATGATGAAACTGGCCAGGGAATTTCCAGCAACAGCTTTGCCTTTGTTCAATATACCCAAAAACACGATGACGGATGCCCCCGAATGCTAAAGCGCCTACCGGGGAGCAGGTCTACAGCAGGACTGCCAGCCTGGTACTTCATCCCCTCCTTTGAGGGACACACGCTGACAGTTAAAGGCAAGGAAAACAGCCTTCCACCGCTGAGCCCGTGCCGATCGCTCCACTTCTGGTAACACACTAAACACCCATTTCTGATTCTTCAAACATTTGTATCCAATTGAAAACATGCTGTCGCACTGAAGCAATCGCTGCAAGGAGCACGAAGGCTCACACTCGGACCAACTGCAAGAAGCTCCTCTCATTTTCCCTTCTTTTTGACCTGCGGGGAAGCACGGTTCTTTAAAAAAAAAAAAAATAAATAAAATAGTAAAATGTTCAGGCAGATTCAACCTCTCCATCCTTCCCCAGTAGTTTTGTGTAGTTTTCTTGGAAAGCTTCACCCAAACTGCAGTAAAGAGAACTTATAGTAAAAATCATATTCACCTATTTCAAAATAATATAGACTATGAAATTTCTTGTGGTATAGTTAAACCCTGTGATGAAAACAAGCTGACCTCCCCAAAACACCTCAAGAATTATCTATTCAATGTGATGACACCTATTTCGGTGACAGCAGCACGTCAGCATTGCACGCCAGCATCTTTCCCTTAAACCACATTACTGGCAATGAAATTAATACATTGTCACATAACTGGCATGAGACCGAAGTTACAAAACCCACCAGGACATCATCCTACTTTAAGCAGCACCAGAAATCATAATTTATTAACGCAAGCTGCTATTAAAAATGCTTATTGGCTCCACAACAGAAGGCAAAGTAAGGTAAAGCAGAGGGGGACAAGGGAGCTCGGCAACCCTCCTCTCTTCAGGCGCTGCTCAAGAGTGCAATTGCGTAAGTCTCAGGAACTTGCACATCCTTTTAGTTTCTATTTGCCTTTTCCTACTTACCCTGCAACCCGTTACTACCACCCCAAAACAAGAACTTCCATGAAGTAACCCCAGGACCTCGCATTTAGGAGCTTGCAGAAAACAGCTAAGAATAATTTACATGGCATTTCAAATTATCCCGTGCCGTTCCCATGTTGTGAAGGCTGACTGGCACACAGACTCATTCACGCGAAAGTTTACTGGAGAACATCTGCTTTGAGTCATCTGCGATAATCCTTTCCAGCCAACCCTAGTGACAGTCACAAAAACCAAATCTTATTTATTCCATGCAAGTCTCCTGGCGTCATTCAGCCATGCTCGGAGCTTACTACTGGTATCCAAGATCTCTTCCAAGTTAGGCACTAAATGTTTTTACTACAACCTCAGACAAAAGCATGGGTTTCTGAGCTCTCTGGAAAAGATCAAGCAGCTTAATTTCCTTTTTTTAAACTGCCATCTTAATCCTATTTTAGCTTTTATAAATCAAGAACAATTCAGTAACTAACTTCAGGGTAAGTGCTACACAGCGGCTGAAAAGGATAACGAGTGTGTTGGGGTTCGGGAAGTTTAAGCTGTTCCTGCCACCTCTTTCCCCGGCAGATTTGAAAATAGCAGCAAACGCAGCATCGGCAGGTGAGCTGGCATCACCGTTCGCACGTGCCGGGGGTGCGGAAGGGCTCGGCCTACCAACCTGCTGGGACGCGTTTTATGTCGGGCTAGGAGACTCAACTGTCAGGCTTTGCTTCTCCTCCTCCACCTACAGACCAGTCCAGACAGAAAACCCAAATCGAGCAGCAGTGCAACACCTTTCTTTCTGCCTCAGGACTGCCTCGACACGCCAGCCAACCTGCATCTCCCCCCACTGCTGTCTAAGAAACAAATGTTACAGAAACATCCAAGTCAATAAAGCAATTTTTTTTTTAATGGTTCACAGGGATGTTTCTGAAGATCTTTGCCCATATGACTGGCCCATGATAGATGACAAACCAGATCCGAGTTAGCAAGGACGATGTTGCTGAGACAATTAGTTATAGAGGCCTGGAGCAGGAGCAGGAGTAGGTATCTCCTTGTAACATGGAAACCTGAGAGTTAGGTGCAATTACCAAAAACATAATTGCCGTGAAACTGCTAATACAGATTCCTATCCCACTGGATTCTGGCTAGAAAGGCTCTTTTTAATCACTTGCATAAAGTTCACGTAACAGCACTAGGAGGCATCTTTGGACACAGTATCATCATCCATATGGGTCACGTTAGTACCTTGAAAAGTTTCTAAAGGGTATTTACACTTGGGCTGGTCTGTCCAGAGTCCCTGAGCACCGAAACTTTTCCAACCCCAAAGTGTAACGCTATTATCCCCCTGAAATCACAGTTATAACAACCCATAATCTGACTCCATTGTAAGCACTGACAAACAGACTGTACAGATCTACCTAGAAGTCACTGCCTGTGAGAGAATGTATTTGTCATGGTACTTCAACTCACTTCCCCAGAATATGCTATAAATACTCAATATTTTGCTAGTTTCAAAGAAAGTACTTTTGTAACATTTTCCCACCTGTAGCATCAAAGCAATTTTACAAAAGCAAGCAGAGAAGTGGTCCCACCGTGGAAGACTAAACAGATCTTTATATTTCCTACGGACGCAAATCCAGATCTCTGTTGCCAAGTTGGTGTTTTCTGTTGGCAATTAATAAAGAAACGCAGTACGGTCTACACACAAGTCCACAGGAGCACTTGTACCAGTTTTTATTGCCTTCTCCCTGCTCCTAGGGCTTAGGCATTTTATTGGGTAGTTATAAAAATTGTCGTGTATCTTTGGGCCATGTATATCCTTAAGTAGCGTAAGATAACATTCAAGAACATCCTGGTTTCAAGGTCAATATTGCTGAGATACCAGGAAGGCAGAACCCATTCAAAAGGAGGGGACAGCAACAGCACCACGAGCAACTGCATCCGCTCGCATTTATTTTCTACAAAGCCGAATAAAAGCTACCTCATTGCATAATAATCTGAAACATGAAATAAGAAGTAAGAAGAGAAAAGTTGCTATTCATAGTAGGCTTTATTTAAATGCGGCAATGGAAATACAGTAGTATAATGTTTATTTAGCACTTCATATAGGACACATTAGATACCAGACACTAATGATACGTATCACGAACAGTGAACTATAACGGCATTTTTTCAAAGATACAGACCAAACACACGAAGTTAGAATCCAGGTTACAACCTGCTGGGATTTAGTTCAGTTCCCTTGCAACCGAGCTATTAACAGTTTCCCCTGCCCGCAATGAGACATGATGTTGTCTAAGGAGAGGGTACACGAGATACTATTCACAGAAACGACAGACCAAAAAGATGACCACACACTACTTTGCTCATAATCATTAAAAAAGTTTGAAAGTCAGTTTGCTAGGCAGAGTTCAAATATTCACCAGCACACAATAGATATTCTTAAAGGTGGAGGCGAGTTTTCTAACAGTATTTAGTAAAGCGGACCTTTAAACATGAAGGAATCGATGATTTGGGTTGAAAATCATCCACTGAGAGTATCTTCTATGACAGAAAAATTCATTTGGAGCCCACGCTTTGAAAAGTGATCAGAAATTTGTGCTGCAAAACACCAGGCAGAAGAAACGCTCCACCACTACCAAGAACAGTCACAAAAGTGGCCAGGCACAGCAAGCACTTATCTTTACCTCTGGATTTAAAATTTCCAGGTCTAATTTAAAGAGTCAAAACAATTTGCATATATTTTATTTGTACTTAGGCTTTATTTAATGGTAAAGTAACGTCATCCAGACACCTTCCCATATATTCTTTACAAAGCCAGGATCACCAAACAAGAGTAAGGTGAAATTCCAACAAAATATTGCATTGCGAAGAAATCAGACCTGAAATACTTCATTTGAGTGAGACAACAGTTTAGCCCCATTCCCTTCGGCAGTCTGTACGCATGGGAGTAAGGTGTAAAGCGACTACAGCAGCCGAGAGATGAAGAGGAGTTTGCCCCGGCTGTTACAAACAGCCTGAGACACAGACCCACAGCAGCTGGCAAGTGCCACCAGCACTAGCTCTTCTCTACATGGTCCACTCCAAAGGTGACATCTAAGCCTGGCAGGAGCCCCCACGTCCGGCCTAGACGTCGCAGGAAAACACGTGACGCTTTAGCAAGGCAGGGGAAACCACTCAACGACAGGAGTGTCCATCGGTGGGGTCATTTGGCAAGTGAAGATAGAAGAGGCAGTAAAACACAGATTATGGAGACGAGACGCACGCCCAGCACAGACCCAGTTCACACAACAGCAGGGGCACATGGACGGAATCCTCCTGCTCTACAGCAAAAAGTCTTTAAGGCAAATAGAAAACAGGCAACAGTACAACACTGTTCTCCATTCATATTTATTAGCTTGTAATTGGAAGACATTCTTGTTCCTACAGAGAGGAATAACTGTCAGCTTCAACATTCGCTAAACATTTCCTATGATACCATAAGAATTGCACCCGTAGTGCCTACCCTTCAGCTCTAGATGAAACGTGGAAGGCTCACTGCAACACAACCTCCCCACACTTCTTTTTCCACCCCCCCCAAAAAAAAACCCAAACCACCAGACCATGAAGTCGGGCAAAACCTTTTTGGGGAACAAATTTATTAGCCTGATTTAAAAAGCCCAGCAGTTGAAGGGAAGGTTAGTTACGTGCGATACTATTAAACTGGAAAGACACGTGTGGCACAAATTCGAGATAAGGGAAGAGAGTAAGAGGAGGAGCGGGTACTGCGGGCCAGAGCCAGGCTGTCACTGCCACAGCAGGGCACAACACAGCCTCAGTGGTGTCTCCCAGGGCACGCTGCAAGCGAGATCATTTTAGTCTTGTTCTCCACTCAACACCATACTGATAAGGAATTGTAGAGGAATCAAATTCAGCTGGAATGACATGTTCATCCCAAGGCGTCACAGTTCGAGAAGAACGCATACAAAGAGGGGCTCAGAGGAGAGCAGTGATAAGAGGTTTTGAAAACACGGTTAAATAAGAAAAAGGTTTAAATACTCAGTTCACACAGTATTGAAAAAAAATAGGGAGGAGACTCAATGCTTGAAATAAGCCTTCCTATGCATTATTAGCCATAATAAAGAAAATGGTGATCAACTGTTTTCATGGTCAGTGGCCAAATTTGCAACAAGACGAATACTGATCGCATACTAGGAGTAACAAGAGCACTACCAATGCACTCAGATAGTTTCCATAGCCTCTACAGAGGTTTAAGAACAGATTAGACAAGGCTGGAAGGAGTTGTTTTATTCAGGTGATGGAGCATGTAGCTTCATGAAGTCCGCTCCAGCTGCACACCCCGATGATTCACACCCAGGGAGCAGATACTGCACAGCAAGTAGTAGAAACACATCGAAACACCCATTTCTGTCTAGTCCAAACTAGACTCAAAATGGTAATTCTAAATTCTGTCCTCTCAAAGCAATACACACAGGCAATTATACGAAGCAGTTTGTATTATAAAGGACTTAAAAAATTCAAAAACTTTGCCACTCGCTGCCCCACCGCAGTGGGCAGGCTCGCCAGCCCAAGCGCAGCGCCCCGAGCCAACGCCACCCCAGAAATGCCCAGGGCTGTCCCAGCCCTCGCAGGTGGCTCGTCACCACTCAGGCCCTGTAGTCACTTCACACCACCACATCAGCCACCTCAGCTTACCCCTCTGCATCCCAACACCTGAGCACATTTCTAACACAGCATGCTCCTGCCAAAACAAAGCATAATAAAACAAGAAACCACGGAAATGAATAGGTTTGACCAGCCCTATACATCCACTGCCTTCTGGTATAAATACAGCCAGCCTCAAATGTGTTTAACCTTTAGTGGAACATCATAGCACGTCTTATAGAATGAGACTTGTCAAGTGTTGAGCTGCATAACCAAAGAGTACGAAATAACGCAGTGTGTCCCCTCTCCAGGTGCAGCAATCGCTACAGATTATTTCAGCACAATAAATAACACCCATAGAACACACCACTAACACGTAAGTCCTAAAAACCCCGGTCACTGCACTGCTCCTAAGGACATCTAACCACGATACGGTTTCGTTGTATACACGATAACCATTTCTCCTCCGCTTCCACCTGTACAGAAACTTTAACCACACACATCTTGGTAGTTACTATTTATTATAAGTCATGAACTGAAGTCCAAAATTACTGCTTAAAAATTTAGAGCCATAAAATGAGATTGCTGTGCAATCAAAGTCACAGGAACAACTGGTCCTATGTCAACAAGAGAGAAATGCCGAGTTTGTTGATTATTCAGGCAGAATAATACAGACTATATAGAAAATTCAACCTTAAAATGCACCCCTTTTGATTTATCATGAACTCGGTGCTTTCTACAGTAAGGAGACCCCCACTGATTCAGCCTGGAGTCTGTACTTTGACTGCAGTTATTCAGGGAAGGGAGAATGCGCAAGCAGCGGGTGCCGGCGGGGCCCAGCAGCTCTCCTGAACCCCCCGTTATCATCCACCTGCCTTTCAGGGAGAGCAAAATCAGAGACCGAACCGGATGATGAGAATGACCCTTAAAGGCATCGCCTGGACAGAATCATTCTGCAATCACCTGCTTCATCTTAATGCACTCCAGAGAACCAGTGGAGATTTAAAGTTATGCAACACGCATTTAAGGACCTGATGAGATGGCTACCAAGGGTCAAGAGCTTTCTGAAGTTCTGAAATATTATGTTACCCATCACCTGGAATATCTACGCAGAGCTGTTAACATGAAGCGGTTTCTATCTGAATGTAATACAGAAAAGCCCTACTAACATCACCACAATATAGACTTCACGCTTTTCTTAAGGAAGAAAAACATTTATCACTGTATTGGTGTACTTTTAAATGCAGCAGGACGACATTTTTAAAAATGCTAGGGAAGCTTCTCCGCTGATTCCTTAAAGGACAAAGGAGGCTCAGGTAAGAGCCTGGAATACACTGCACTGTGGAATTTACTAATTCATCGCATAGAAGCACAATATGCTTGCACGGCTGCTTGGGAGAATTTAAGCATGGCATATTTGTTCACAAAACCTGAGAAAAACAGCCTTACAAACTGGGAAAGGTTTAAATACAAAGTTTGGAGAGAAGTCGCCATATCCTTTAAACAGCAATTACTAATACAGAATTTCCATCAGCACATACCATAGAGAAGTTTTATGGATATGCAAAAAAAATTGAACCAAATTCTAGATAAAATGCTGCTGCCTGTCACCCATTTCCAAATACCTCCATTCTCTGAAGACTGTGCAGGTCCTGGGGAGAATATAACCTGTCCAAAGGGATGACCCCCCCGACAATCAGTTGAGAATGCTCGGCCATTCCATTCAGTGGCACAATCATTAGCAGCTACCTAGAAACAAAATGAGTTTTCTATCTTTGGCTGGGGAAAAAAAAAAATCTTCCCCCAGAGGACCATAAGCACGGCGCCTTTCATGAGTTGGAGGGCTACTTTACTTTAACATCAGTAGCCCGGTGTGATCGTGACAGGACAAAAGAACCCAGTACCCCATCAGCACTTTATTCATATTTAAACACAGAACGCTCAGGAAGCTGTAACCTGGCGCTAGTAATTTCTAATCTAGTAGCAAAAAACTTGATGATTTCCACTTAAGAACGCCCCACTGATGCTTAAGCCCCTTGGCAGCCTGTCTTAAGAAGTCCAGTAAAGAAAATACTACACAAAGTCAAAACTCTTATTTTGCTAAACCAAAACTCTTACATGCTCAGTGATGGAGACAGATTTCATGATGGAGTCAGACTCTTAACTAAGCACAAGCGTTGCAGACACCCCACCTTGGCAAACACACTTGAAACATCACCTCTTGCATCTTCTCTTCCATCTCACTATGCTCAACTGTATTCAAGAATCAACCGTAGTTTCTCCGAGGATAAACTATAATATTGAGGTATACACTCTTCTGAAGCTTTCGGGATGATAACTTCTATACAGACATAGATGTTCCTTCCCATGCAATTAATCTACACAGCACACAGTGTTCCACACTGAGCCTGCGACCCACGGGCCGCTTCAGAGACAGCTCGAGCTACAGAAACTCAGAGCTGGCTGTAGATGTGCTGGAAGTTTGTTCGCTGGAGACAAGTTATGAATGTGCATCACTACCCTAGGAAAAAAACATGCTCCTCTGCCATCATAAGTTCAACGCTCCTTAAAAAAAAAAAAAAAAAGAATAAATCAATTTAGACCTGCAATATAATCACGATACTCGGCAAGCTGATTCTGCATGAAAACAGCAAGTGAGAAAGCAGCTCCACAGAAGCGCTGGCTGTCACTCTCAGACGAGACTTCCACCTCTGCACAGTCATCTTTACAGCACAAAGTTTCAACATACACCCAGTTGAGCGTGTTGCTGAATACTACAGACAGACTTGGACGTAGGATTCCTCTCCTCCCCAACTGCTATGTTAGAAAACCACTTTTTTCAGTAAAACAGAACTAATCACGTTTTACTTCCAGTGATTCCTCAATAGAAATTTCTACCACCAACTGTTTGGACATGCTGAAAATTTTATACTTTGATACTAACAATCACACTCCAGCATGCACCGCTGCCCCATGAAAGCCATGCCCCAGAAAACACTGACATGCTGTTAAATTTAGCAGATTGCACCTCAAATTAAAGCAATTTGCTAGCACTTAAATATTGTTCCAAACACTGAAAGCATGAATTACCTGCAGAAAGAATAATTTAGCTGTTAGAATACTCAAGAAACAAACCTGCATTTACATTAAAGTGAATGTGATGTACTTACCTTTACCTTAAATATTTCTCTAAAGACCAAGTGCATAAGTGGGGCCGTATCATGCCATATGTTATACAGACCCAAGGAAGTTTATTTGAAGTTATCACCAAGCACAAAACGGGTGAGAGGAGATAGCGGTAAAGCGTTATCAGCCAAACCAGACATGTTTGTTTGGTTTTTTTTTTTTAATTTTTAAAACTATACTGACATTAATTTTAACTCCAAATCTAATATATTGGAGTAACTCTGCCTTAAAAGAAGTGCTTCTTAATTAACATCAAATTTCCGCAGTAGGCAGAATCAATTCCTTCTTTCCCTACCCTGAAACTTTTGTGGTTCCTGAAAAAACCCCCAACCTTCTACTTGTCTACTGCAGCAGCTCCTTGGAAGAAACTGGAAAAGGCTCTTCCCTCACAGGATACTGGGAGAAAAACCTTCAGCTGCCCTGAAACTACTTTGATCAGGAGCCAAAGGCGGCAGCGTGACAGCGCTGCTGTGTCATCTGGCCATACCAAAAACCCTGAAGAGAGGCAACAACCCACACTTACACACTCTAAACTGGGCTCACCCTCAACGTACTGTACAAAACCCTAGTTAAATGACAAACTGGGCCTTCTATCCTAGGTCCAGACTTCTGAAACACAGGCTAAGATGAAGGTATTCATATTATCTAAGACACAGATTGGGTCTCTCCCCATTCGGGAGCTGTGACAGTATTTTCCCTCCCACCCAGGCAGCGCCTCGGCAGCAGGACCCGATCCAGCTGCACCCCAGCCCTCCCGGGATCCCGCTCTCAGCTGCCTCAGCTCATCGCTTTCTTGGGTTAATTGTGTGCCAACCTGCACCAAAACAGGACTCCAGGGGCACCAGCGGCCGCAGGAGCAGAGCTGTCCCCAGTCAGAGCAACTTGGGAAACTGCAGCCTCGGGTTCTTTGCTGTCTGAGAAGTTTGTTCCAGCACCTCTCTCCTGGAAGGATGCGCACCTTGCACATCAGCTGTCCTTTCCAGGCTGTGGCTCGTGGTGGTTGTCAGAGTATTCCTGATGTTTATTCTACCTACAAAACGTTGGTTCTTCCATTCCGTAAACTGCTTCATGGCTACATCAAGAAAAATGTGTTACATTAGTTATTTCCCTCCAGCCTCTGAGCAATCAAAGCATTCATTTCTCACCAAGGGTCCACGCTACAGTGCGTGCAGCCAGCAACTTGCTGCAAAGTTTTATCATTTGGATTTGAGACGCCTGATCCCCGTTAATGAAACAACCCGACAGAGCGAGGGGTGCCTGGCTGGAGGGTGCTGCGCTCCAACAGCTTCAGCTTGGATGGCTTGGGGCTGCCACCACCCCACGTCACCTCTCCTCGCCACTCACGCTCCCCCCCAGCTGCCACCTTGTGCCAAGACCGCCACGTCGCTGTGCCAGGAGGAGCCAGGGCAGGGGAAGAGGCCCCAGGCGAGCCCTCTCCAGGGAGGGGGCAGGAACGTGGAGCAGAGGATGGGGACCACGGCAGCTCTCCTGCCGGCTGTGGCTCCGTTGGCAGTTTCAGCTGGTGTAAGCACGCGAGTTTAAGCCAAGTCAATCATTGATTATTTTGCACATTGGCCACACGGCCTCTAGTGTAAGGTACTTTACTCTTTGAGTTGCAAAGCTCACTGCTCAGGAGCATCCTCCCGGATATCCATGAAGAAGCTTCCCAGCGTTTCTCCCAGGAACACGTGCCGAGCCCTCGCGTTACCGCATCGCAAGAAGCAGAGGGTACCACTCCAGACATCTCTGTGCCACACACAAGGGACAGTGACAATAAAGCCTCTACAAGTGAAAGCTGACCACGAGGCACCCAGTCTCATCTCAACACGCAGACGGGTGAACTTTTCCAGGTGACGCATCCCCCTTTCCTAGGAGGCCCCAAGCCAGCCTGCTAAGGCAGCAGGGAAGCACAAGGAGGCAAATGGCACCCCACTTTTCAGCTTCTGTACTTATTTAAACACTTTAATACCCAATTCTGCTGCCACACCTGTGCCAGTACTATTAGTGATGCACCAGAAGTTTTATCAGGTAATGGAGCTGCACCAAAAACTACCTGGGTAAAAAAATATATTATCTTTTCTTTTTTAAACCCTGATCAATTCCCCAGTTCAGTTCACCACCTGATCCTGCAAATAGTTGCATGGGCACACATCAAATGGGTGTGTGTAGCAGGAATAAGAAGTGGGTGTTATTTAAATTGTCACTGCTGCCGAAACAAACACTCAAATTACAGCGTAAGAGCAAATGACTACTGCCCGCATCACTGCAACCTGGGGAGTTTCAAGGAATTAACAATAGAAAGGCAATTTGGCATTCCCCTTGCTCTGACCCCTCACCCAAACTCCCTGCTACTTTTGTTTGCTCAGATTTTGTCTTGGCAGCCACAAACTTCATAATGGTCTCACTACTGCAAGGGGTACTGTAAAAATGAGAAGTTTTTAACCCCCTCCAAAAACCCTCTCAAAAAGTTACAGTATTACCACCCATAACAAATTAACCAGGACCATACAGGCGATTAACCAGACAAGTGCTAACTGGGACTAGTTAAACTCAGTATCTATACCTGTGTAAGCATCACCGGTGCTGTTGGAACATGCTTCCACCAAGCAAAAAAGCTATTTTAGAAAGAGGTGGACAGGAAAGCTGCAAAGCAAGGCCAATAAACCAACTACACCATCACCCTCCAACAGGTGAATTCAAGTGTATCCTTGAATCAAGCGTATCAGGCGTATTAATGGCTTAATGGTTTACAATACAGAGCATCAAAAAAGCAGTTGACCTCATTTAAGGTTACTTAAAATTATAAGGAAGCTGAATACAATGGGACTTACCACATCAGGCCCAAATCTTTACGTGGAACCCAGGACTGAGACGATAATGACATTCCAGACCCTACACAATAGGACACCCGCGTGTTCCACCACACACCTGAAACACAACCCCCTGCCGTGATGCACAAACTGCTACTTGAATCAAGACGAGCTACAGTAGGGAAACGCACAAAACCTGTGAGAGGTACAACAGGTCCCAGCCTCTGCACACTGCAGCTTCCTCAAAACTGATAAGCTCATTAAGGCCTCCCAGAAAAGGATAAAGCTAAAGCAAAAGCCAAGCCTAGGCTACTTTCGCCCACACGTAGCACTTCCCTGCGTCCAGAGAAATCCCCAAGACCCTCCCGAAGGGAACCACCATCCTCCTCCAGTCTCTACATCTGCGGCAGCGCTTGGCACCTTCTCCCCGCCTTTTCAAACTCAATTCTAGAAAGCGTATTTATCACTGAGGATAGAGGCTTTTGTTTCTAGGACTTTGGTAAAACAATCAATACAGAAAACAGCCATGGGAGCATCTTTAACTATGCAACTCATGCCTCAGCTGGAAGATCACCCCAGGCCAATGCACTACTTAACATATTACAACACACGAACCAATTTATTATTAATAATTCAGATCACGGACTTCTCCTGAAGGTCTGAGCAGCCAGACCAACTGAGATACTGCATGAATGGCAGCCTGATTTACAGTCAACTCCAACCACACTGCGAGCGTACAATGGGTTGTTACTCAAACCAAAGCTGGGTTTGCATCACAGAGAGGTATTAATGGCAAATAATTAAATTATCGTCTAATATTTAAAGTCAGGAAGAGCTTGCTACATATTCAGGATGAGGAACCATTTAATTGCAAGCACAATTCTAACAGCCAGTTGGAAACGACAGGCTTTCCCACAGAGCAAAGCCTAACAGATCTCATTATTCCTGACATCAGGTAATAAATTCCCTGAAGAGTACAGAGCACAATTTAACAAGGCGAAGGTGTTCTGCTTGGTGGAAGAGGTGGTTTCTCCGCACACTGAGCCCGAAGGGAAAAGTGTTGCTTCTCCCAGAACCAAGGAGCATCTCCCCAGTAAGACCTCACACAACCGCTGCAATAGGGTTGCAGACACTCTTCTCCAGTTCCTGTTTCCACCCGGTTCTTCCAGGAAAAGGATTTTTCCTGCAAGAAAATCCCATCACCCATCATTTTGGGTGATACCACTAAACTCACGCTTTCCTCCAACACGAGTCTTGGTACGGTCTCACTAACACACAAGCCTTGGAAGGAAACTGGTGTCGATACTTAGTGTTTAAGTCACGCAGCAGAAGTAGTTTGCCCATGCTTTTTCAAGGGGAAAAGGCTGAATAAATGAAGACATAATACCAGACATCCCAGGTGGCTTCCGAGATGATGTAATTTTTTTTAAATAGCTTATTTCTTATAGGTCTCCTTTGAAATAGAGGTTACCCGTGTAAATTCTGAACTAAGTGTGTGAACCTAAATTATAAATACATTCTGCAGCAATTACTAGAAGAGGTCTCAAGTGCTAAATGCATGTGTACAATTAAAACATTGCTCCTGACTCAGCACGGCTTTATGTAGCCGTTACAATGAAGATGAACAATCGGCACAGATGATGATTTCTCAAAGCAAGCAGATTCTGAAAACTTGGGAAAAAGATTATTTTGACCAGTTCAAACCAACACAGCTAGGGAAACTTATCTCTCTTTTCTTTTTAATTTAAGGCAGGACCTCAGAGTTAACCAGGATTTTTATATAACACAAAGACCTTTACCGGAATGAACATCCACGCCAGAGAAACAGCTTGTATTAGAGAACATACCAGCGAAGCTTAAATTTACAGCACCCCGCAGTAAAGCACTATAAAGAACCACATCCTCCTCCTCAACCTCACAAAACTGAGCTTTTTTTGCACACCTGACAACATTAGTGCAGTTTTCACCCTCTCCAGAAACACGCACATACACACACCGACAATTACATTGAAAAGCCTGAATGAAATCCAGGCCTCAAAGCTTGACTTTCTTGGTAAACAAGGAAGTCCATCACAATAATGAATACTCTAAGTTTGAATGCAACCACTTCTTTTAGGAGAAGATTCCAAAAGCCAGAAGAAGTAGCCAGAGTTTTCTGTGCGCACCCGCAAGTGCCGCAGCTCACAGCTGCATTGACTTCTTCCTGCGGGAAAACATCAAGAACAGTTTCTTACACTTTTATGCTGGTGCCCAAGCGCGATTAAATTGAGAATCTGCTTTTAAGCGTATTCAAAATTTAAGTTTTTCTTCTCTTTCGTGAAAATAGCATGACAGGTAGTTTTTTCAGTTGTTTACCATGTATTCTACATGCTTCGGAGAAAGAAGTCCAAGAGCTAAGCCTGCACAATGAATCCCAACTACATACACCACCTCGGCTCTCCTTCGAAGAAAAGGTTAAAATGGAAGACAGCCCCCAGCCTACAGGCATTTCTAAACAATGGGCTGATTTTTCTGCCACCAATTATTGCCCTGGATAAGTATCAAGTATGTAGAATTATAATGTAACATACATTGCTCCTCAGCTTATGGGGCTACTGACCTGTTGGAAGCTCAGCAGAGCTACTGGCCGACGCTCCAACTTCCCCTTGCAGACAGCTGCCTGGGTATTTCTGGTGCCCCTCATCACAACCAAACTGCGAGCACGTTCGCAGCCTACTGTAACATTAACATACGGAGGAAGGGAAGAGTATCCATCACAAAATGTATTTCCCGGCTGCTTCATTCCACGCAGCCACTGTGTTTTAGAAAGTAACACCAGAATTAGGGTAACCACTGCTGCTGACAGTTCTGAAGTTAAAAGAAACCATAGATCCGTCACAATTTTATTAAACTAGGTTGACACTCGGTCTAACGTAAAGTGAAAAATTTGCAGCCACAAAAAGAGAAGCTGGAGCAAACAAAATTCATGAAGTGCACTAACTGACATTTCAGCAAGATCCACATTAAAGTACTGCAAACTCAAACAACTTTGACATTTAAAAGCCCACAATTACCATTATAATTCATTACTGTTACTCGACCATGTAATATGGCAGCTGGTGACAAATACACATCACAGGGGATTACTAAAGAAGGGCGATTTTTCTTCAGTTTTCATGTCACACGCAGGCCACTCCAGAATGCTCCCAAATGGCAGTAACTTTATTAGCTACTTTAAGACTTCAATACAGTTCTATTAGAGCAAAACACTTGTTCAGACAGAAGCAGGTATGACTTTAATAGAACCAAAATACCATTTCACATACCCAGCCTCCTGGAATAACACACACACACGCATGTTCAGCCCGACGCACCCACAGCTGCCCCCACAAACTGCAGATGGCCGAGCCAAACCCA
This sequence comes from Dromas ardeola, assembly GCA_013398915.1. Taxonomy (NCBI): domain Eukaryota; kingdom Metazoa; phylum Chordata; class Aves; order Charadriiformes; family Dromadidae; genus Dromas; species Dromas ardeola. The sequence goes on from VYZM01021346.1 coordinate 401,592, forward strand.
CCTTTGCATCCTGCTGTGCTGACTGTTGATCTAAGATTCAAAAATCTGACAGATTGCAGGCTCTGCAGTCCTCTCACAGTAATAAACACCTAAGCAGAGAACTGCTTTAATGTGCCAAAAAACACGGTAAAAGGAGTAAATGATACTTTGGATAACCACCACTCAAACGTTCAGGCCACTTACACGTAAAATATACGCCGACTTCTGCGCTTACACTCCATCCCAGAAGGAGTAGATAAGCTCATTAGTGCGCTGCAGGAAAGGATAACAGCGAAGACCGAGGCTGCTCGGTGCTGCAGCAGCTCCACAGCCCCGAAGTCATCGTCGAAGCCCTCCCGGTGTCCCCGGAGCCCCGGGTACCCCACGGTACCCCAGGGCCGCGGCGGGAGGCGGCCACAGGGGCCGAGGAACAGGTGGGCGCCCCGGAAGGTCCCGGCGAGCCGCGGCGGAGCCCGGCCCAGAGCCCCCTGCAGGCCGCGCCCG
>VYZM01021346.1:407412-433983 GCA_013398915.1 Dromas ardeola
GGGGGCCGTACGGGCCTGCTGGGGAAGAGCAGCCACGTTCCTGTCAGGATTTCCGAGGTATAAACCTGACATTTTTGGTGCAGGATCAGGCCATCCGCCCGCCCGTTCCGTACTTGTCCGTGTTGGCTGTCGGCAGCCGCGGCGTGAGGGGATTCGGGGCTCCTCGCATTGCTTTTTCCAAAGGTTCTGACACGTATCTAAATATAAAGCAGAAAAAAACCCAGGAACCAGTCACTCTGATTTTGAAAAATAATCTTGCATTTTGTTTAAGATTGGATTCCAGACACATTGAAGTATTTAAGTTCAGTCACCACTTTGCTGCTGTCCCAGGACTCAGCATTAAGTTTCTGTCCAGCTGCTTGGCTTTTCTATTTTTGTGGCAACACTCTTCTCCTATTTATATACAAAAAAGCTGTAAGTAAACCCTGTTTGTTTCCCACCTTCCAGGCCATGCCGTAACCTGTTCTCAGGCACCTTAACTGACCTTGCTGTTTATTCTCCTGGGCTTATCTGGTGAAGATCTGCAGATCTGCATCTTACCTTTCACCTTCTGCGCTGTTGCAGCCTGTGCCTTTTCCAAATGCCATCTCCTCTATGTATTTTTATAGCGTTCGTTCACACTCTTCACGGTCTGTTTTGAATGGTCTCAGTGTAACTGGCCGATAACTGAGGGGAAAGGAAAAATCCCCGTCGGTATGATTTTGAAACGCTGCGCTTGTCAGATCTCCGTGCCGCGCGCTCCACATGCTGTTCGAGTTAAACTCCATGTAAACAGAAGTGCTGGGGTTTTGAGGCCCGATCACTTACAGCTGTCTTCCAGCATTAAGTCCCAAACAGAACAGTTAACAGGCAACCCTTAGGAAAATAGCTTTTAAAAATATGTAAGCCCAGTAATCCGCTTGGACGGGGTACGGCTGGGGTGTACTTTTCACTAGATGCCTACACTGCTTCATCCCACAGCTCCTGTGCTGCAGATCAGTGTCAGGACAGTAATGTCCTGTTTCCTCCTTGGAGACAGCATGGCTTCAGGGAGCCAAAGAAAAACAAGTGTTACTAAATTTAAGCCTCGAGCTGAGCTTCAGGTTCCTATAGATCCAGCTACGTGTCATGGCTGTCGCAGCTGTCTCGCTTCCACTGTGTTTTCAGCTGGTTCAAATGTCTTTGAGGATGGAAGAGGCTGAGCAGTCAGAGTTTCAGCATGTGCTGATTCACTTACTGCTATTTAAGGTAGGCCGCTCTCAGCAATGTTGACATAACGTTTTAGCATTCTCTCTTTTGACTGCCTGGTACCGGCTTACTGAACAGAGTTTGGTATTTGAAACGTTGCACAAAAGACTCTGGAGCAGTTTAAGGTGATGAAACAATCTTACAGAAATTACGTTCTTGAGAGCCTTCCTTGAAGAAGTACAGAGGTGGATAAAAATGTCTAGAGGAATAAAAAGGCGGCAATAGAAGGTTGTGGGAGGAGACCATAATGTATTACCAAATAGTAACACTGTTTTAATATCTAGTTGTATTTTCAGAGGGCATTTCCAAACTAGTACAGGAGCAGGGAAGAATCTTTAAATCCTCAAATAAAGATTAAGAATTACCGTTCTATTTTTACAGGTTATCTTATGAATGAAAGAGCTGAACAGATTGTTCACGAATTCTAGAGGGCACCTAGGTTGAAGCAATGGAGAGAATGGTACTACTATGCATTTTATTTTTAGACTGTAAAAAGATACTGATTTCAAGGGAAAAATTGTTCTTTCTGATTGCAGTATGTAGCAGCAAATGCAGGAGAGAAAACTCTTACCCAATTCATAAACTTCTAATGACTCAGTTCACTTGAACCCTCACGGGGGGCCTGCAAGCTCTGACCACACATGGCATTTCTTGACAGTATCTGGTGTTTGTTTAGGCTTCACAGAGTACACATTTTTGTATTTTGTTTTACAAGCACTTTTCTTTGACTTACTTTGTTGGAGAACATGCACCGCAAGCCTCTTTCTTAGAGGTTCTTGAAATTTCAGCTTATTTGCTGAATCCGTCTTCTCAGTTAGAATTTGCTTCACAGGAGCCGTGGAGATGTCTCGTAAGAGCCCTTTTGCCTCCTGGCTTTGTGCTATGCTCCACTGCTTTGGAAGTTACATACTTGCTGATCTGCTACTTGGAGAATCCCCTATTGATTACTTCAGCAATAACTCCAGCGTCATCCTGGCCACAGCAGTCTGGTGAGTCTTTTGCACTTCACCTGATTTATTAAGCACGAGACGACGCCGGCTGTGCACAAAACCACCCAGTGTGAAGGGCGGTATTCTGTTTGTGTGACACAGGTGTATTATCTTGCTTGGATTAACTGGGGAAAGAAGAGGTGGGGTGAGGCAGTCTTTGAGTCTTTCGTATTCCTAGATCTAGTTTGCAGTTTCTCTGAGCCGTTTTCCAGTGCTTTGATTCTATGGGTTGGGGCCAGTCCAATCGCCGGGCATTTCTATTCGTAGCTGCTGCAGCTGAACTGCGGCCAAACCGCAAGAGCAGCATGCGCCGCCCTGATACCACAGAGACTAGAGGAGGGGCACATTTGGGGGCACTTTCTTCATTGTGTTAGTGAAATGTGTGCAAATTAACCACGGTTACTTCAAGTTTAATTTCCTCGGTGCGTATGGGTTGTATGTGCTTTAGCATGACAGAACCAGCATTTCCTTCTCCCTGACATAATTCAGGCTAACACCACAGCACACTCAATCCTCTCTGTACGTCCCAGATCAGGACAAACAAATGGGTCCTTAAACTCCTTGTGGTTTTGTTCCAGGTATTTGATATTCTTTTGCCCCATGAACCTCTTCTACAAGTGTGTTAGCTTTCTGCCTATGAAGCTCATCTTTGTGGCAATGAAGGAGGTGGTCAGAGTTCGCAAAATTGCAGCTGGGGTCCACCACGCTCATCACCGTTACCACCACGGGTGGTTCATCATGATGGCTACCGGCTGGGTCAAAGGTGAAACACGAGATACTCTTAATGCAGCCGGGAGGCACCCAGCCCTGCGGGGAGGGACGGGAGAATCTGTGAGCGAGGCTTAAGGTGACCCCAGCCCTCAGTGCTGAGCAGCAGGCTGGTGAGGGGATGTGGTCAGCTGGCTTCAGTCAATCACGTTCCCTAGAACACAGGTATTTATTCGTACTCGCAGAATGGTTGTCAGTTGAGTCATCATCTGACTTTAATGGAGGCATGGAGAACTGGAGTCACTATCAAATATGGGAGCAGAATTCAGGAATTCTTCCTCCTGTGTTCTATTGTCTCTGGCCTCGCCTGATCTTTTCAGGGGGTTTCTATCAGTGTTGAAACAGCCTGCTCAGTTTTCCTTTAGCTTTTGTTTGGAGCAGGCTTTGAGCATCAGTAAACGGAACAGAGGCAAATGCCCTTTCCCTGCATCGGGGAACGCTTTATAAAGAGTCTAGAAAGCCCTCGCATTGCTCTGTTATTTTAGGCTAACTTTTAAATTTGGGAGAATATCATGAAACTTTTGTTCCCCTTAGGTCATCCTTATCCCTTGGGGATTTAGAACAGGCAGCAGAGCTCTCCTCTGGCGTGGTGGTTCTAGCTCTTCACTTTTATTGTTTCACAGGTTCTGGTGTTGCCTTGTTGTCTAACTTTGAGCAACTGCTGCGTGGGGTCTGGAAGCCAGAAACAAACGAAATTCTTCGCATGTCCTTGTAAGTAGGTAGCCTGTAAATTCTCTGTCAGACCAAAAATGGAATTTAAAGAACCATTCAGAACTGGCTGCAAACCTTCAGGAAAACTTCTTTGTTTCTCTTCTAGCCCTACAAAGGCCAGTCTGTATGGCACAGTCCTCTTCACTCTGCAACAGACTCGCTGGCTCCCTATCTCTGAAGCCAACCTCATCTTCTTTTTCACCATGTTCATGATAGTTTGCAAGGTAAGTTTACAGCAGGTTTGCTGCGAACGCATCTACAGAACCAGAGGAAGAATACAGACCCAAACTGAGGGGGTTCACCTTCCTACGCCACTACTGAGGGCACTGGCTGTACATACCAGGGAAGATCTCCCAGGAAATCATAGGCTAAATTCTCCATCATATTGGCAGTGTGGTAGAAGATCCTTGTGGTACAGCCTTGAGTCATGTAGCAGTAGGGACTTTTATCTGGGATAAGTGGAATGCTCCTTACTAGTTAGTATTTCATAGCCAGCATATGCGATCTTTAAGTATTCACTGTTGCATGGCAGGTTTTCATGACGGCAACTCACTCTCACGCCTCACCTTTTGCTCCGGTGGAAAGCTTCATCTGCCCAGTTTTCTTTGGCGCTGTTTCCAGTGGACACACTAGTCATCATCATGAGCAGCACGGGGCCTCCCATGAGGTCTCCCATCCTCCGCCTCCTCTTGCAAAGTCAAAAGAGGAGCTAAATGAAGGCACAAGGAAACGGAAAGCAAAAAAAGCTGAATAAAAAAGCAACCACACAGTAAATAGGACAAGAAAATTCTTCCAGAGCTGAGTCTCAAAGCCACCTGTGACCTCCTTTATCCTCCAGTCCTTCTCTCAGACGCCAGAGGAGAGGTGGAAGCCAAGGCACTGCCAGGCGGGTCCCTGAATTTCATTTGTGCGCTCTGTGCCGCTGCTTGCTTCTTGGTCTCCGTCTCTCTATTCTGATCATATTTTCAGGGATTTGCAGATTTGTGCCAGGATGACAAGTGGGTGCCAGCTCCCAAGCTGTCAGCAATTATGATGCAGCATTTTGAATTGATGTATAATCTTTCACTGTGTTTATTTATGAATGGAGGTAACGGTTTGTGTTCCTGCAACTCCTAAATTCCTTTGAGTTTGCATTGACCTTTTTGATGTCTACCCAAACAACAAACTGTTTAGACACAATCAATGTGGAAATCGGATTTCATACTCAAGGAAATTAAATGGTCTCTCATGAGCCTGATCTAATTTTTCCTAGCTCCCACATCTGCCGTATCTCCAATTAACGTGACATTTTATATGCAATAAGGACATCAACTCTGGTGTCCTGGCCAAACTCCGTTTCTCTCACCTAAGTTCTCTCTGATTCTTAATGGACAGAACATTGTCGCTTTCTTAACTACGTCTGTGTTTGCAAGAGCTCTGAAGCTGTGAAATGCTCCGAGTGCGATGTATCAGTACTGTTATTATTCCAAACTGTTGGGTAGTATTGCTGCACGTTGTTAGTAATAGTGTGTCCCACCTCAAACCTGATCATATTTAACCAGGGGAGGAGCATGGTTCTGGTTTGTTTGTAATCCTGGGGGATATAAGAAGGGTGTATGAGTGTAAATAAGTATTTATTACTATTTATTTATAACTGCCAGGAGACTTAATTAATGGACCTGAAACTGGCTTTTTAAAAATGTTGCATCTTTATATAGAGAATGGGATACTACAGAGTACGGTCCTAAGCCGCCAGCCACGTGCTGGTTTGTGCCTGAAGCAGCGATTTCCATGTGCTAAAGGACAGCCTGAACACTCACCGGATGCAGGAAGGAACACTTCCTGTATTCCCAAATTAGGATATAAAGGCTGAAGAAGCAGATTTCACACCAGCTGATTAAAACTACTTTAAAGGACTGATAAGCACACACCAGCTGAAGATATCAATTATCCTTTGTTAGGTCCCTTTCGGCCAAACTCCTGCTCTGTGAAAGCAGCTTGTGCCCAATGAGTGAAGAAGAATATGAAATGCCTTGCCTGGCTCAGGGAGGAGTCTGTCAGTTTGTTTATGTTCTGCTTCGTCAATACTGGCTTTTAGACTAGTTTTAAGCTGTTCTTAGAACTGATTTTGTTCTTAAAAGTGTCATCTTAAGCATCGCAAAAGACCAGAATTTTTTTCTGAGGTTTTTGTAGTCACCAAGGGCTGGGATCACTGCGGTGAAAACGGCACGTGTGGGGGTGTAGCAGCGTGTTGCCAGCCCTAGCAATAAGGTTTGCTGCTGTCATCTTGCAACTGAGAATATAAATAGGATGATTTAAGAAAAGCGATTTTATTTTTTGTGTCCCCATTCAAAACTGAAATTGACGGTTAATTAAAAATAAAGAAATATTCTTGTATACAAGCAGATGAAAGCCAGTAGAAAAGGTCAAATGATTTGTGGGTTTGGGTTTTGACAGTGCCTTAATTTTGTGAGTTTCTCTCCCCTCTCATAGAAGACAGGAATTCTGCCTGACAACTCAGCTGTCTGGTTTTGCAGATACTGGTCTACTGAAACCTGATGTATCACAAGCGTGCACAAGACTATAAATGTTTTATGAGATGTCTGATTCAAGGGGAATTTTGTTTTATAAAAAGCTGTCAACAAATAAAAATTGTGAAGTGACTCCGATTGTCCGCTGGCACTCGAGAAAGAGGTGTGTTTCTTTTACTCTCGCCAGTCTCAGAAGCCACACGCTCCTTGATCTACTTAAAGTCTCCTTGACCCGATGACAAAATGATTCTACCTGAAGAGAGAGATCAGACGTTGATATGCCCTACAAGTATGTCTGAGCCTGTTATAAATGGAAATAACATGGTAAAAGGTCTGTTGCTTTTGTTGTATTTGTAGTGTTGTCGTCCAAGCAGACTTCCTGAGATTTCAGGGAGGGAAATAAGGAAACTTAACTTCCTTTGATGTTTATTACCAGTTGATTCCGTCTTTCCTTTTGTCGCTATAAGGAGGAGGAGGACACTCACCTGGGACAGGTAACTACACACACGCACATACAACCACACACACACAAAATTCCAGGGTATTTATATGGAGTTTCAGTCTACCTGGCTCACTAAATGAGGACCTGCAAAGGGCTGTTTATTTTCTGAAGGGTTTCACTTGTCCCCCCCCAGATCTAACTCTTTTAAAATGTTTATTAATACTCCTTAATTTATCAGAGCAGTTGAGAATACAAGTTGCATTGGAGTGTGGGATTTAAAGTCTCCGTATGACCCAACCAGTGAAAAAAGGCTCAGTGCAAACCTTATGCACCTTAAAAAAACCTCCAGAAAAAAGCACTAGAAAGTTTCATGTGGTTTACCCACTCTCCTCTCCCGTGACATCCACTTCAGTGTTATGAACAGATTTTGTTCAGGAGCTGGACGGAACGATAAACACGAGCAGGCTGATGAGAGCAGGCATTTCATGTGCTGTGAAAAACCCTGCGATGTCTCGGAGTGCCACGCTGTGCTGGCCGTGCAGAACGTCCCCGGCTCCAAGCTGCGCTGCAGCACAGGGCTGGAGAGGAGCGCGCCAGGGCTTAGACTTCCATGGGACAGACGTCATTCCCTCCAAAGATGTTCTGATCTGATAACTCCTGGTACTAACTCGAGTGAGATGTGGCTAAATTTAGCCATAGGTTTAATCCTCAAAGAGGCCCTGGTTGCCTGATGGAAAAAGCAAAGTGTTTCAGTTGCTGCCCTCAGCATTTCTTGTTGATTGACAGGTTTCCCTTTTCTCTTACGCAGAGCGAGCCAAACCCAGTGTCTACAGCTTTTTCATTGTCAAAGATCAGCTTCACAGAGAGGGAAAGCTCTGCAGCCCTTACTGTGGTTGTAGAAAAAACCACCTCATTGGATAATTTTATAGAAAGCATAAATAAATCTTCAGAGTGAATGAACAGAAGGAAAAAAAATGTGAGGCCAAAGGAAAGAATTTCTATAGGGAAGAGCTTTTGTTAGAAAGGGCAAAGCCAATCCAACAGAGCACCAAGGCAGAGCAACCAGTGTTCTCATTTTCCTCTTTTTATTATTAATGACAGCACATACATTCTTCCATGTTTTGTCCAAACAGCAACCAAATTAGATAACCCAGATAACCCAGCTAAGCAGAAAGACCCAGAAGATAAAGATGGATGTTACCTTGGCCATCTCCTGAGCAATAGAGAAGTTCCTTTTAATGCCCTCCAGGTGATACGCTGCCAACCGCCTGCTTCCTCCTGCAGCCTATTTCAAGTCTGTGTGGGGCTTTAAAGGTGTAAAGCACCAGATAAGCGCTAAGAGTGTGGGTCCCCATAGCACAACAGGAGCATTAAAAATTACAGCTTTATGCATTTCACAGTAGCACATCTTTATTTGGGCCCTTAGCTATAATTGTCTGCTTTACGGTTCTTGTGCTATTCTTTAAAGGACCTGACTGGCTACTGTAAGACGCAAGACGGAGGACTGTACGAAGGTAAGGCTGGTATAGCACAGCATTCCCTACAACCGTAGATAACCAGCTTTTTACTGCAGCAAGGCTTTTTCTCTCAAGATATTTTAGGTCTTTGCCAAAATAATGAGAAATCAGAATATACATCCATAAAAGATTTTCTAGAAAGCTGACAAGAATAGTCTGGATTTCGTATGAGCTTCTTCCACCTCTACTAGCAAGACAGGACGCTGAGAAGGCAACTACTATCAATGGGGAAAATACGCCGTCGATACCAAAGCCGAGACAGCCACTGGGCACAGAGGGCTGGTATTTGCCTCTTTAGGATGCTCTCGCTATTGGCCCCATGGAGATCCCGTTTGTCCCGTGTGCCCATCCACTGTAAGGAAAGGCCAATTCAAGGCGTTTGGATTTCATCAGACACCAACAGTGTGGTTCGTTCTTGGTAAACACCCACAAAATTCCCTCCCAGCTAAGAATTTAATCCTGCGCCCACGCGGTCTGTAGAGGCAGCAGCCTGGGAGCGAGCTGGGGGGGGGAAGATGGCTCACGGAACAGACAGACGGTGAGAAAACAGTTCCCCGTCATGCCAGAGCTCACGCTGCCATCGTGACTCACAGTTGCTACTCACTTCAGCTCTGCAGTGACATTTCTGACAAAAAGGAGATGTCGATAGTGCTAAGATCAACAATCAGGCGTGGCTTTGAGTCTGGACTCTCTTTTACACTTGTGCATTTGCATCTTTCACACATTATCTCTAGAAAAAGTACCATTTATAATATTTTCTATCATGTCTCTTATCTGTTTCCTGTATGTTCCAAAAGAGAATGTGGGGAGGAAATTTTTTAGAGAGCTTTTGAATGTAACCTTTTAGGAAGAATCGGTGTGAGACAGTGATTTTGTCTTAGCTTTAGGGTACAGGTAGGCTATAGACGTGGAATGCAGGGAAACAGGTCTGATACGTTTAGAGGCTTGAACATTTTTATAGCCTGAGGAAATCCAGAATCTCACTGGAAAAGATTTGCTTGGTTGATTTTGTTTGGTTTTGATCTGCAAGTTACAGAAAGCTCACCAGAAAGCGTACCACAGGTGCTGCATTCCTGCCAAAAGCAAGCTGCTGCTTTTCCAATTATCCCAGCCCCTGATGCTTCTCAATCGGGCTGGCAGATTTTGACTTTCCGAAAAAAGATCTGCTAGTTTGGGGACTTCTGGTCCCACTGCAACCAACTGCTTGAACCAGCGAGCAAGTTAATTTTCTTTGATTTGTTAGTGACAAGAATTGGTGCAATCAGTAATGACGACAGGTACATGCAGCGCGAGATGCATACAGCACAGCACAGACTGCCGTGCCTTGAAGGACAGGCTAAAAATCCATGACTTCAGAGTCCTAAAGTTGGCTTAAATTAGAGTTAGACTAATGTAGGCTAAACCCTTATGTAGGCTCTCTGTAACGTTTGTCTCTTAAGGTAAGACGCTTCGTCTCCCTGCCGGTTTGATTTATGACAGATTAGGATGTCGGTTAATCTCTTCTTATTTGGCTGGATGACTGTGGAGATTAATCAAGTATTGTCTGCAAAAGGAACCCATAAATACAGATTACTAATTTTTCTTTAATTATTGCTCTGTATGCCAGAGGGATACAGAGGGAGTACAGACAAGGACAGACACCAGCCTCTTAAATCTCATTTCACGAGAGAAACAGAAAAACCGCAGCAGCTGCTCTGGCTGATACTGGTTTTCTCTGACATGCTCAGTTCAGTTTCCTGAAAAAGGCAAAACCCCACAGAAATAATAGATTATGGTCTCCTGTGAGAAAATGGGGAAGCAGAAAGTGGCTGTGAGTGAGTGAATCTGCTCGGCTGCCGTAGCACCATCTCTGTTTCCACAGGACATGGAGAAAGCAGCATTTCTTATGGGAAAAGCCACACTGAGCGAATACAGAAACACATACTGAAACAAACTGAAACAGCAACGTGCTGTGAATGTTGGGAATGAGACCTGCATGGAAGACAGACACTGAAAAGCACGCTCTGTGAACGTCGGGTGGAGACACCCGTTCTGTTTGGGCCTCTGCTGAGATGGTTGCACCAGTTGCCTCCTCTCCCGGTGCATTCCAAGGACATTTGGACAAAGACATTATTTTTTCCACTTGTTCTGTTGAGCTTGTAAATTGTTACATTTTTCTTTCTACCTTTTCCCATGTGCTGCTCTTTTGGGGCTGGTACCCCAGTCCAAACCTAGACGTAAAGAAGTAAATATTTATTATGCGCAGTTTAAAAGCCTTTTAGTAAATTCACTCTTGCGCAGCTTGACAGAAGGCAAATAGTGTCAGGGCACAGACATACTCCCTGGGTGTTAAGAAACCTACTTTAAATGGCTGAGTGTCTGAACCATAAAGGATGCTAGTACTGGCAGGCTCACGTGATGCTGAAATACAGAGACAATTATCTCTAAAATATTCAAGGGTAGCGAACAAAGGGACCTCAGGTGTACAGCACCTGATAGGGAGCACACTTAGTGCTTGGAGAGAGACCCTGGGGATCCTGCCCAAGTGACAAACACTGGTTGCTATAGAGATATCTGTCCTCTTCAAATACAGATGGATCGCTCCAGCATGCGCTGAAGTTTCACCGCATCTCAGTGCAGACAGTCAACCATCTCCTACTGTCCCTGTCAAAGTAGCTGGAATTTCCCCAGGCTTTCCTTAAAAGAAGGAGCAAGCCAGCTTTCTGCAGAGAGGCACCGCTGACCGGTGTCATTGCCATTAGTCATCTCCTCTCTAACGAGCGGTCTCTGCGGAGGGGAGCACAGAGAGTGGCGTGAGCTTCAGCCCAGATACACGCCGGGATCTTCTCTGTGGGAAGATGGTTCCTCTCTTCCTTTCCAGCCCTCCAGCCTGGTCCGAATCTTCATCAGCTCAGTTTCTGCAGGTAAATAAACTGAAAAGCCCAGAAGCTGCCGAATGCATCAGGCACTCTCGCTGCTAGAGTCTGCAGAGCCTTGCAATGTGGTGAGACTGCTGTGCCGAGCAGAGAAGCTGTAAACTGGCAGCTTCATCCGAAAGCAAAGGTGCCTGTAATCTGCTGCATTTTATATACAGCTTTATTCTGGCACACCCAATTTGCACTTAAAACATGTCAGAGACGGCAGAATTCTGCATTAGTTCAGGAACTAATGGCATTTGCAGTGAAGCCAAATTCACCCTTGGCTCGCCGCAGCGCGATGCCTCTCTGCACACACGGCAGCAAAGTTCGCAGGTTCTCCCGAATCCCTGGACAGCACACATTTGCTTCCCATCCGCCACTCTAACAGCAAGAAATATTTGTGCAGAACTTCTCTTCTTGGACAATGTCCAAATATTTCCCACTTCCTCTGCCTGCTGGGATACAGTTGCCAGACTGAGCTCCTGAAGTGGTAACTGGCAGTGGGCAGCAATGACTCAGATTTTCAGGAATTACAAAACTCAGTTTCCCCTTCTTCTGAAAATCCTTCACTCTCTCTCCATCTTTAAATAAGAAACCATAGGCTTAGACAGGCTCTCAATCCCACAAAAAAAATGCCTTCCAAAGAAAGAAAACACCGCAGCATCTCCTCCAGCGGGAGGCAAGGCGATGACACGCTGTTTGCACAGCGAGGTGTTTCCAGCCTAAGCAGATGGGTCAGCATTTACAGAAATCGTTACCATTGTGGTTTCTGGAAGGAACGTGTGAGAACCGCAGACAATCTGAAATTAGTGGGCATGGAAGGACACAGCTAGTGTTAAGATTTTACCTACAACACCTGCCAAGTTGTGGTAGACCCCATGTGTTTTCAGGACCAGTTTGGGGATGAAGGATGTTAACTGTGATTGGATTTTCAGCAGGAGATGGGGTTATAAATTAAATGCACTCTCTCACTGTAAGGTTTGGAATTCGTGTGGGCTGGAGAGTAAAGCGACACAAGGATTTCCCGTAACTACTGCAACCTTGGTGAGAGCTAATGAATTATTCCAGGGGTATTACGCTGCGAGTGCTTGCTCCCCGTTGGACAGCAGTGCAGACATGATAATTCCTAACCCAAGGGAGCCCTTTCCTCATCTGACACTGGCACAGACTTCATTAGTGATCACTTTTCACTTAGAACAGTCCCAAGGAAAGCTGCAGATACAGCCATTCCCCATCCTAATTTTAGCGTTCCCTCTTGTACTACTTCATCACGTGATTATGTAGTGCCATAATTTTGGGTAGAAAATATTCCAATTCTGAAGAAATTATAATCTCATATGATAAAACATATGTAAGGAGAAAAATGTCTTTTATATCCTCCACGTCTTTTAATTTTGCAGGTGTGAGAAGTATCCATGACTGTAAGACCAGTGAGCAGGAGAGGGTGCGTGCATGTGGGCGCAGGGAGTGTGCACTCACGCTTGTGTTCGTGTGCATATCTGTGCTTACCTTTTCTCCTACCTGGTTTGTCTTCTTAATTTACCTTAAATTTACCTAGTTTGTTGTTTGATTTAATTCCATGAATATGTCACTTAAAAGGTGTCACAAAGATTTTTCTAGAAAGTGGTAATCTCTCTTGTAAAAAGCACAGCAGGGCAAGCGGCATAAAAATTTCACAGACTTGACTCTGCATGAAAAGATTCCCTGTGGGTAGAATTGCCTCTTATTGTGGCTATTTTTCACTGCCGAGATGGCCAACTGTGTGGCTGAGTGGTCTTAAAATAGGATGGATTTGCTGCAGCAAGATGTAAGAAGTATATTTTTCTGGATCAATGCTGCTGTATTGTACTCTGTAACTATGCAATCCAAAATTTCCAGATCCAGAGTTTCCATATGAATAAATAAACCCACAGTGTGACAAGCCAGTATGTAACCTTGAAAATGCACTCGCATTGGTAATGGGCGCAAGCCCTGCAGACATCTGGAAACCACAGTTTTTCAAGACTTAACCACAATGCCATCTCTACGAAACTCAGCATAGATTAGATGATAGCAACACCAACCGCATTTTCAGTGCAAGGTCTAGAATGACAAGGAGACAACCCGGCTCCAAATTCCTAATTTCTGGTGTGCTACACAAATCCTTCCATGCAGACATGGCTACGGAAAGAGAGATCCTCCTGGAGAAAGCGTACCCCGAAGCGCAGGCCTTCTGCCAGAAACACAGCCTAATGCTTGAGGTAAAGCACTTCTCTCCTGTCTATCCCTGTCCAAAGGCCATCAAAATATGTGTGACGGCAGAAAAACCGCCAAAACGCTCATAGGTTTTTCATCTCTTTAGAAGCCTCCTAGGAGTCAAATACTGCTGTACCAATTTCCTAGAACTTCTGTATTAAGCATAGTTCTGTGCTTGAGCTGTATGGATTTCCACAGAGTTAGGTGCCTGACCATCTTCAAGCACCTGGACACGAGGGTTTACATCACCCCTTTGCTTCTATATTCAATTGGAAAAAAAGTGCCATGTATAAATTCCACTGGGTATACTACAGGGGTAGTTGAGCTAGTCCTAATTATACTAATTAGCACAGAACTTCTAGCATAAAAGGGGCTATTGAAATGTTTGGGATCCTTATTTTCTATGATAGGAGATAGGCTTGAAACGTTGCAGCAAATAACCTACAGTCTTGGGGTTCCTTGTCCTGAAAGACTAAGTGGCTTACTTGGTCATCCATGGTCCAAATCCCCAAGCCTTTCACAGGAGAAATCCCTACCGAGTGATTTGGAATATCTCAGTGTCTCTTGCAGAGTTCCAGTAATCAAGTTGCATACCACTCGTGTTCAGACCGATCTAAAAATTAAACCTGATAGAATGACTTCATTTTCCTATGTCACTGTTTTTATGATAGTATTGACTAGTCTAAGAATATTAAAAAAAAATATTTTTGTGCAGGTAATTGACTTGAGATGGGGTATTTCTGAGCTTGTAGACTCCAACCACAGAAACACACAACTCTCTCTGGAAGAAATCAAAGCCAGTCAGAAACTGTCAGCTGGTCCCACCTTCATCGTAAGTGCCAGCGCCGCGGTGCGTAATCGGTCCCCGTGGCTGAAGTGAGACACACAGAGCAGGCCACACACACTCAAAGGTCTACTGGACAACAAGGTGGTTTTCAAAAGTAATTAGCCTGCCTGAGCAGCTTCACAAATCAGCTAGCTGATGGGGCTGAGATGTCGGTAACTGCCAGGAGTCCCTAAAAGACAAAAGGAGCCCCCACAGGCACACACAGAGTCCAGCCCTGAACAGAGAGTCTCTCCAGAGCAGAAGGTAACAGAGTTGTGTGAGGCAGATGGAGATACACACAAGGCGAGAAGCTCTTGCTCCAAGCTTGCTCCCTGCCCAATACCTCAATATTGAGCAGGTTTTCTCAGTAACTAGGGAATAAATACAAATTCCCCATGCAAAGAACCAGAAATGAAAATGCCATAGCAACCAGCAGGGACAGAGCGGGGTGTCACACTGCAAGCTGATACCTCTTCCATGCTTCTGCCCTACTCAAATCCCTCCAATCACTCCTTCTAACCCCTGAAAGCCCCCCATGGCAGCAGCCCACCTCAGCTTCCTCGGAGCACTTTGGTGACAGCCCCGAAGAGAACCCCACACCCAGAACTTTAAGCCTTGCAGAAGGGCAGAGGAGGCTGAGACACTTTAGCTTCCTCAGGTTGGTTTTAGAAAGGGAGGAAGAAAGTTTTGCTGAACAAAGAGAATAAATACGCGGTCCCAGGGGGCATATTTGAAGCCACAAGTAAATAAATAAGCAATTAAGTATTTGTGTAAGTTGTGCCTGATTTCTCCCGAGACACTTCCCCCAGAGGCAGCAACGGAGAGGCAGAGACCACGAGAGCCTCACCACAGCGTTGCTGCACCCAGGAGCTCCCTGCAGCTCACACCTCTGTTATCAGCGCCATTTGCGTATGCAGGCACTCAGGCAGTGCCTTCCTCAGACTGGTTCTCAGCGTGTACCTAGAAATCTCAGTAGAGCCAGCCACAAAGGTTTGACAACTCCCTCTTTCCTTTACACACCCCAGAAGGGCCCTGCTCAAGGATTACACTGTGGGTTTGTGCTCCGAGCTCATTCCGGCTGTTTCCAGACTGGATACTGGATGCTGACCCCTTTCAGGATCCCCTTCTTCCCCAGCCCAGCCTTCAGTCCTAATCACAAGTCCCCAGGCTCAGTCCTATTCCTTTAATTCTTCTCCACCCCAAATCCAAACCTACAGAACTGTTAGTGAAAGACCCCAAACCAGTTCTGCTCTGTGCTTCCACTGCCTCCCCTCCATCACTCTCCCCACACACACACTACAAAGGCCTGAGGAGCAGCTGCTGTAAAGCTGCTTCTCCCCAACCGTGGGGCAGGCTGGGACTCTGCCTGGCTGTCCCCATCTGACGTGGAAGCCACCAGGGCACTGTGGTTACCAGCAGGTTTTCGGAGCAGCCCTCCCTGCCAATCCTGGGTGCTGAGGCAAGCAGCCAGTCCACGTCCCAGCTGTCACCGCAGAAGCAGTGCCTGAATGCCGGACCTTTTTTGCCTGTTGCAGGGACTCCTGGGGGACCATTGTGGGCACCAGCCCGTGCCTCGGCTCATTGCAGAGAAGGAATTTGAGGCCCTAACTCTACAGCTGCCCGGGGACTCTGCCCAGCTTCTGACACGTTGGTACCGGCGGGATGAGAACGCGTTGCCCACCTGTTACGTGCTGCAGCCGGCCACTGGGCAGGCCTGGCATTGCCTGGAGGGACACCTGGCATCAGCGCTGCGCCTGGCCGTCCTGAAGGCAGAGAGGTGTGGGCTGCTGGGCCCAGAGCAGAGGCACCGCTACCACAAATCAGGTGTGTTCTGGCTGGAAAGACGCAGGGAAGGAAACTAACTACCTGCCATATCCTGAATCCAGAGGAGGGAGGCTGGTCCTGACTAGCAAACGGTAATACACCAGACAGAAACGTTTCTCCTTTTCCCCCCAGTCACCCTGACCGCATCCAGCAGCGTGCCTAGCTCAGAGGACATGGGGAATGCTGACCTGCTAGCACCATGTGAAGTACAGAAGGACCACGGGATGTCACATTAATGGTGGCTTTTCCTGTGTTCTACTCTGAAACTGAATGCTCACATCTCCCTTTTTCTTTTCTTTTCCTTTTTAGCGATTGAATGGGAGATCGAACAGGGTCTCCTCAATACCCATCAGTGCAACCCAGGGGCTTTCATATTCCTCAGAGAGGTTGAGGATTCCAACAGACAAACTGGGAAAGGGACAACCAGTGAGCTGTTAGAAAAAGAGGACAATCTGGACAGTGAAGCAAACAAGCTGCTCAGCAACCTTAAAGCAAAAATTGCAAGCCATTATCCCGAACACCTCAAAGTACACACACTGGCATGCAGTAAAGACTCCAGGAACCCTCAGCGCAAGGAGAATAATAAATACCTGAAACAACTTTGTGAGCAGTTCACTGCTGTCACTAATCACCAGGTTTTAGAGAATCTTCGATACCGAGGACAGATCAGTGAGGAGCCAGGGCGACTTCTGCAGGAGCTGAGCCACCACGCAGCTCTGTGCCTGAAGAGCTGCAGATTTTTCTGTGGGAGACAGAACTTATTGGATAACGTTTTTCACTCTATTAGGCAGAACGATGATAAAACCCAGACAACCCTCACCCTTTATGGGCCACCAGGCTGTGGAAAAACAGCTGTGATGTGCAAACTCTCTGAGCAGGTGCAAGCTGTTTTAGGGCACGACAGCGTAGTTGTGATTCATTTGCTGGGGACATCCCAGCTCAGTTCTGCCATTAGCAGCCTGCTGAGGGACATTTGCCTCCAAGTGTGTTTAGCATTTGATTTGCCATCGCCTCCAACCCAGACTGAGCAAGCTTGCAGTGATTTGGTCTTGTTCCTCAGTAAACTCCTCCTCACCGTCTCCCGTTGTGGCACACGGACACTGGTGGTGTTCCTGGACTCTGTGGAGAGATTGCTTCCTGGGGATGGTGCTCACAGATTCCACTGGCTCCCTACAGATTGCCCTCCAAAGGTCCACATCGTCATTTCCATTTCCACAGCAGAGCCTGATACTCTGAAAGCTCTCCAACACGCTGTGCCTGAGGCTGAAGCGTACTTTGAAGTAGGACCCCTATCCAGTGAGGAAGGAGAGGAGATGCTAGAGACGCTCTTAGCGTCAGACAGACGACAGCTAAGCCCAGCTCAACGGGCCTATTTCCATCAGAGCTTCCCTAGTGGCGGTCAAGCCCTGCTCTTCAAGCTGGCCTTCCATGAGGCCAGAAAATGGGCATCTTACACTTCACCTTCAGAACTAGTGATTGCTAGCACAGCCCAGGACGCCATGCACTGTCTGTGCGAGAGACTGGAAAAGTCACACGGCACAGTCCTTGTGGCTCACGCGCTCGGCTATATTGCTTCCTCACGGTGAGTACTGCTGTATCTCTAATGCAACAGCCCATGTTTCCTGCTCTTCATAGGGAATCTCTGTCTTAACACAGCCAAAAGGAGTCAAAGCTCTCAGCTCTGTGAGCCTGTGAATGTGTCCATACATATATTTAGCAAGCATAACATTCCTCTCATACCTGGCAGCCTACTTAAAATATTGTCTTGAAGGGAGATGTTCTGGGATTACTTGGAAAAGGAAATCGATCTCCATGGCTTATCCGGTGTCTAAGCTCTCAGCTGAGACTGCCATGTGTGCTTCTGAGCCAGTGATTTTTGGTGACTAGTACTTTTGAACTGCCAGAGAAACCACTCACCCTCCCACTATACATGTCATTGTAAACAGTAAGGAGGAGGATAAATAATTTCCTTTCCTATATCACACTTGACTTGCAGAAATGGGCTGTCAGACATGGAGCTGAAGGACATTTTATCCCTTGACGATGAAGCTCTCTCTGAGATTCACCACTGCCACCTTCCTTCAAGTAAAACTATCCTGCGCCTTTCTCCTCTCCACTGGGCACGGCTACGCAGTGACATGGGAGAGTGCTTGGCAGAACGGAAGGCAGATGGCTTCACCCTTCTTTGCTTTGCACACCCTTAGAGGGCAGAGAATGAGAAGCCAAACCTCTGAGTACGGGATGTTCCCACCCGGGGCTTTCGACTCCTCTCCATTCTTAAACTCTGTCAGTGCTGAGACTCTAGAAAACACCCAGCTCTAGCTCCCTGTTCCAGTACATATATCACTTTTTCCCTTCCCAGGCAATTTGTTGAAACGGTGCAGAATTGTTACCTATCAAAACAAGACCAAATCAAGAGGCATTTTCTCCTGGCAGATTTCTTCAAGGGGACCTGGAGCTGGGGAATGAAGAAACCTCTTACGTTGCCACACCTTAGCAGCACTTTGAATGCCGACAGGAAGGTGATGAATATCAGTGGGCATTTCCATACCTGTAAGCTCTGGACCAGGGCTCTGTGTCTCCAGATTGCTGCACAGGCTCTGAAATCAGAAGACAATGGAAATAACAGTAATTGACACTATTCAGTGCTTTCAACAATTACAAAGATATATATATACACACACATATATAGATGGATCTCCAACCAAGGAGATCTACAGTCATTTACAAACTTTGTCACGCAGTCTACTGCAAAAAGGAAGGAAGTAATTTATTAGTCACATCTGCAGAAAGGCAGCCTGCCTTAGGTTGTCACAAAAGAAATTCAGACCCATGAAAAACATTTCTTACTAACAGGAAAACAATGAAAGTCCTGGAAGTGCTGTCTGGCATACCATGAGATACCATCTAGCACTGAAGTTGTGAAAGCAAACAGATTAATCCACAAGCCGTGTCTCAAATCCACTGTTCTAGTTACTCCTAGGTAGCCCCTCAGCCCCTCTGGTTCTCTGATACTGTTCCAAATCTGAGGAAGTTGAGTGAATTGCCATTTCATTTACTTAATGCTGGACGAATTGAGGAGCTAAAACGGGATATGCTGGGTAAGGACTGGGTATACGGTGCTCTGCAGAGGCATGCTTCACGCCTCCAGCCACAGGTGAGAATCACAACCTTTCTGCACAGCATCAATAACCGCTGCGAGAAGGAAGCTTGAAAAAGAGAAATAAGCTAACTTTTACAAACTGTTATCCTAGAATTATCACACACTCCTTTAGTAGCTGAAAGAAATGATCTAGATCCTCCAAATGTTGAGAAGGAAAATATAAAACACCCTAAGAAGGAAAATATAAAATACCCTAAGAACTTGGAAAAAGAAATACATAAATCATTTAAGAGGATAAAGAAGGAACTGTGACAATGGTCCACTTCCTCAGCAAATGAGTCCTAGTTCCGCTGCTGGTGGCTGTTAATTTTCCTATCCCCTTCCTCCCCAAAAAAGCATTTTTTATCTCAGTCTTTTCAGGCTAACTGTGCATTCTCAGGGCTGATGTTCCCTGCACTAATAGTATTTCTTTCTGCAGGGAACATGAACTGGATCAGCTGTAAAATAATTGCCTCTGGAATAGAGAGTGTTGTTGATGACTTTGCCATGTGTACTGAATGCATCCCTTGTCCAGAACTACGCCTCGTGCAGGAGACACTTCTCCTTTTGAAGCCTGCGCTCAGCAGCGCACACAGCCCTGAAGGTAACAGCTATGTCAGAGTGACGGAGCGTGACACAAATGTTTACCAGAGGAAAGAATTGGAATTTTCCTTTCCAAGTAAAAGTACATTTCTAAGGAATTACAACCAGTGACAAAATTCTCTGTTCTGGGATTCATCAAAAGACTCATAAATGCCTCATGCTGGTATGGGAAGCTGAGGTTTCTTCTTTGCCAACCCACGTTTTGTCTATTTGATTAGGCCAAAGTGGCTGTTGCCCCACAGCTAGTAGAAGCACTTGTTAGCGATCTGGATTCCCTTGCAGCTGTAAAGCTAACTGGATGGGAGGGTACACAGCACTGCTCCTCTCTCTTCCCAGAATACCCACTCCTCCCTCAGGGGAAAAATCCTGCCACGCCATTACATTTGCCCACGTTTTACACTGTAGCCTTCCCTATATTGTTCAAGTTCCTAGCCACAGTCATGTTCTAAAATGCTTTTCTGTCTCTGCCCTCCTAGGAGTGAGTATAATATACACAGAAATGTTGGCCAGGCTTCTTTTTCTTGAGCCTTCTTACCCAGAGGTAATCAGGAAGCTGTGCCAGCAGTGTCTAAGCTGGTGCAGTGTCTGTCCCTACCCTGTTCTCATTCCACTCTGCGGATTTCTCCAGCCACCTGGTGGGCCCCTACACACCACGCTCACCGGATTCCTCGAAGGTAGGGTCAGTCCTGGGGACAGATACAGCCCAAGAATATATCAAATCATTCATCTCTTCTGAATGAGATCCAAGAAACATAATAAACAAACAGAGCGAGAAGGACAGAACATCTGTTTCCATAGAAAGACGGTTTTGCTTGTGAGCTTACACAAAGGCAGGATAAAGGTCCATTTGCCTTTGTGCTCAGTCATGCACCAGTCCCATTCGCGACTGCTTCAACAAATGAGGATAAAGTGGGTCATTTTGTCGTCAGGACAACAAAAGCACACACTGACCTAGATATGTCTGAGGGAACCTAATCTTGCTCTTGGCACAGACTACAGGGTTCAGGCAGCACAGGGGGGTTCCAGTTGGGGAAACATGGCATATTAACGATCTCAGAATGTCTCTTTTCTGCCTGTGGTCTCAAGATCAGCCTCTCCTCTTTGTCTCTCATGGCAGGCGTCACAGTGATGGCACTTAGTTCTGATCACCGGCTGCTGGTGGCAGGTTCCCAGGACGGCTCAATGCTTGTCTGAAATATGGAAGTTTTTGAGATGAAGCACGCCCTTCCTGGGCACTCCGGTGAGCCTTCTCCATGTTTTATGACTGGAAAGCTTGTTTCATATCTGAAAAGAGCTCTAACAGCTTGGCGATCCTTGAGCGGTAGGCACACAGATACCTCCTAGCTGCCAGCATTCTCCCTGTTGCTGAACACACTGAGAATCCCTCATTTTGCAAATTGTCCTCTTATTTTATAGCAGAGGTGAGGTGCGTGAAAGTGTTTGGAAAAGGGACCTCTGCTGTTTCAGCTGCCATGGATCACAGTCTGCGCATCTGGAATTTGATTTCTGGCAAAGCAAGGTTTATTATCCAGGATACGCATATCGAAGAACCGCCCTCGCATCACCTTCATGTGGATGAGGGGCACATGATTGTATATTCTTCCTCAGATACAAAGGTATGGCAGTATGGCAAAGACTGGCAGTCTTTGACTTAAAGCGTGCCAAAAGAACAAGAACTTTAGAAGTTATAGCCACAATCACGACGGTTGTAGGACAGAAAAGCTACCTCAGTCCTTGCTATTCCCATCTCTTTTGCCACCTCTTTACTAGGTCAATGCTTGGCACCTGGAGACAGCAGAACTCATCTTCCAGATTTCTGGAGGGGTGTCAGATGCATGGATGCGTTCTGCAGTATTCAGCCCACGGCTGGTGATTATGACCGTGTCTGAAGGAGGAACACTGAGTCTGTGGAACAGAATCACTGGCGAGCTGAGATCCAAATGTCAGCTGTCAGGGCTACAGGAAGAAACACCAACATCCAGCGTTCTGATCCAGAAGCAAGGGAAGATGATAATGGGATTTAGTGGTGGATCTCTATCCATGGTACACATCTATCTGTTTAACTTTCTTACAGTATTTCTTGTATTTTCTTATACTATCAAGAGGCCAGACAACAGATCTGGTAACCAATGGGCCCTCCTTCTCCATTCTGAATAGAGCATCCTCCTCAGACTTCCATATCCTAGTTCCCAAACAGACAAGCATAACACCTTCCATCCTTCTGCACCTTATAGCCCTGCCCAGTATCATGCGGCCAAATTAAGTTTCACTGCTAATTGATCCTGTTTCCTTCACGAGAGAGGCAGCTCAGCTATCCCAGATTCATGTCTTACTCCTGCCTTATTTTTCAGATCTCTTCTGATGGAAACAGTCTGCTAGAGAAGCTTCCTGGAAGGGTTTGCTTTGTGGTGGCATCAGAAGACGAGTCCATTCTTGCTGCAGGTTCAATAGCACCTATTCCTTTGGAAAGTGTTGGTAGTAGCTGCTCTCCCACATGCCAAGTGTCCTTTAAAAGGGGCCAGCTTATGGAATTTCCCATGGGTCTGGCCTTATTTAACTATTGTGCTTAAGGGGGTAACAAAGATTGGGTGAAATTCTCTTTGTCAAGTCAGAACATTGCCTGTGTACCAGGAGCCCTTTCTCAAGGGAATAAGGGAGATGTAAGTAGTGAAAAGGACTTCAGCTGGCATGATTACTTTTTAGGGTTTCTAAGCTACCTTTTGGGCTTGCCTTTAAATACAGGAATTAAATCGTATGCGTAAGGTGTTGAAGGGCATTAGAGACTTCCTCTGCTCAATAAATCAGTACCAAACATTTTATTGGTTTAGGCTTTGAGGAATATGTGCGAGTGTACCTGGCAGACTCAAAGGGATTCCACAGGTTCCTAGCGGCAGATTTGGAACACGAAGGAGCGGTTCAAACGGCTGTTATCTCTGCTGGCAACAGCATTATTGTTACTGGTTCTCAGGCTGCATCTATCCAGGTAGGAAGGAAAGCTGGGCGGCTGCCCTATCAGAAGCACCTCTTACAAATCCAGCTTACAGAATATGGCCCCGATCCAATAAGGAGGTCGTCTTGATCCCCAGCAACCTATTTGGGGGTTGGATTTGCAGTTCTGAAGAAGTTTCTACTGCCACACTTCTAAAAAGAAGATGACCATTGACCCTTCTCTTTATTGCTTCAGGCCTTCCCGTTCTCCTTTTATTTTTGACACTGAATGGAGAGCACTGCCAATTCAGAGGGCCAGCCTCAAGACAGTGTATGGCCGAGGCCTGAAATACAATTTCATCTCTGAAATGTTATAAATCTGAACTCGTACAAGCTGCCTTGTTACCCTTCTGTGGGCTACACAACATCTGGAGCATCATCTCTTGCCAAAGAAAGAGGTAAACAGCCAGTGCAGTCCAAAATGTGCAGGATCTAATTAGGCATCTTTAAGAGCAAAGAAGCAAGTGGGCTGAACGGCTCCAGGGGCTTCAAACATTTACTTTAGAGTAAGTTGGTACCAGCAGTTACTCAATGTTTTGCCTTCTAACATTAGGATGTTATCCTTTGACTTTACTTATGCTACAATTTAGTTAAGGTATATTGTTTTATCTCTGAAATAGGACTAAGGAAAAAGTAGCTCAGGCACTGATGACTTCACCCCGCTCAACTTTTCCCAGGTGTGGAGTTTAGCAGAGCAGGGGTTGCTGACTGACACACTGGATGGCATGGGAGCACCAGTAACGCTTTTAGCCCTGCGCGACTGCACTTTGGTGTCTGCCTCCCACGGCGCACCGTATCTAAGAGTGTGGAACCTCATTTACAACCATCAGCAGAAAACCTTGGCGCCTGTCCCAAATACCGGCTGCACTGCACTGTCCCACAGGGGGAACTATGTCTATTTTACCCAACCTGAAGACACACATAAAGTCATCATCTGGAACGCCACAGCAGGTGAACTGCATCTCAGAAATACTGCATTAAATTAAGCCTGCATATGGGGTAGGAGAGAAACAAAACAGCCCACAGAGGCAGCGAAGGTAGGGTTAGCTTTCTGAGGGCATGACACGCATCATCTGCTCCTTTCTGCTTTTTCTAAGCATGAGATTTAGAAAAATTTGTTTCCGGCTTGGAGAGCTTTTTAATCTCCTTTCCAAAGGTTTGTCTAGAACAGCTTATTATTATGACATGGGAAAATTGGAAATATGAATAATATGCAAATTATTTCACAAATAAAGAAGCCATTATGAGCCCCATCTGAGGGAAGACATTCACATGCAGTTACAGTAAGAACAGTCTTGCTGGTGAAGTGCGTGACACACTGGACACCTCTGCCCCAGTGAGATGCCTGGAAATAGCTGAGCAAAACCAGCTCCTTTTCACAGGGCTTATGTCTGGAACAGTCCTTGTCTTTCCTCTGAACTCCAGGCGGGATGTAGCATGCATCCCACCTCCAGAGTCACAGAAACCAGTCAACGACATAGCAATCAACAAGCAGGAAAAGCAGCTTGCCATAGCATACGATGATTTGGTCCTTGTGCTAGATATTATCCCTGCAGATCCATGCCCTGTGATCGACAGGCCTGCCTACACCTTTAAAACACAGATCCCTGGCGCTCTGATTTCCAGAGTGGCTGTCCTTGCAGATTACAGAGTCCTCTACAGCATGACTAGCGGGGACTTACTCCTTTATGACTGCCCTCCGGCCCAAGTGTTTCCTTTGGAAGGTCACAGAAGCCAGATCTCCTGTTTGGAAAGCAGCCATGGAGAGCAGCGGGCACTCAGTGGATCTGAAGATTCCCTGCAGTGTCTCTGGGACTTGGAGTTCTGTCAGCAGGAACACAAGATGTGCTATTATAAGGTACTACAGCGGTAAGACAGTGTCAATAGTCGACTACTGCCCTGAGCTGCCAGGGCGGATCCAACTGACAGGATTCCCAGCTCTCTAAGAGCATGCCCAAACCCTACGTGTAGCTGTTCAAACTGACAGGCAGAAAACTATTCTCAGCATCTACGTATGATTTTAAAGCATCCTTACATCTAGGTACACTACCAAGGTGTCAATGCCTTTTAAGTGAATGAGTGCTGTTAACACCACTCTGACACTAAACGAAAGTCCTAGAAGTTATTTACCTACAGCTTATTACTGCTCATTTAGCCGGTGGAAGCTAGATGACACAAATCAGTGAAGAGAATGAGACTTTGCAAGTTAATAGCAACAGAAAGGGTAAACTGGGCCAGCTCACAAGAATCCAGTAGGGGGAAAAAAAAGTGATGGTGGAAGCTGGATCAATGCTGTTACTCTTTCACCTGACAATGCACCGCAGACACGTCTGAGCCACTCCTTTCCATAGGTGGAATGATGGGCTTTTGTACAGTCATACTAGGCTCTCTTTCTTGCACAGCTATAGAGTGCTCCACAAGCCAACGCTTTATTTTGTGATACCTCCCACCCTTCTTCCAGGATCATTCTTGGAAAAATCTTTATTTATTACCTCTATTTTTAAGCGTTGAATAACCACTGACTACTCTCAGGCATCTTCTCTTCAACCTGTATTTACCAGCATAACAACCTAAATCTAACCATCCATTTTCAGCCCACATCCCTCCTGAAAGGCATTTGCTGTGCTTGCTTCTCAAAAGATGACAAGTACGTGTACACTGGATCGCTGGATCAGGCCATTACAGTCTGGGATGTTGCAAGCGGTGAGTAATGGGGAAATGCAACGAGAAGGCCTGTACTCCTTCCTGTATTAAAGAGGCTTATAGTATCCTTCATGTTGTAAGAAGGGAAACATGCCATGCAGCGACAGTCTGGGCAAGTGTGAGAACAGAGGCTAGAACACCAAATCCCGAGGTAGCCTATTAGCATTGTGGCTGGGAGCTGCAACTGCACTACCACAGATGGAATATTCCAGCACACAGTAGAGAAAAATATTCTGGGTTCAAGCATCAGCAGCGAGTTTAAGGGCAAAGCAAGAAAAGTCTCTGTTAAGTCTCTATTATGCAAATCATCTATAATGCTCTAAGGAGATACAAGCAGCATGGCTTATTTTTTCCCCTCTCCTCCTTGCTCTTCATGTGACCCAGTTTTACTGAGGGAAGTTCTCTGGCGACAAGGGACCATTTGAGGGAAGTGGCATATTTTAAGTCCAATCCTACTACGCAGTAAATGCTTTATTCTGCGCTTGGTTTCCGCAGGTGCCTTGCTGGCTGCACAGTGTGTATACACAACTGCTCTCAGAATTGTGCCCACTGCAGATGGATTTGTGGCAATAACAAAAGCTGGCTGTATAATTCGTGAGCAGTTTCACTGTCCAAAGACCACCCCTCCTCAGTATAACCCACTCCAGAACATGGTGGCAACACGTACGGTAAAATCCAGAAAGAAAGACAGGGAAAACTCAAGCAAGCAACAGTACAACCAAGGAAACTCTTCTGGGAGCCTGACTCACACCAGCAAGGTCTCTCAAACCTGCTCAGTGGCGTAAGAAAGCAAAGATAAATAGGATAAAGCCGCATCAACACCCAGGAATGACCGTGCGGGTTTCTCTTTCTATCCTTTCGCCTTAGTGCCTCAGAATTACATTAAACGTTGCTGAAAACTCCCTCGCTGCGCTTACTGAGTCTGTTGATACCTTGGCACAAGACGACCGCTGTCGCACACCATAGTGACCACGCTTAAGAAAACTAAATAACGAAAAAACACCCCAAACCGGCCCTAGACCCACATTTTATCCCGCTGTACCGGAGCGGGCACTACAGCTCGGTGCGGACCACCGACGGCAGCCCGGCCGAGGCCCAGCCGCCGCCGGCGGGCACTCGGTACCGCGGCCCTCCCGCGCCCAGCCCGGCGCTGCCCCTCCCGCCAGGGCCACCGGTTCCCGGCACACCG
>VYZM01021346.1:434876-446945 GCA_013398915.1 Dromas ardeola
CCCACCTCCCTCAGTGCCCCCCCCTCACCCCCCCATTCTGGGCCCGGGGGGTGCCCCAGGGCCTGTTTCCCTGCTCTGGGCCTCACCCACCTTCTCGCCCGCAGGTGGAGGATGCGCTTTCCTACCTGGACCAGGTGAAGATCCGCTTTGGCAGCGACCCCGCCACCTACAACGGCTTCCTGGAGATCATGAAGGAGTTCAAGAGCCAGAGGTAAAGCCCAGGCCGTGCGCCCCCGGGCTGCTCTGGGGAGCTCCTCAGCCTCTGCGGGGGTCTCTCTGCCTCTGAGGAGCCCCCCTGCCTTCATCCTTCCACCTTCACAGACATGCAGGCCACACTACTGGCCTGTCCCCCGGTAGGGCAGTCAATAGACACTGGAGGTGGAGGGTGTCTGTCCATCCCGTCATTTTTCCAGAGGTGAAATTCACAGGAAAAGGCAAACCTATTTTTACTTTGCACTCTGAAACACAGATCTTGAAAATAAGTGAAGAAGCTTGAGTGCATAGCCTGTCTGACCTGGCAGCCCTCGAGGTGATGGCTGTCCCCCCCTTTTTGGGTAGCCTGCACGCTCATAGCTCCTCTCCGGGGATAACTCTCCCGGTGTAGGCCTGCAGTGGTCATTCCCTCTGTTTGGACTAATTTCTAGGTCTGAGGTTCCCAAACTTGCTTGTTAAAGATTGCAGCTCGAAGAAGCCAGATGCTTCACATACCTCTGCAGTTTTCTAGGCTTAACTTGTATTTCTGATTTGGGCACAAGTAACAAACTCTTCTCAATTTTAGCATTGACACACCTGGAGTAATCCGACGTGTTTCACAGCTTTTCCATGAGCATCCCGACCTCATTGTAGGATTCAATGCTTTCCTCCCTCTGGGCTACAGGATAGAAATTCCAAAGAACGGGAAGTTAAGTATACAGTCGCCTTTGAATAGTCAGGTAGGTCATAGAGTTCATATTCTCTAGATAAATTCTGTTACATGTGTCACAATACGCAGTTCTTGCACAGTTTAGGCTCCATAGATTTACATGTATTGCATATTGCTAAAGCTTGAACATGGTTTTCAAAGTCCATGATAATGGGTATAATATAAATTTAAATATTTATTCTCAAACCAGTTGTTAGTTTAACTTACACAAGAAGGATATTCCTGCATGAAGTGCCACTCCAGATACTTCAGTCAGATTTGAAAACTGAAATTGTAATTGCCTTGACATCTTTATGTAGATTCTCAATACGTGGTGTGCGTAGTGACAAATTTCAAAGACATCTTGGAAGAATCGCGTTTCCAGTCTTCCACTGAGAAACTGGGAAATGTGTTTAGGCAATAGGCAAAAAAATACCGTGTCAGGTATTGCCATGCAATTGCCAACATCCTGCAATGAAAGACATCTGCTGTAATACAGATGGGTACGTATTGGCCTCTCCTCCTTTGTTGTTGTTGTTGTGTGGTTGTGGAGGCTGAAACAGAGCTATTACCTGAATTCTACTGATAAACTTGTGGTTTAACTCAATTAGTAGCAGGAAATACCTTTTAGATCTCAGTTCCCTTAGATCTCTGTTGCTTAGAAATTTAGCGTCTTTAAGAGCCTTACGTTTTAATATGTTTCTTAAAACTAACAGTTCCTCTGAAATAAAACAGTGGTAACAGAAACTGCGGTGCGCGTTGTTTGGTCACCCTCTCAAGTCTCGTGGATAATGCAGTGACAGCCAAAAGCAGTAATGAGTCAGATGGTTCGTAAGCCAGATACGACTTACGGGATTTTTTTAACTGATGATGTTAATAAACTAGGCAGGGAGATTTATTGGCTAATTAAATCTTTTTTCTTTCTTCTTCACGTGGTAATCTTCTTTTAGCTAAACAGCTTGAAAATCCTGATGCGAGATTGTCGTTGAACTTGCGCCTGTGTTTCTGTACGAGTCACTGTCTTGTGTGTCTTATGCCACTAGGTGCCCCCAGAGCCTGTCCCCAGCGCTCTCCCTGGCAGCGGGCTGTTGCTGCATTACTCCCAGGAGAATTCGCACAATCACAGCGACTGTTCCGAGGAGTTTAGGCAACAGCTTCCATACAAAGAAGATAAATCCCAAATTCCCTTGGAGTCTGATTCTGTAGAGTTCAATAATGCTATCAGTTACGTGAATAAGATCAAAACACGTTTCCTTGACCATCCAGAAATTTACAGATCCTTTTTAGAAATTCTTCATACTTACCAGGTAAAGAATCTTCCACGTAAGAGATTGTGGGTTTGCAGTGTAGCTGTTTGCGTAGTTGTTGTCAAATGAAATGTCTGCCTATTGAACAGGCTTATACAGTTCCCAAGCACTAGTCTTTGGCCAACAATTGCCTCGTAGATAGTCACATGAAATGACAAAAGTGTGTAAATTGCGGCACTCTCCAGGGTCTGAGGTGTAAGGGGGTTGTATCTAGATCTGTCTTTACTAACTTTCACTTGATGTAGTGATATTCTGTGTGAAAGGATGCGCTGTAAGAACCTTGGGCTGTCTGTTAGTTATTCCAGGTTTGCGTAGCGTAAGATTTTTGGCCAAGTTGATGAGTTTTCTTGCATAGTGCAGTATGTTTTTGACTCTATTTAGCATCTGTGCCTATCTTTTCAGAAAGAACAGCTGAACACTAAAGGCCGGCCCTTTCGGGGCATGTCAGAGGAAGAAGTGTTTACTGAAGTAGCAAATCTGTTCAGGGGACAGGAGGATCTGCTTTCGGAGTTTGGACAGTTTCTCCCGGAGGCTAAAAGGTCTTTGGTACGTGGGTGCTTAGAGCAAGGCAGATTAATGAATAGTGTCTGGTTGTAGAATACATAAAGAAGTTTTAGGAATGCAAAACATTATGGAAAAACATAAAGATGAACTTTGTTCCTCTTCCTTGTTTGGAATTTCACAGAACAGGTGACTTAACTATGTGTTCGCTGTTCTGCTCTGATATATGGGGTTCTTTATTTGCACCAGTCGAGAAGAGAACATTGAAGTCATTATTTATTTACTCCAGTTCACAGGAAATGGACCGTGTGAAGTGAACAGTGTCCAGAAAACTGAGCACGAGAAGAATCTGGAACACAGCAAAAAGCGATCCAGACCACTGCTGTTGCGTCCTGTTTCTGGCCCAGCAAAGGTATCTTTAGCAAGCAAAAACTTAAAATAACCTGATACTACTCATTGTGTTTAAATTACTGCTTAGATAAAGTTGTAATGAGTAGCGTCTTTCAGGTACGTAGGCGTTAGGTACGAGAAACAAAATTTCAAAGTTGTTTTTAAAATAACAATTACTGTAGAAAAAGTGAATTTTTAAGGTATGCTTAAATGTGTGTAGTAACAAGTTGAATACTAATATCGAGACCTTCTGTACAAGTATTGGCCCTGGAAAGAGACAATTCATTGCTTCTAGAAAGAAATCTTTCTTTGGAATTCTTTCTCAAGAGATCCTTTTTTTTTTCCGTTTTCTTCTTGGCTTAGAGGAGGACTTGACACAGCAGTGCTGGGTCACTGTTTGGGAAACGCTGAGTTTCAGCCTTGCACAGGGTTGTTACCTGTCAGGGATGTAGAATTTGATAGCATTTGAGCCACAACGTTTTAAGTATAACTGCTTGTTCTTTTAACAGAAGAAAATGAAACTGCGAGGTACCAAAGATCTGTCAGTAGCGACGGTGGGGAAATATGGAACACTGCAAGAGTTTTCCTTCTTTGACAAGGTTGGTATTCGGCCTGTTCTTGCATTCTGTGGACTTACTTTCAGCCATTTATGTGGTTATTAATTGGTTGGTTTTCTATACAATCTGGGTGTCAGCACTTAGCAATTGTCTGATTTTTCAAGTTTTTCAAGACGTACCAAGAAAAAAGAAAATAGATGGGTTTGGAAGATGAATAGAAACTGATAACTAACCTTTTCCTGAACGCTTGTCTCTTACACTCCCGGTACCATCTGTAGTTACTAGATTATTGCTTGAAACTGGGCATTGTTGTGCATATTCTCCTTTTATGTTGCAGTCTACACAGAGGTTTGGCATTGTACCCACGGTTCAAACTACTTAGAATATGAACACTAAATAAAAGTGGTGTTTGAGTGGTCTGACCCTTTCTCTCCAAACTGTGCTTTAGGTGCGCAGAGTGCTAAAGAGTCAGGAAGTCTACGAAAATTTTCTCCGTTGCATTGCTCTCTTCAACCAGGAGCTGGTCTCTGGCTCTGAGTTGCTCCAGCTAGTTACACCATTTTTAGGGTAAGTTACTGACTGTCTTCTCTGCTCTGTCGTATTTTTTAGGTCTTACTCTGTTACTTTTTGGTTGTGAACTTTGTTACTGATGTTTTGCATTTAACTTCAGAAATATCTCCTGTGTAGCATGCAAGAAAATGAAGGCTAATCCAAAAAGAGGTGTAATAAAATCTGAATCTTTTAACGTATCTACACATATCCTCTTTTAGGGAGGATAGTTTCCTCTGCCTGTGCATCCTGTTGAAAGCCTCCCAAGCAGCAGACTACCTGATGTTATACTAAATCATGGGGGGCAGAGAATCTCATGAATTCTGGAGGGTCATCTCTGTTCGCACTCCCTGTATTCATCTCCCAAAATATAATAAGATATAAACGTGAAATCTCAGAACAGAGCTGAGAGAAGGATAAATAGTTCTACCTCTGATGTGAGCCTCTTGTGCTGTTTGGCTTCCAACAGAAGAGGAAGAGTCACATGGCAAAGTGACTCATCAGTTAAGGGGAGTATTCGTGAAGTTGTGAAGGGAGATTCTTTTCCTGCCTTGAGTCAAAAAGAACATAAAGCACATCAGAGAGAATGATAACAGAGGTAAAACGTTGGTGAAGGATTTCTCAGTGCAGTGCTAAGTTTGTTTAGATCTTCTCCCTCGCTTTTATGACACACCCTAAAACTGTCAAGAGTGAAATAACAAAATACGCTTACCTGTGTTTTTGAAGGAAATTCCCAGAACTCTTTGCACAGTTCAAGTCCTTTCTTGGTGTGAAAGAGCTTTCATTTGCCTCTCCACTGAGCGACCGATCTGGGGATGGAATGAGTCGGGAAATTGATTACGCCTCCTGCAAACGCATAGGATCGAGTTACCGGGCTCTCCCAAAAACCTACCAGCAGCCAAAGTGCAGTGGAAGAACAGCCATTTGCAAGGAGGTACTTTGGGGTCAACCATCCAATCCCTGAACGCACATTGCACTTGCATACTTGAAGCGGGGTAGTTAGTGCTACAGCTTCTGCCTGCGGATTCTTCTCTTTAGTGCTGATTAGCCAGCTTTTATCTCAGATCAGTTATTCATCCTATTTATTGAAATAAGAGTATCCACATGCATTTTACTAATTTTATCTAAACTCATCTCAAATCGTGTCTTTCACTTTAACGTCTTTTGAGTCTGTGTGCCTACATTAATTTATTCCTATAGACAGAAAAGAATCTTAAATAGCCTGAAAATAATTTTCTAGCAGTGGATCAATAAGGCTTTTGGAAACAGTTTTTCTCCTGAAAGAGCACCGTGGACCAGTGACTTGGGCGCTGTTGTCACTGAGAACAGACTCCTGCAGCATCGGTGCTCCCGCCTCTCGCTCTTGTTGGCAACTCTGTCTCCTTTACTGAGAGTTGCTGATCACTGCAGGGCGATCTCTGTGGTTTGTGAGGAGATAGCGAAGGTGCTTTCGAGCTTTCTGAGCAGGGCCCAGTTTCCTCTAATCTTCTGAGGAACAGTCATGACAGTGACCTGGGAACTAGGTCTGAAACTTCCAGTAGAAACTCAGGGCAGAACTGCACAAAAATAAAACAGAGAGGTGTCAGACCCCGTGAGAACAGCTCTGGGCTCATAAGGCTGTGTTTAATCTCATGTCTTTGCACTGTTGCAGGTGTTAAATGATACCTGGGTTTCATTTCCGTCCTGGTCTGAAGACTCCACTTTCGTCAGCTCCAAGAAGACTCCTTATGAGGAGCAGCTGCACCGCTGTGAAGATGAGCGGTTTGAGGTACCTCTGCTACTGAGCTTCCTTTCTGCCTGGCTGCTCCTCAGAAAGCAAAACTTCTAGTGATGAGGATTTTAACTAATTAATTGGTGGCCAAATACTGAAAGTTCTGTTACGGTTTGTTGGTTTGAGCTAGGGTTTGGTGGTGTCCACTTTCTTGGAGTCTAATAGTTCTTTCTGGGCATGAGTCCAGTTTTAAAAAGCATGTTACCTTTGGGGGAACTGTCAGAGGTGTATTTTCCAGTAAGAAACCTTGCTGATGCTTCTTAGCTCCACCCAGTGGGGCTGGAATGCATGCCACAAACCTGGCGCGGCTGGGCTCCATTTTCCTGCTATGCCTGTTCTCACACTGTGTCTTTTGTGAACTCGTAACAGTTGGATGTTGTCCTGGAGACCAATTTAGCCACAATACGTGTGCTGGAGAGCGTGCAGAAAAAACTCTCTCGACTGACTCAAGAGGATCAGGAGAAATTTCGCCTGGATGATTGCTTGGGAGGGACATCAGAAGTGATCCAGCGCAGGGCCATCTATCGCATCTACGGTGATAAAGCACCAGAGATCATTGAAAGTCTTAAGAAAAACCCAGTTACTGCAGTTCCTGTTGTTCTTAAGAGGTAATTCCCATTCTCTTGCGTTCACCTGAGATCTTTGAGAAGCTGATAAAGGATTTTCAAAGCATTTTCAAACAACGGTTTTCTGTAGATGTTGTTTCAAAGGATAATTCCCCTTCAGTGGTGGTGCTCTTATTTATTTATTTATTTATTGCTTCCAGGAATACTGAAAGACTTTTGGCGCATCGCAGTTGGCTACATTAAAAGTGCTTTGTGTGTGTTTCTGTGGTTGTCTGTACTGAAGTAGATTGTACATTTATGCAGATTAAAAGCAAAAGAGGAGGAATGGCGGGAGGCCCAGCAGGGCTTCAACAAAATTTGGCGGGAGCAGTATGAGAAAGCCTATTTGAAGTCCCTTGACCACCAGGCCGTCAACTTCAAACAAAATGATACCAAAGCTTTGCGCTCCAAGAGCTTGCTGAATGAAATTGAGAGTGTCTACGATGAGGTGCGTATGCCAGGAAGTAATCCATCTTCTGTGTCCTTCATTTATGGTATTATCTAGGTGTTTACGTAGCACCTGGGACCTTGTAGAAGTGGTAGTGCTCTGAAGAGTTCTCAGTCAAAAATGACCATCCCAAGCATAGCGTTAATACTGGCTTATTTCTTCTGGCAGGAATGGCTCTTGAGCATGGATTGGAAGGATCTTTATCTATTTGTCTCTTGATTACAGCATCAGGAGCAGCATTCAGAGGGGAGAAGTTCGTCCACAAACGAGCCTCATCTTATCTTTATCTATGAAGATAAGCAGATTTTGGAAGATGCAGCGTCTCTTATCAGCTATTATGTAAAAAGGCAGCCTACTATCCAGAAGGAGGATCAAGCAACCATTCGGCAGATAGTGCATCACTTCATACCTGAGCTGTTTTTCTCTCAGCCCCCTGAGCACAGTATTTCTGAAGAATCAACAGATGAGGACAGAGAAAACCATCAGGGCCAGAACCTGGATACTCCCGAGCTACGGAAAAAACACGTGCCTGGGCCCCCAAGCAGTCCTTTGGAGGCAAAAGCAACCTTCTGTGATGTTACAGCTGCTGAGCCCCACAACACTCTGGATGATGTTTACAGTCTATTCTTTGTCAATAATAATTGGTATTTCTTCCTCCGCCTTCACCAGACTCTGTGCTCAAGGCTCCTAAAGATTTATCGTCAGGCTCAGAAGCAGCTTCTAGAATATCGGACTGAAAAAGAGAGAGAGAAACTCCTCTGTGAGGGAAGAAAAGAAAAAACCAATGATCCAGCCATGGAACTAAGACTGAAGCAACCAAGTAAGAATAATCCGGGACATAGTCCATTCTTCATGCTCTGGTTTCTGGCTCGATTGTATGTATCTGAGTAACTGAGACCAGCAGACAAGTGTGTAAGGAGTGTAGAGATGCAAACCTATAGTTGTGATTTGTGGATACAGTTAATTTAACAGGAGAGCTGGTTTGTAATATATCTTCTGAGGGCTCTCGTGTAGTTCACAGAGACTTCACCCAAGCCCACTGTTGTCAGATGCTCTGAAGTGTCTTGTATTAGTCTGTTCCTTCGATTTATAACAAAATGGTTAACTACACAAGGTCGTCATGGAAGTGCATGAGATAAAACTGTTAGAGCCCATGAGTGCTCCTTACAGAGAACTGTCGGTCTGTAAGCATGTTCTCGGTACTGAACGTCATGGTTCTCGTGCAGTGCTGTCCCTTGTCTCTCTTGACTTCACTTTGCCTCTTACGTGCATTAAGCGACGGCGCTTTTTTCCTGCGCAGGTGAGGTGGAACTGGAGGAGTACTACCCCGCGTTCCTGGATATGGTGAGGAGTCTGCTGGATGGGAACATTGACCCCACGCAGTATGAGGACACTCTGAGGGAGATGTTCACTATCCATGCCTATATTGGCTTTACCATGGACAAACTGGTGCAGAATATTGTCCGCCAGGTAACTAACTTGCTGGCTGTGCTGTGTGGTTGGGGGCCGCACATCTCCCTTCTGTAGACAGATGGGCTGCTCACAGTACCCTGTAGTGCAAGGACTCACTAAACTTAAAGTAAATTCATAGAAAAGTTCTATACGTAGGGGAAATGCTAACACAAGTTCAGTGAGGTAGTTCAGCTTTGGTTCAGGGACCACCTTAGGGGATTTACCCTTCCTGGCCTTTTCCAACATTTTTTGAGTTCTAGTCTTTTCAAAATTCTGCCATTCCCAAAATACACCTAAGGCAAAAAAAAAAAAAAAGGTCCAGTCCTTTTAACTCAAATCTGTCTTCTAATTGTAGTTTTGTTACAGTTAAGGCCCATCAGCCACTTTTATTGCAAAGTAACGAAAAAGAGAGTGAAATGTGTGAAGTCGCTGCAGTTAAAGCTTTGGTATTTCGTCTGAGGTGTGACGCTGTGCTGAGTTTTGCGCTCCTTTCATAACACACTAGAGTTAACTCTTGGCCCAGCCTTGCTGACTGAATTCCCCCTTTTTTAATGGAAGCTTCACCATCTCGTGAGCGACGACATCTGCTTGAAGGTTGTTGAGCTCTACTTGAACGAAAGGAAGCGAGGTGCTGCTGGAGGTAACTTATCCTCTAGGTGTGTCCGGGCAGCAAAGGAGACGAGCTATCAGTGGAAGGCTGAACGTTGCATGGCAGATGAGAACTGTTTCAAGGTAAGAACTTGCTGCCAGGGAACTTCATAAAATGACTGGGGCACTTTACCTGGGAGAAGCGGGTTTGGAAGCTCCAAGGCCACCAATATGGAGAGAAGGTACCAAAACCAGAGCGTAGACAGTAAAGCGGCATTCTGGCTCGCTGGAAAGGCCTGTGGCTTACTTCCCTCCTAGCTAATATTTGTTGCCCAGATGACTTGTTGTGAATATACAGCATTTTATTGTAAGCCCAAATGGCCAATATCTTGTGCCTGTAACTTTATTACAGGTAATGTTTCTTCAGCGGAAGGGACAGGTGATCATGACCATTGAGCTTCTGGATACGGAAGAAACTCAGACAGAAGATCCTGTGGAGGTCCAGGTAATATCACAGTGACCATGGAGTCTGCTGTAGCACAGACAAAGCAGATGTCTTAAGAATGCTTTCCCACTTCTTGTTCCAAACTGAGAGACTTTGTCAGTAGGAGAAGTTTACCTGGGAGGCGGGAATATTACATGTGGGGCTGTGGTCATTGACAGAAATGGGTATGTTAGCAAAAGAGTTTCAACATAAATCAGCTTCATGAAAAGCAGCTTGGAAATAAACTAGTTCTTTGCAGTGGTGTTTGTCTTGATGAGGGTGAAATCTGACTAGAAATTGGTCTCTCTTGCATAGCACCTGGCTAATTACATGGAGCAGTACGTTGGGGTAGAAGGAGCTCCGAACAACCAGAATGATGGCTTCTTACTGAAACCGGTCTTTCTGCAAAGGTGAGCGCGCTCCCTCTCCTGAGTGCCGCCTGCAGCAGCCGGTACTGCTTCCTCTCTGCCGGTGTGGCAGTGATTTTAGGTGATGTGCCATACAAGCAACTCTAGGGAAATGCACTCGTATTTGAGGTCCAAAGGGGCAGCTCTAGTCCAGTGCACCACATAAGAATGCTTAAGAAAAAATTTGTGACCACTGCACTGAGGTTTGTTCGTGAAACTCTGTTTAGAACGGAGTGGGCCTGTTTAAGCAGTCCCTTCTGGGAGGAATTTGAGGTCTAATTTGTTCCTATGTCACTAAATATTTGTCAGAGTGTATGGAGGAAGATTTTGTACTTGTGCTGTCAGCTCTGCTAGCGTAACAGAATGGATAACCAAGTGTGACACACGCCTCCTGATCCTTGTTTTCTTCTAGAAACCTAAAAAAGTTTCGCAAGTGGCAATGTAAGCAAGTGAGAGCTCTGCGTAGCGAAGTGAAGAGCTCCTGGAAGAGGCTGATTGGGGTGGAAAGTGCCTGCAACGTGGACTGCCGGTTCAAGCTCAACACCCACAAAATGATGTTCATCATGAACTCGGAGGATTACATGTACAGGCGGGGCGCGCTCTGCCGAGCCAAGCAGGTGCATCTCCTATTACTCTCTCCGCAGCTCAGGCAGTAGCAGAGGTTGAGGATGTGAGCCAAAAGACAGGTACCGATAAGAAGTCTTGTGGCTGAATTCCTGCAAACTGCACCCAGAAGTTACTACTCTGTGTGGGATGAAACGTGGAGGAGAGCTGGTAAATGCTCTGTACTTTGGTTTAGTTTAGCAGCCTTTTCTTTTTAAGGGGGAGTGGCAAACATTAAGAAATAGAGATCTTTAAATGCAGGTACGCGGTTTTCTGTTTTACTATCTGTCTTGCGTTGTAAAGCGTGCACATCTCAGATATAGAGAGAGGTGAGGGTTTTGGCTTCTTCCCCAGAAACCTCTCAGTGATCTTTACTGTCCTGCTTTCAGGTGCAGCCAATGGTGCTGCTAAAGCACCACCAGCAGTTTGAAGAGTGGCACAATAGGTGGCTAGAAGAGAACGTGACCATG
Organism: Dromas ardeola; assembly: GCA_013398915.1. NCBI lineage: Eukaryota > Metazoa > Chordata > Aves > Charadriiformes > Dromadidae > Dromas > Dromas ardeola. The sequence continues at coordinate 445,910 of VYZM01021346.1, forward strand.
GAGGCAGTTGATGTAGTTCAAGACTGGCTAATGGGAGACGAAGATGAGGAGATGGTGCCCTGCAAAACAACTTGTGAGACGGTGAATGTCCATGGGGTCCCGGTGAACAGATACAGAGTTCAGTACAGTCGCCGTCCAGCTTCGCCGTGAGCAGAGACTTGTTCCTGGGACCAAGACAAGTAGGAGCGTTGGTGGTGAAACACATTTACTCTGAGAATAGTGGTGGGAATGCAACGTATGTATTAATGATATTTATCCAAACAGCATTTTACTTTGGATTATGATGTATTTTCCATATGGCATAGACTTGTCTCCTTGCAGTGTAATCCTCCAGCCATCACGAAGAGACTCATAAAAGCTTTATGGGAAGAGGGCTCTCGGCACCGCCACACACTTTTTCGTAGTTTCCTAGCTTTAGGCCACTGCTGACCAGCCAGTACTGCAAGGCTGAGCGAGGGGGTGAGGCTCTGGGCGACTACTGCTAGTGGCTTTGTTGGAGTGATGGAGCTGGGCTGGTGTTTGAGCAGATGCTGGCAGCTGCTTCCACTTGGAAGGGTTTAATGTTGCTTATCTTCCTGAATTTATGCCGTCTTGGAGCCTGCAGAACTCTTCAGTGTAACCTCTGAGTGTCAGTGGGGCTGAGAGCACCTGGCACAGATTGCTAGCCCCGCTATGGGCTGCTTCGTTATCTATGTGTACTAATAAGGCAATGAATGCAGTATTTGTTACTGGTGCTCTGGTGAGAAAAATGCCAAAACTGAGGCAAGGGTGAGCAGCGTGCTAAACACTCCAACTCCCACTCGTCAACTGAGTATCTTGGAGCATGAACTAAGGGGAGGAAGCTCTCTGAGCTGCCGTGCTAGGCAAGAGAGCAGTTTGTGGTGCAAGACAGCCCCGACGGGCATCGGATCCCCTGGTGTTGCTGTGGGAACTCACGACCTGCTGCAGAGTCTGCCTTCTCAGCTCCAGAGCTGCTTGGAGCGTGTGCGTGGGGAGGAATATCCATTGCGAGGTCTGGCCTATTTTTTTTTTTTTT
>VYZM01021346.1:447040-473259 GCA_013398915.1 Dromas ardeola
TATTATTATTATTATTTTGTATTTTGCATGTTGATTGGCGGCCTCTGGAGACTGCGTTCTCAGGCGCTTCGCTTTCCTTCTGCATGCCCGGACTCCCTGGTTCTGCTGGGTTGTACCCCGGCAGTGACATCAGTAGATGGAGCTCTTGCAGCACAGTGGTGGCGCTGGAGCTGAGGTTTGTCCCAGATACTTTGCTGTTTCTGCTGGCTCAGCACAGATGCTCTGTTTGCAGTGACACATGGAAATCCATAATGGGCAGTGTTAGATCCAGCCACAACCGTCACCAACGAGCTTTTCCACTGAACCGTCTGTACGTCTGTCTAAGCTTTTTGAAATGAAACCAAACAGAAAACCTACACTGAACCATGCAGAACACTATGTCAATTGTCTGACTTAAATCTATTGAAAAATCAAGAATCACAGAATCACAGAGTGGTAGGGGTTGGAAGGGACCTCTGGAGATCATCTAGTGTCTGTCCTGCGACCCCAGCGTGACTTCGCTCTTGTTTTTCAGGGGCCAAGGGCAAGCACACTGTCGGCGGAGTGTATTGCAAACATAATGGCGTGAGGCAGGGCCAGCCTCCTTTCAGCTCTGCCTCCAACTTTTTCCTGGCTTTTGGGGAAATAACCCCCCCACCCCAATATTTTTTGTGGCTTTGGTATTTAGGTTATAATTTCTGCCAGACCTAAGTAGCAGCCTGTAGGATTTGTCCTGGGTTATTTCCACTGTACAGCATTTGGTTTTGCAATTGTCTCACTTGACAGCAGAAAAATTGGCCTTTGGGGCACATTTAATAGAAAACTGTACTGACTCTTTGTCTCTTTTGCAAAATAATCTGTAGGAGGGAAGGAGGGAGGCCAGTCTCTGGCATTCGTGGCCACTTGCACAACCACTGCCAGCGGAGGACTTTTCATCAAGAACTCATGTTCTCCATGTCTGGGTCTCTGTTACAAATTGTGGTTACTGAAATGATCTGAAGCTTCTTCCCCTGCTCTTGTTGCAGTAAGTGATAAAAGACGCTGAGGGGGAGCGGGGGGACGAGCCCGGTGCAAAGCACAGTATCCCCTTTTTGCTTCCAGACAGCTCAACAAAATACACCTCACTCCTGCTCGCCTCTCTGCTGTCTTCCAGTGGAGATGACAACTGTGCCAAATTTTATGGTTTTATGATACAGAAAAATGTTTACTAGAAAATAGGTTGCAACTTGTGGCTTAAAATGCATTTGATTCCAAGTGTACCGAGGCGTGGGAGGGTAACGCACCCGTGCACCGTCCCATTCCATCTCCCCGTTTTTAAGTGTACTTCAGGTATTTTTAAGCATCCTTATTTTGTAAACCTTAATTTATAACCTGAACAGATTAAGTAAGACTTTCACTCTTTACAGTGCTATTGTCTCAAAAATGATAGTAGCAAATGCTGGGAATGGAGTAAGCAGGCAGTGCAGGTTTGAGAGGGGCTTGCTAATGTCGGAGAGTTTAAGCTCAACCGCTGTGTATCTGCTCGCACGACCTTGATTCAAGAGTTTGTTCTTCCATTTTTTTGAAGGATCTTGCTTTTGGGCTTGTAATTGCTTTGCCAGCTCTTTGAATGTAGGTTTTTTTTATATTTATTTGCACATTCAAGTAAAATAAAATATTGATTTTAAAAGTCCGCAGCTCTCACTGTTTTAAATTTGTTTTAAATGAATTTAAACTTCCTGACAATCCCCAGAATTGATTGTCTTGCACCTGAAACTGAATTTTAAATAGTAGAAAAATGCAATTGAAAAGTTGGATGAACTTCCCTTCAAGCAGTTGCAGGACAGGCTCCGGGATCTGTGATTTAGATATGTGCCAGCTCCCTTCCCGGGGGCCAGCAGGCAGCAGATCTTTAACCTTACCCACGCTGAGGAGGAGTCACTGCACAGTGAGCACGCTGGCTAACATCAAAGGGAAATAAGTTTCCTGCAAGTGCCGTGCAGGAGGAGCTCCTGTGGAGGGAGATGGTGCCCGTGGCTCCGTACTTAGGTGTGCGCCGCCGGGACGTCTCGGAGCACAGGCCCAGGGCTGGAGGAGAGCGCGGCAGCCCAGGCGGTGGCAGAGTTGCTCCGCACACAGATAAATGTCGAAAGAAAACATGGTATAGTGCCAGCAAAGCGCATCTTTTTGCAGTTCGGTTTATTTCTAGCAGCACCTTTGCCATGAGAGGTGTGGCGCAAAAATATGGCCCAGGCCTGGCCCCCAAGTACTTGCACGCTAAATACAACAGACGTTGAAGAAAAGTGACTGATCCCAGTTCGGAAATCTATAAGCACATCTGCTCCAGGTTAAGAAGATACAATTGCAACCATGAAAATAACCCTCCACCCGCTTTCCCTCAACCTCCCCAAATTCCTGGGTAATAACATGTTTAACTGCGTTCCCTGTGAGCTCTGCACAACAAATGAATGTGTAGATTTTGCAAATTAAGCTGCAGTGATGTGACCCAGATCTGATAGGAGTTTCCTTTACATCATTCTCAACACTTCCGTTGCCATAACAAAAGGCAACTCTGCTTTCCGCGCAGCGTGTTACTTGCTCACAGGGAAACAAGCTGTTGTTCTCCTAATAACAATCCTCTGATGCATAAATTGCATGGAATTATTTCATTAAAATGATGGTAGTGGCGTCTCAGAGGACACAGTCCACTTTACACGAGTCTTCTCGCAGAGATCTTGGACTTCTCACAAAAAGGACATTCCCTGTGCTCAAGGGGAGGGACAGCCAGAGCTGACATCACCCGAGAGCAGTTGGGGATCTCAGCAAGCGGAGGGCTTTGGCAACGACAGACCGACAGCTTCAAAATATCTTTCAGGTTTGCGGGATGGAATAAGAATTAATGGTGTCCTGGATTAAGACAAATGGTTTTTCTAATTTCAATTAAGAATTGCTGAAGGGGGTACCTGAATTCAGTGTTTAATATTTCAGGATTTTTATTTTTATTTTTCACGTTTCCATATCACAGTGATGCACAGAGAGAAAGATGCAGCTGCAAACGCCTGCAAGATGATAGTCTAGGGCACTAGAAGTACTTCTGACTTTATATGCAAGTGTATAAACAGGAAATGAGTTTTTCTTCATGCTTAAGCCATTCCTCTGCATTAGAACTAACTCACTCAACCTTAATGAAACTAGAGGTACACTCTACCTTCCACTCATCAAAATTAAAGACTAAATTAAAGCCTAGCAGTTCTAAACCATACCTGTGCTAAAGGATGAATCCAAAAAGAACCATCTGAGACCCAGTGCTGAAAAGGGATGGTGGTGTCTGTATCAGGCCAGGTAGCCCCTACCCCGGTGTCATTATCTTGCTCATAAAGGACCAAAAGAAGCTATTCCAGAACATCTAGTGAGTTGTAGTGATGCTAATAAACTTCAAATATGCCTGAAAAATGGCTTCATGTGGACTTCATACACTCTGAAGTGAAAACCGCAAGCAAGCAGAAGAGTAGTCTCCCCAGAAGTATTCCACCAGCATAAGGCTTACAGGCGGCGAGGAGAACGTGAGCACGAAAGGTGTGGCATAACCAAGGGAAAAGGTTGGGTGGGATCGCAGGGGAACGGGAGAACCGTGGAACAAGCAGGAAAGAGGCAGGGAGAGCCCCTGGAGCTGTGGAGAGTCTCAGGGCGATGGTACGAGACCTGACGAAGAGGGAGCTGGTGTGATGGCAAAGTCAGGAAGAGCACCCAAAGCACGAAGTTGTCTTCTACCCGGAGAGCCTGCCAAGACAAATTTGGGGTGGAGGGATCCTGGTTCAAAGGACCATCGTTTCTTTTTCAATAGTCAGTGGATGTTTTCTGTGCCTTCTGGTTCTGAGAAGGCTCAGATGCTCACACACCCACCGGCTGGGAAAGGCAGGGCCAGCGTTGCCTTCATGGAAAATGCGAGGTTGTGCTGACACCGGTGGAAATGCTTTGTGCTGCTGGCGCAAAGGCCGAGCTGCTGCCTCTGTGGTCAGCCACCGCTCGTGTCTGCATCGCAAACGCGAGCTCAGCCCGGGCAGGTCACAGCTGCACTAAGAGTTCTGTCTTCACACCTGCTGGCTTGGAGCTGAGGAACTCTCTGAAGCTGCTGGAGCAGAGAAGAATCATAGAATCATGGAATGGTTTAGGTTGGAAGGGACCTTAAAGATCATCTAGAAGGCCCATTATTTTCCTACCACAGTTTGCTCTTCCAAGCCTTAAAGATGTATGGGACAGGCCAGGTGGTGTTTGTACCCTCCCTCCGAGCTTTAAAATCCCTCGCCTGTTTTCCAGCGTTACATCTTTTGGGTTCAGAGCCATGGAATAAAAGAGCGCCTTCTCCCAGGAGATGATCTATTGCACAATGAATTACTTTAAAACCAAATTGTTACCCCACAGGGCAGGGATCACACGACTTAAAGAGATGTTAACAAGCCGTGACAAACCTCTGGCATTAGAATTTTGAAGCAAGCTGTTCTGCATCTAAAGCAGTCACTAAAGATCACACAGCATCTGAAAAATGAAGGATATAGCAATGAGTAACCTCTCTCTGCTCCACTCCAGAGACCTGGCCATAGGAAGCAGGGCTGCGATTTGCACACTATCTGAACCTGATTATGTCTAATTTTTTGCATACAGAGCATGGAAAGGATCCTGGCTGAGGCATGGAAAATATGCGGCCGCATGAGTCATTCTGTAATGGTTCATAAATCCTGAGAGAATCACAAAAGCAAAACATCTAACATTGCGTCTTCCCTGTCCCTGCCAGTGGAACTCCACCTCTCGACACGCTCGGCACAAGGATGTGGGAATACGGTGAAAGCAAAGGAAATAGGATCATTTTCTCCTTGGAATAGAAGAATCTCATCAAACAGCAGCCAGGCTCAGCTTTGCAACCTTCACAGAAGAGGCCATTCATAAGCCGAGGAGAAAGAAATGAACTACTCCTCAGGTTGCCAAACCAAATTTACAGTTCCTACTGCCCGGACTCCAGCTTCTGTCTGTACACCCTCGCAGAGCCAGGCAGGGCACTGGAGAGCAGAAGCCTAAAATCCACCAACCTCTTAAGCTGTGGCCTCCTGCCCCACTTGCCTACCACTGGGAAATGTCAAGATGGGGCTCCTCCACTGGTGATGGATTTGGGACATTCCCAGCAGAGCATGGAACTCTCAAGGAGTTAGAGAAGGGGGGACCAAGCAGCAAATGGTCTTACAGACTGAGGTAACATCTGCCAGTGAAGGGTCCCTCTTACAAAGCGATGGGAGTTGTTCTTCTCCATACAGGTTTGTGGCAGCAGCACGCCCCTGCTCCAAGCTATTAGCTAAGCATGCTCAACCCTCTTGGGGGTTTACCGGGTGGAGACTGGATATCTCTGGGAAAACATATAGCTCTTCTTGGGCTAGAGCGATTGAAATCCACCATTATCTGCTCAACAGCAGAGTCTTCCTGCGCACCCTTGTCGGGCCGCTTTCCTGCTGGATGGAGCTGCTCTCCCTGTTCCTGGTAGTTTATCAGCGGAAGCACAGCATCTCCAGCGTCTCCGTCAAGGCCTGAGACCTTCCCACTTCTTGTTTCTATGTTATGGCACTCCAGGCTGGTGCTGGTGATGATTCTTTGAAATGCAAATATCTCCAACCCACAGGACTTTTAACCAACCTCTGCAGTGAGGACAGGGAGGAAGGTTCAGGAGCTTTGTCCCCTCTTTAGCCAGGGAGCAGGAGCAGAAATAAAGCAACGAGAGAACCCTGACAAGACCAGCCTGATCGGGGGGCTGCAAGGCAGACGCTAAAAACCCTTAACTGCCACAACATGAGGCTGCAAGAGCCCCGCGCAATCCCTGGGGGCTGGGAGGTTTCTCTGGATCTGCTGCTCTCCTGCACTTCATTTATGTTTCTGTGAGGGGATGATAATCTTCTCAATTTGCACTACCAGGAAGTGTTTTGAATTGGGGTGTGGGGAAAGACCTCGCATCTCATACAGAGCCACTTGGGTCTCTCTTGGGTGGAAGGATGCTTGACATAGGAGGTCAGAAGTTCAGTTTACATACTAAACCAAATTCAAATAGCATCAAATCTGACCACATTTGTTATTTCCAGGAATATTCTGGAGCAGGAAGGCGTCCCAAATGAGTCACTCGAGCCATTGTCTAGCTCTGACGATGAAGTACGGCCCCACTATACACTGGGTCTGGGTACATGTGTCTCTCCCCGTCCTGCGTCTGACACTGGAGCTAAGTCTCTGCTTGGGCAACGCACACTCGTGCATGTCGTGACAGCCCCCATATGCCTCATCCTTCTCAGGCTGAGCCTGGTGCTTCCGTGAGTTAAGGAGCAGCAGAAGGAAATGCGTAAGCGGGGTCACTAATCCTGCCTTTCCCACCCAGCGCTGAGCACAGCAGTGCGCTGGTGGATCCCGCAGGGGGATGGAGACCCTCAGGAAGGGATGGCTGTCACACGGGCTTGTGCTGTGCTGTGCCTTTTGGGGACTCTGCCTGGCCTCTTCAGACTACGATGGTGAGTGCGTATCTTTGGGTGAAAAATTGCTTCTTAAAGTACTGGATACTTGGTGCCTTTTTAAGATCCCTGAAAACTCATTTTCTAAAGCTATCCAATTTTTTAAAGCTATTTTTAAAGCTATTTTTTAAAGGATGGGGTCAGGCTCTTCCCAGTGGTGACAGGACAAGGGGCAACGGGCACAAACTGGGACATGGGAAATTCCATCTCAATATGAGGAAAAAATTCCTTCCTTTGAGGGTGGCAGAGCCCTGGCACAGGCTGCCCAGAGAGGCTGTGGAGTCTCCTGCTCTGGAGATATTCCAAACCTGCCTGGACGCGTTCCTGTGCGACCCGCTCCGGGTGACCCTGCTCTGGCAGGGGTTGGAGGAGATGATCTCCGACAGTCCCTTCCAACCCCGACATTCTGTGATTCTGTGATCCCATGGGATCACACTCAAATTAAGATTCGTGCATACTCTAGTTGAAGCAGGAGGTGACAGAAGGTGATATGGCACAGAAAGAAACTGGGGTGGAAAAAACTAGAAAGAGGAAGACAAATTAGAGGAGAAGTAAAACAAAGAGCCCTCGAAACGAAAATCTGTAGCTAAAATTTAGACTCCCGCAGCCACGACTTTACCCTGGAGTGGCCCCAGATCTTAGGGTTCTTTTGAAAGCTGGGCAGAGGCATGGCGCTCTGGTTGCCCAGTTCCCCCAGTTGTACCACACAGCGATCATTTGTGAGCTGTGGGAAACCACACGACAGAGGGATTGTGTACATTTTCAGTAAAGTTGCTGATGGTTACTCCTGCACACCTAATTCTGCTAGCCAGCTTTTTCTGCCCGTCACACAACAGCATTTTATAGAATACTCCCACCTCTAGGGACCCCGACGTAAAATGCAAACCTTAGTGTTTGGGGTGTTGCATATGCAGCCTGCTCTGCAAAGCACAAGGGGAACTGCACAAACAGCAGGTAACAGACTGCATTTATTTGTCAGATTACTCCCAGAACATCACCAACGAGCAGGTAACGACACCAGAGATCACACCATGTCCCCGAGCCATCCCTGGGGAAAAGGCAACCATAAACAACGTCACGTACCTGTTGATACACGAGGCCACACGCTCTCAGCTGGGCAGCGTGGTCACCGTGCGAATCGTCCCCTGCCTCTACACCCTCGTCTTCCTGGTGGGGCTGCCTTCAAATGGGCTGGCCCTGTGGGTCCTGGCCACCAGGGCTGAGAAGCTGACCTCCACCGTCTTTCTGATGAACTTGGCCGCAGCAGACCTGCTGCTCATATTGGTGCTGCCCTTCAAGATTTTCTACTATTTCCTGGGGAACAACTGGCCCTTTGGGGAAGGCCTGTGCCGGCTGACCACCGCTTTCTTCTACGGGAACATGTACTGCTCAGTGCTGCTGCTCACGTGCATCAGCGTTGACCGATATCTGGCCGTGGTGCATCCTTTCTTCTCACGTTCTTTCCGTACCCCGACCTTCGCTGCCTGCACCTGCACCGCCGCCTGGCTCTGCGCTGCTGTCCTCACCCTGCCCCTGACTCTGCAGCAGCAGTCGTACCCCCTGTACAGAGCAGACGTCACTATCTGCCATGACGTTGTCCCCAGGCACGAGGATGACAGGTATTACTTCTACTACTTCATCTGCCTGATCGCCTGCGCTTTCCTCGCTCCTCTGGTGGTGATGCTGTTCAGCTACTGCTCAGTACTGCGAGCCCTTCTGCACAGCGGGAAGCGCTACTCCTACTCTATGAAGCTCACAGCTCTCGTGCTGTTCACACTGGTGGCCTTCTACACCCCCAGCAACGTTCTCCTCCTCGTTCATTACTCCAGCTATAAGTCCAAGCTGTACGGCAACCTGTATATCAGCTACATGGTGAGCCTGGCCATCAGCACCTTCAACAGCTGCGCCGATCCCTTTGTCTACTACTACGTTTCTGAAGATTTCCGGGATAAGGTGAGAAGGAGATTCTTCAGTCACAGAAAACAAAACACCACATCCCTAAAAACCTCCAAGGAAACACTCCCGCAAAAAAGTTCCAAAGATTCACTGGTGTAAGCCTCTACCCCAGCTCCCTGCTCCTAAGGCACCCACGACATACACTGGGGATGAGATGAAGACGACACTGGGATCTCACAAGGTTCATCCAGAGCAGCGAGCGGTATTTTCCAGGCCATGAGTCCTTTCTCCTGTCTGCACAGCTAAAACTGAATAAACCTGGAGCACAGGATTCCTCGAGAGGTGTGGAGTCCAGCCAAGATGTGGAGTGCTGAGCACATATAGATCTGTTACTGGGCCACCGCATGCTGGTCACACATTGCCAGGGATGCTCTTGCCAATAGACCTAGGTCTGGTTTTCCTAATGCAGCTTTTGCAGACCGATTGCTATTTGTGTTCTATCTATCTCCTTTGCTGCTACTGACTTGCTTGCTGTCCTTGAACGCATATATTCCCTTCACCTAAAACTGAAAAAGAACAGGCACTTGCAGAACCACATTTCTAAACATTTCAAAAGTACTAGGAGATGCCTCTGTGAAAAGTATTCTCTAAAATGTTCTGTCAAGAGAACACAGAGCACTGGCTTTTCTAGCAAACACTTGATGAGCAAGCGACACCATAGTAATTAATGTCAGCCCATTGTTAGTAACAAGTGTAAAAACCCCATTCACTAATCCCTATTTTTGCAAATGACCCTTGCCATCCGTAATTTCTTTAGGGCAAAGACTGTGGTAATGGATTTTAAAAAAATATTATGTCTTTTGAAGGGAAATATTAAAGGAATTGAGAAAACCCTTGCTTTAGAACTCCACACTTCTTTGGTGCAATGTCACACAAAATCAAGAGCTGTCTCCTATGAAACAAGCGACCAAGCTCATTGGAACCTGTTGCAAATTTGACAAAACGCAGCCAGCTAATCCCCCAGACGCAACTAGGGCATATCCCAGTGAGCAGCAAGGTAGAAAATGAGTGATAAACCTCCTCAGAGTTCCTGAATTCTTTAGTTTTACTGGTACAGACATGACTTCTGTCCTCACCATAGCCTATGATCAAACAAACTTACAGCCTACAATGTGAGTAATAAGGAGAGGCAGACAAGATTGTCTTAAAATCAGTTTTTAATAAAATATTCATCAGAATCTAAACCAAACCCTTTTCTGGACTCAGACTTGCTAAGATTTGTGTGAACAAAACAAAAATGGTCATAGAGCTGTTTGTGTGTACGTATGTGTGCAGGGGCGAAACGCAGGTGAAAAACTAGAGCTTCTCCTATGGGTGCGGCACTGCACCTGCAGAGGATGCGCCAGCTCCTGAGCACAGGAGACCTGCTGCAGCCAGGGCTATTGCCACTCACTCACAAATAGCAAGTACTAAAAAACAAAAAAAAACCCAAAACACAAACAAACAAAAAAAAAACCCAAAACCAAAACCCATCCCCAAACGGGGCCGAGGTTTTCTAAATAGATCATCTATTCACAATAATCAAAACCAGGTTATTGTGCATTAAACGTCAATAGTCGACATCAGCAGAGCAAGTGCTGTTGTTTCAACGATGTTCTTCAAGCAAGATAAACGTTCTTCTGGTATTTGCCTTCTACTGAGGCTGATTAAGAAGTGAAGAGGCAAGACCAAAACATTTGGACAAGAAAGAACAAGGGAACTATTGCTTTGAAATAAATACCATGGTAATGATTACTCTGCATAATGTACAGTTACAAATATATAAATATTAATTTCATTGAAAGGATTGCAAGCAAAAATCACTGATAACTAGCACTGCTGCAGCTATTCAGTAACATAACTTGATGTAAGTAGGAATCTCTGTGTCTTACAAACCCACTGGCACTTTTCTCCTTTTGCAGCGAGGGACCACGAGAAAAAGGGAAGGAGAAGCAGCTCTCTGACAGAGGGAGGCAAACGCCTCTAAGCCAGAAACAAGTCAAAGCCCAAAGCAGCAGCAGGTCTGCTGTCCTTGCTGGCTTTCTGCCACCGAGTTGGTGTCTTCCTTGGTGAAAAAAAAAAAAAAAATCAATCCACTCTAGCCAAACTCTGATTAGCTGGTCTTCACAAAGCTGGAGCCTGAGTTTTCAGTGCTGAGATGTCCTCGTGCTCTCAGGGAGTGTGACTCACAAGCTTCAGAGTCAGAACTGGGCCAAAGGCCATGAATAACATTGAGTCCAATACGGCTATGCTGTGTCCAGTGGTTCTCATGGACCGTGGCCTGAAGAGTTTCTGTATTCCAAGTAGGATTTTGAAGAATGGAGGGAAAATAATCTAGGAAAATTTTCTTCCTAGATAAGAATTAATGATGATTACGAGAAATGTGAATAACAAATCTGGGAGAGGGGAAAGCTATGGACAGAGGGACCATCGGCTGGGGTGGAGAAGCACGCAGAGACCTGCTCCTTTACTCCTGTGACTGGGGAGCAAAGGCAACCACAACTGTGTAATTGCAGGTTCCTTTATTCAAATCCTTAGATAAAATGACTTTTTAACTACAGAAAGGAGCTAGTTTAGTGTGGCAAGACTGGGGGGAGGTGGAGGCTGCCAAGAGCAGATGGACTAGTGATTTCCCTGAAAGTGCCAAAGCTGTGAAGAAGCACTCGAGGTGCAGCCAGGCTGCAGAAACCCCGGCACACGACCTCACACACACTGTCCTGCTCTAACTGGCTCTGATCAAGGGCACTAAGGCTGCTCTGCTTTTGCCTTCTGAGGGTCCAGGTCTCTCTGGCTTTTCTTCTTCACAGACACCCCACAAAACAAGGCCCTGATTGATGGGCTGGCACTACCAGGGGCAATTATTCAGCTGGCAGCAATAGGGATGTGTCTGCATCTTAAATTAGTACATTACATACACTGGAGCCTGAGGAAAGTGAAGAAAGTCAGGTTTAATACTTGGCTGGAACTCCCTCCCTTCATCTCCTTGTCCCTGCCCAAGTATCTTTGTGAGGACCAAGCAATATAAAATGACTTCAAATATCCATCCAGAAGCATATAATGGACGAGACAAGGAAACTAAAGCCAGAAAGGGACAGAGGACAAGAGATTGAAGAATCCAGAACATAGGTCCCATCTTCTGTGGGAAGCCAGTCACACAGACGTTATCAGAGTGACTGAATGTCTCATTCTCCCAGACTCAAAGCATTAAACAGCTGAGGCTGGAACCAGCAAACAGCAGGGTTTGTATTGTGCAGCTTTAATATTTAGAAAAAAAAAAAAAAACAACCACCAACTCCTGTTGCAGCTCACACTAGGTCTGCTATTTACCCAGGGGATAAATATTGACTCAGTCCTGTGTGTGTACACAATAGCCAGTGTCTGCCAGGCCAGTTGCTTACAGGAGATGGAATTTAGTTTAAAGACATTTATTTACCTGCCAGACAGGAATGCAGCCGCCAGTGCTTCTGCTGTGCTGTGCGGACACAGTGAGGACACGGTCTGTTCATGCACACCAAAGAGACGTGGCAAAATGCTCTGCTGAGAGGCAGTGGGTACATACGGGCAGCAGCCCCGTCAGGATCCTGCGAGGAGAGCTCAGCGTGGCCACGAAGGAAGGCTCGGAAATGTGCCAACAAAGCGGTTCTGAAATTCCTGGGAACTTTAAGACCCAGACCTTCACCATGTCAACTACATTCTGCAAATATCTGGTGCCAGACAAAAAAAGACTGGAAACTACATATGCCCAGCTTCTGGGATACCTCCTGGTTTGTCCCCATGTGGACATTTTTCTGGAATAAAGTTGCCTTTATTCTGGAATGGAATGTCTAATGCTGGGATATATTCTTGTCATGGTTCCTTTGTAAACAAGCCCAGAAAATGAATGGAACTGGGCTTTTTCCTGTTTCCATTCACTAATAAACACCCTCAAAAGGGGTTTCCATCTTGCTCTGGGTCCTGGTAACAATAGAATTGGGAAGATAAAATATTAATACTATTTTGCAACAGGCAATTGCATGTAACTCCTCTCCAAAGAGAACAATGCTGCTCCAGGCTGGAAGGGAAACAAAAAAAATCTTGGCTCCTGCACTTTGGAAACACAAAGCTTTTGGTTTTAGTTTTGCTGCATTGCCTGGGGCAGGTCAGTCTGAGTCAGTCCAGTCTGACACCAGTGATCTGTACTGGCCAGCAGACCCAGGGCCTATGCACAGATTACCATATCCAGAACAACCATCGCATGGGGAATCCTACTGGGAGCAGAATAAAAGCGACCGGTGAAGTCAGGCAAGCATTTAAAAGGACTGTGCCTTGGGTCAGCTTTACTTTCATGCCAGGGTTACAGGGAGGAGAGGGGCTGAGAAGGCTGCAAGCAGCCCCCGTCAGCACATAGTGCAATGTGAAGAGGGCTCACCCACCTAATCCTTGCCGCTGCTCTGGCTGGCAAACTTCCCCCTCTAAAGCCTGCAGTCCTCTGGTGGACAGTCAAACCTTTCAGCCCTGACAGTGGATTTCACTTTTCTCTAGTAAAATGTACCTCCCAACAACTTCCCTGAACACGGAGCCAATAGGGAAGTTCTTCTCTTGTGGGACATTGTTGTGGGTGCAGTAGACTTACGGGCTGGGGAAGATGATTAGCCTCTTGCTATGTCATAATTAGCAAAACAGACTGATTTTTATTGTTATAATTTGAGAGAAAACTTCTCAGCCATCTTTCCTCAAACAGCAGTTCAGCTAAGCACAAGGCCTGGACTTAGCTTCTAGTTTTAGCTAGGAAATGGCATTTGCAGTATTCTGATAGTAGAGAAAACACTTTGAAATTGTCTACAGGTTTGAATTCCAGCCCCTATTTTTCTCACCTAGAGGGCACAGTATATTGGTCTCTCATCCTTGGAAGTACCCCAAAGAGGATGCACAAAAGGCAGAAAAATTGACAGAAAAATAATGCTGAGTGTCCCCCTTAGCGCTCCAGATCCCCCCCATGGGGCAGCAAAGCCTACAGTTCTGAGTGCATCAGGAAGTAGTCATCGTTCAGTTTCTGTTCTGCAGCAGGTCGTCTGTAGGAACAAACTCATACAGGAGTTGATTCTGAGCCTCTTCTCTTTATTTAAATAATGTATTTCTGTTGAAAAGAGAACATAATGAAGAAAAGTCACTTTCCCATTACATATCTTTGTGAAACATCACTGGGGCTGGGCAGAGAAAAGCTTTAAAGGTCACTTTTTATTCTGCTAGGGATGGAGACATTCAAGTCATGAAGACTTTTAAATGCTACCCTAGCAAGATCCTGTCCGTGGTGATTCCTTGCTAAAGAGGTTAGGAATTCACTTGTAAGAATGCCCCTTTTGAGGAACTGAATACATTTGACCCAACAAATGAGTCAGTACAGCGTATGTTGACTCTCAAACCAGATTTGTGATCCCCTGCTCTCCGGCTCACCATTCTACTGTGGTCACTACTTCCTGAATCTTGTCTACTTCTTTTAACGAGCTTGCTGTTGTCAGTTCTGCCACAATCTCAAAAACATCCGCTTCCGATGCATAGGGGTCCGGGTCATATTCATAGGAGTAGTATGACAGATCTGTCTGTAGCGGAGGGCCTTCCTCTGCTGGAAAGGAAACCAGAGAGTCTCAGGTTGTGCTTTAGCCAAAGAAACTGCATTTTTGGCATCACATATTGCATCACGGAGAAGAGGAATGACATAAGAGAAAGACATTTAGTTAGGGAGGCAAACCAGGGGCCAAATGAGTGCCTCACACAACTAAATGAGGCTATACACATCAACGGACCTGCACGCATGTGCTCAGATTCACATGCAAGGAGATAAGCTGCTGCGAATCAGAATGTTCAGTCTCCCAATCTAAGACCTGGGCATTGGAAAAAAATTAAAGGAATCATAGAAAAAAACCCAAGAGAGTGCCATGTAATTTGAAAAAAAATCTCAAAGTCTCCTTTTAAAGTATCTAATTAACTGAGGTGCTTAAGTTAGGAACCAGTTCACCCTGAGACCTGTACATAGTAAGATAAAAGTAAGAGGTATCTTTGGGAACACCAGAAGTCACAGATGAGTTACTCTGCACCCTGAGAATACAGCTCTCTCCTTTGACTTGGTCCAAGCCACATACCTCAGTTAAGGAGAGACCAATCCATACGAAGATGTGTAATGTGTGTGCTCTTTTAAGCCCCGTTTTATAAAAGTAAGGTACAAAGCTAGAGGGCAGACTGCAATGGAGCAGTTTACTTGGTGCATGTCATGATAAACACGTGCAAGATTTCTTTTCAGCCCAACAAGAATGAAAATTTTAGAACAAGAAGCCAGGACCCTACATCAAAGCCATTCACTTCTCCCTCAACCTGACCTAGCAGTAGCTGAGATACATCTGCTTCAGCACCGTCACAAACCACTGAGAAACTTCCATCGTTTAAGATGGGAACAGAGACATCACAGGCAGAAACGTGCTATTTATCGTCCTTGCATTCACTCCAGTCTATACTAAGCCACGGGCGGGTTGGTCACTCTGTGCGTATCCCACTCAAAACAGGCTGTGCCTCTCTGTGCTGGGTGATCGCTCGCTGTCCAGAGGGTAAGACTGCAAGATAAAACTTCTAGGAATATCAACAGGTCCCCGTTTTCTAAACTGTTCCTCAAGCCAGCTCAGCTGTCCATCTTTCCTGTTTGCTCTCTGTATACACTGCTCTAATCCAAACCAAAGCAACCACTGAAACATAGCTGTTGCAGGGAGGAAAAGTCTCTCTCCCCTCTAAAGTTGGCTTTATTTAAGGAAAACGCTCATCAAGGCCTTTGAAAATGTTTGTTCTCCAGAAATAAAAATATTTGAAGGCTCTTCCCTGTTGCCTCCCACATCCTCCCGGCAACAGGCTCAGCCCTAGGCAAGGGAACGCTCGCCTGAAAGTGGAGTCAGTCTCTCTGTGTTCGCTGCTTCTTGGCCTTCTCCACGTGAGAACCTGCCAGATCATGAGCTCGTTCTATGAATGGGTGATTGCTGTCCACCAGGGACAGAATTAACATCACAGACCTCACTCTTCCCAGGAATGCAGCATTGGAATCAAAGCAAAGACGGAAGGCCGACATTTCCTGTTGCATACAAACCACTCCCCCATCTCCAAATGTTTGTGCCTAAGCCAATGTTTGCTGAACACCGATGGGGTGAAAGGAAAAATGGCCCACTGCCAGTTCAATCAAGCCTAAAAGAACAGCGGTGCTGTGAATAATGCGCCTGCCAGGGGGTGTTGCGAGATGACTCCACCTGGAAGCAGAGTTCACTCTAATATTCCCTGTTAGGAGCTAGCCATGGGTGATGGCATTTGATTTTTTAAAAAAAAAAATAACAACCCCCCCACCAAATAAAAGTATCACAATACCACCCGGAATTTTCCTCCAGCTACTGGCCCTTCTAACTGCTAGAGCAGAACTGCACAACCAAGAGGGCTCCAGCTGTGGGAGAAGGCTTTGGGGGTCAGACAGCACGACCGTGGGAGTGCTGCCTGCTCAGAGCAGCACTGGTACCACTGAGTGCTGCTGCCCCACACATCGATCAAATACATGTGGAATCACAACATTGCCATGATATCAACATACTGTCTTCCAACATCAGTGGCTGTATGTTTGGCACTCGGCAGAGAAGACTTAGGCAATTTCAGAAGAGCATTAATGATCTGTGGAAGTAAGCAAAGCACCACTTCATCAGAGAGCTGTTAATCAGAGCTACTGAGGATCCCTGAGGCTCTGAAATCCACCCATATCTTGTAGCCTAGTGTGACGATGATCTTAGGAAACCACAGAGAGGCATTCGAGATACTGATACTCCAGTGAGCAACCAAATTCCTGCTCCAGGAGCTTTCGGTCCAACCAAATATGACAGCACCAGGCTGTGAAAGCACACTAGCAGAGCTTCAATGCTTTGAGGCAGAGGTGGGTCCGTGCTACGCGTCAAAAACCTGCTCCATCCCTCCCAGTCTCAGTAATTCACCTCTGAGAAAGAACAGCCGAGGAATGGGATTCAACATGAGTTGTTTCAGCGCAGTCTGTCCCCCTGCACACGTCCCTCTCAATCAAGGGATCTACCCATCTGTACAAAAAAAGGCTACAGTCTTAAGATCAAACCTCAGCTATTCTGCCTCACTTGCTGCAACACCTGCTGCAGACTTTTGAAAGGCATTTTAAAATGCTTTGACAATAGCGAGGTGCTGCAAGCAGCCCTGCATCCTGATTTTTCAGGACCATCTATGTACAATCGCTTACCTTGCATAGCATAACTCAAAAGCTGTCATTTATTCTAGCAAACTCAGGGGCGTACATGGAACTACACTGCAAGTCTGTGTTTGCCAGCGTGAGCCCGAACACATTACGAAGCTCCCCACTGTTTGCTGGAAGGAAGCTGGCTCTCATTGTTTCCATCGCTGGGGTAACACAGACAACACCAACAATGAAAGCATCAATCAAACCGAGCTGAGCCTGCACCAGTCATATGGCAAATACAGAAGGATTTCAGACAATATAAACACCACGAGGTTCTCCAAGAAAGTGGTATTTCCTGCAGATTAACACACTGAGGCAGTTTCACCAACGTGCCCTAAGCTTGATTCGGCTCCTGGAGTTTTGCATCCTTTTAGGAAATCACAGATTTAGACATGGCTCATCAGAACTTTCACTAGAAACTCAGAGCACCTGAGCCGACTTAAACCAATCACATGCTTCAATGCTAACAAACCAGTTAGTCCAAATGAGACCCGTGTATAAGGAGGGATTCATTCATTTGTTAAACTTTGATTCATGTACCATGTGGTTGACCTGAGAGGAGCCCAGAGGATTAATGAAAATCACATGCTGGGCGCTTTTCCTGATGCAGGATTTAGACAGTTTTATTTCTGAATGCTCACTCTGCCATGGCTGCTCGCACAGCTCGGTTCAGAAGAGAATCTGCCTTCCAGGAGACTCTCAGATTGAACACTCGCAGATCCTACAACAAAGCCAGCTCTAAATGCTTGTGCTTTGACAAACACATCCTTATGGCATACAGATTTGCTAATCTAATATCTGTATAAAAATGCCACACACACACAAAAATCAGAATTTCCACTTTTGCTCTTATTGATAGCCTTCTGAGCCAACATTGCTTTTGTCTGTTTAGAACAGAAACCAGAGGGTTATTTTTCGTAGACAAATACTTTAATGCAGATTATTTCGGAAACACTGTTGTAAAAATTTTTGATTTGCGGACTACGTCAAGTTCCACAATTTTTTCCCCAGGTAACCATGTTTTTACTATCAAATTTTTATTTTAAAATAATGTAATGGCAGTTCCATTTTGTAGACCAGCAGCAAAACACTTAGTATGGCCTTGCATACCAGCAGTGCCCTGCGGAGCAGTTTGGGAATGCTGCTTTAAAGGGTTCAGGTTGCAAACACAGTTTCCATGCTGAGTACATAGCATTTGCACAGAGTAAAAGGCAACAAGCATTCATCTCAGTTATTCTAACAGACAGAAATCTGAGATATATATATATATTTATATATATTTTCACACTAAGTCCAGAAACAAAGGGAGGAAAACAGGAGAGACATTAACCACTTTAAGATGGAATGACCCATAGAAACAGCCATAATGGAACATTCACCATGCTTTTACACCTTAATAAGAAAACTGTCCATCAATTTCTGTAGCGCAGAGGAAGGGCAAAGAACAGGACGGTGTCTCTCACGCTGGACACATGCTAGTTTGAACCCCGGTGCACAAGAAGGACATGAGAAGGCACAGAGTCTTCTCTTGAAGAATTAACTTGTTTTACCCATTTGTTAGGAGAGTTAGAGGCCAGGGGAAAATTAATGAGTGGAAAGCAGCCAGGAAAAATCTAGTCCAGTTTATTTACTAGAAACAGCATGAAACAAACTATTCTATTGACCCTTCGCTGCTTCTTGGTGAGATTTATTGTGAGCCATGAGCAAGTTCGACATGAGCCTTCGAAAAAAGTGTATGAACATAAGCACCAAATAAAATGAGCAGCCAAATTCCTGGCTACTCCATCTACTGACCTTAACGTTTTTGCTCACTAAGGCCCTTTATTCCAAACAGCAGCTCTGACAGAATCAAGACTGCCAGCTCAATTTTTTCCCAGAACTGCTACGGACAAAGTTAATCCTCCTGGATTCTAGTTCTTTTGGTTTGGTCTGTTGTTATGTCCTGTTCAGTTGTTTGTTGAAACACATTACATCAGCCTGGTTTTAAATGTGACCTTTCCAGCTCCATATTGAAGAAAAGATCACAGAGTGTGAGTTGTTCACACACCAAGGCTGAGAAAATAGGAGAGTCACTTACCCACTCCTGTGAACAATTACCTAAATCTTGCATGTGCACTGAATAGAGCGGGTCTCATGCAAGATTGCCTGAAAGGAGGAGGGCTAGAAGAGCTAGTCTGTTGTTGAGCAGTTATCATCTTAATTTTCCTTGACCTCTTCATTTTTTCTGGTTTCTGAATGTTCTGTCTTTTAGAAAACATGAAGAAATTCGGCATCTTTATTTAAATGTGTGTAAGAGCCATATATACTTTTATACAGTGACAGGATAAGTTTTAACCTTGGATAAATGCAAAGGTTGTGATATTACCTGCTGGAGTTTGTTGAACACTGGGTTGCTCAGCTGTGTGGGAGTGTGGCTCCCTTTCTTCTGGCAAATTCTTGGCTGTAAATAAGAAGAAAAATAAATTCAATGGTCATAAAATTTGTTAATGAATCTCTAGAAAATGTTTGCATCATACTCAGTTCACCGAGCTACTACGCGACATGTCTTGAAAGCCCAGGCAGAACCTCCAAAGAGTGTTACGTTTCATGGATGTCATTTTTGTCTAGGATTATTCACTTCAGATAAAACAGTATCACTAATTTGCTCTGAAGCTCATTCCGATTGGTAAAAAACGTATTCACACAGAAACAGTTATTCTGAGCTAAGCAGAAAGGTAGCTGCTCTTATAACTTAATCCCCTGTAGTATGGGAAGTAAAACAACACATAGGAAGTTTTGAATTCCCCTCTTTTCCCTATCACACGTATGTAATTATCATTTGCTTAGATGAGGATTTGTAGTGTTCTGCAACTAGATCGTAACAGAAAAGGGAATTGAATGAAACCTACAGGCAGAACATTGAGACATGGGCATCTGTTCTATCCTTGTATTATTCCTGCACGATGCTACTTCCATCTGGCAATGGTTCGGGTAAATCTGTCCATCTGATCCACACACAGGCTCCCCATCATAGCCACAGTCTCGCGAACACATACACTGCTCAAAGTACTCATCCTCCAAGCAGCCAAAAATGTTATTGCACGGTCCAGAGTGAACAAAGCCTGCAAAGTACACAAAAACACCCAAAGCAATATTTTTGCATAGCATGGGGAAAGGGAAGATGGGGTGGCAATTTTCTTCTGTTTCTCTAAGTTTTCATCTTGAATTCCCTAAGACTTCTCATAGGAATTAAACTTGGTAGAATAAAAAGCTCTGGGAACAAAGTTGTCTTTCTGAAAGAATCATATTGCAGCAGATTGCAGATACAGGAGAAAGCAACTATTTTGTATGACATAGAGGACTGAAAGGAATGTATAGTTTCCGAGGAAAGTTATTGCTTTCACTGATGCATGAAAATGTTCAATCTTCTTACAGTTAATTGTGCAACTCTATTGCAAGATACTTTAGAGAAAGAAAACCAAATTGCATTTTAAAGAGTTTTTACCTCTACGTTTATTAACACATCTCACTTTGTGCAGGTTCTTCCAGAATTACACATTATATCTTGCCTCCGAAGCAAATAATAGTCACTTTCATAGGGCAGACTACATTGGCCTGGCTGTCTTAAGTTTAATACTGCTATCCCACAGACCTTTGTAAAACTTCCACTAACTCATACCGTAAAATAGAGCATTTCTCTAAACATAATTTTGAGTTCTGAACTCCTGGAAAGTATGTCTGTGGGCTCCATTTTCAAAAAAAATCTGCTTGGCTTTGGTGCAACTTACCAACCCATTGGCTAGCTGAGCTTTCCACCTCATTGCACGTTGGCCCATCACACAGCTCCCGAGCCAAGGGACTGTTTTCACTCACGTTGTAGAAACGAGTTGCTTCAAAAGCTGCAGGCCAGCAAGAAAGAGAAATCGCAGCTGAGCCTTATGCCTAGAGCTTTAATGCTGTCAAAAGTCAAAGGAAAATGGGCACCCACCTGGCTCATAGTAATCATATACTTTGATAGGAACGGGAGCTGTTTTCCCAACTATATGCTCTCTGAAAGCTTGAAACTTTACACAGGTCATGCACTGGCTAGGAATCTGTATGAAATTATGTAAAAGACTCATTGTAAGAACTGCACTTTAAGTGAAGAGAGAGACAAATAAACATAGCACATGCCCCATATGTAACACACTGTGCTGGACGCTTGGGGAGAACAAAGACACCTCCAATACCAGGTATAGAGACAAAGATAATGAATAAAAGCCAAACAGGATGAGTAAAAACACGTGATACTTTGTTGGCCTTTAAAGCACATACTTGCCATACAACAATGTCAGAAAGGCAAACCTGAAACTCCAGCTGTATTCTCTGGCTTACCTAACACCACTCCTGTCATCAGCCAGCTCGCTAATGCGACTTGCTAACAATTTACTGCTGATGACCGAGCCAGGAGAGAGCTCATCTTCCACGCTCAGGTATGTGCTGTGAAATCTGAATTAGACTGCATTTATACTCCATCCTTTTAGCAATGGTAGTGGTACCTGAAGGTGAGATTATTTTGAGGCAAAAACCAAGTGATATCTGCCCCGAAATTCTACATGGGCTGAAGCTAATCACCTGCCTCTATTATGCTCTCTTTTCCAACTAAAACCACAACACCCACCTGCCTCAAAAGAGGCTCAAGCAACCAGCTAATTAAAGCTGCAGAGTAATCCTCATCTGTGAGGGACCACCAACATCAACAGACTGTATCCATGCCTCATCCACCAGCCATTTGCCTTTCACTGAAAAGCAACATATTTATAAGAAACAGAGTCATTACCTCATCAAAATAAAAAAGGACTTTTCTTCCATCCACTTCATATCTTTTTAATCCAATTTGCTTGTTCATCAGTAACTGGGGAGAAAAAAATATCACCAGGTTTAGTTCCATTTCATTTTATAGAAAAGAGTTCCAAATTACAGAAGAAGAAAGATTTTTAGACTGCTTAGAAAACTGATCAGACACTAAAACCCAGGGATTTCTTCTGCTGGAAAGGCATGTTTCAGTAAGAGAGAGGGGAAATGCCAAGAGGAACGCAGTTGCTGTCATACAACTCAGGAAAAAGCCATCTCTGTTCTCTTCTGTGACCTGATGAGGCACGCTTGCGAGGTGCACAGTGCTGAGTGTTCCTCCTGGTCCCTGGTGCGTTTATCACCCTCAGACTATGCCTGACATATCATCCATAATCTAATTGAATAGTTCCCAGGTTGTTTTCAGTACCAAGGCTCAAGCAAGACCTCAGAGACCCCAAAACACTCGATAAAGTCTCCTATTTACGCTCCTTCAGGCCACCAGGGCATTATGCTGCTGGATCGCACCAGGTATTAAAGGTCCCCTTCTCCCACCAGTTGAAAAATCCAAACATTCTTCTGCCAGGAAAATTAATCCTTACATTTGAAAGGAGCAGCCATTTGAAAGAGCCCTAGGCATCCTCTCTTTTGACGCAGGGGGTCAGGCCACTCATCTTCTCTCCCTCTGAGGCCCAGAGATTTGTCATTTGCATTGTACCAGCCAGGCCCGCAGACTACCTCTTCTTGGGCTTTTTATTTACTGGGACAATCTGCATATCTACGGAGTATCAGAACACAATCTAAGAGTACTTCCCACATCTGGGGTGCTACTGCCCCTGAGCTACCCCAGCCATATGTAAAAATGCTGCAGCTCGTCTCCTCCTGCTGCCTGCTGGACTGTAGGTATCCCGTGATTACGGTCTTCGGAGGAAAGTGCAAGAGCCCTTGTTTATGGAATTACTGCACCACTTCAAAGAACCTAGTAACTATCTCCCTGCTACAGAATGCTAACTAATCACCACCAAAACATAAATGGTATCATCTGATATAATTCTACAAAATTTTATTTTAAGATTTCCAAAAGAATTGCTCCTATGATTTTCCGTATTTGGAATACTAACAGCTCAATATTATGACTGACATGCTGTATGGACTTGATCAGTCAATTAATCATTACTGTTTTGATAAATTGTATTCAGAACACATCTGTCGTGAAAAACACTTAATCCAGAGGCTGGGGAGGACGGTGGTCTGTGAAAAGAGCCTCTTGTGTTTTAATCTCAGTTTGGGGAGCAAAGTAACGGCCAGAGTGGATACTTTAATTCTATCTCCAAACGGTCCTATTACTTTAACCTCTCTGTCAGACAACCCCATTTGCGCCACAGAGATAATATTTCCTTGCCCCCCCCCCCCTTTTTTTTTTTTTTAATGTTCCTAAGTTATTTTGAGATCTTAGAATGAAAACTCTGTTGAAAGGAGAACAAAGCATTATTATTATTACACGTTAGAAAGAATGATATGAAGCAAAAAGCATTTCTACTGAAATTTGCCCTAACTTGCTACCAACAGCTTTAACTGTGAATTTCTTCAGCATAGTGCTTCTAGTCGTAAAAGCCTGCACCCAGCTTCCTGCTATTACTGTAACAAGCAAAGGAACATGTGTTTAAGTCCCACACAATATGGAAAGGGCCAATTTAATTTGTCCTTATAATTTTAGGGGCCTGATGGTGGCTGTTATTACTCAGCAGTAGATGGCTGCAGACAGTCCTTTTATGAGGGCTTGGAGAGGCTGGCGCCACCGGGAAATGCTCGGCTCAGCTAAACTTGCATTTTTCTGGTGAAGCTTGATATATACCAGCCTGCGGTGACCTCCTGACCTTGTCGACACCCAGCATTATTAGAAGGATTTGTGGCTGCAGAGCCAGGGGGGCTGCCCTGGCCCTGCAACAGAGCATTCATTAACCATCAGTGCCCCGGAGCGGCGCGTGGGCCCGCTCTGCGCACACTGCTCCCTTGTGAGGCCAAACAACAAACAAGGAAATCTGATTTACCGCCCTGCCCCTCCGCACCACGAGGAGAGGGAAATGGCCAGGGTAACAAGAAAACACAGCAGTGGGAATGACCAGACTGGGCTCTGCTGAAGGTGGCGTCCAAAATACAGGACAAAACTAGTACTGGGTCTTCAGTGGAAGAATTTTGGTTTTGTCAGCATGAGTTTAATGCACTTTTGATAGCCGCGAATTGGGGTTGTATCTGCATCTTCACTGCCTACCTAAATATATGCTTGAGCTTGTCCCTACATTTCATCTTTAGAGATGCAAAGGGTTTCTGCAATAAGAAAGATGGAATTCAGCTCTTCAAGGGGAATATTTGCCCCTTGAAAATGCAATATCCTTCCCGACTTAGCAAAATCTCCTACTGCCCAAAGGAAGCAATTCTGTTCTGGTTATGGAAATGGACTGCCCAGTACTGAGTCCCACGCAGAGAATCCTCTCTCCAAATTAAGGCACCGATACGTAGTTTTTTGCCCAAAGAACTTGGAAAACGGTGGGTTTTGAGTCAGCTCTTTTGCATCTGAGAAGCACTGAAGAAGTACGTACGGCATGAAGTACCTGACATCCTTCTGAGACAGGCTTCCCAGACATTGGCACATCTATCTGACACAAACTCTGTGGGTAAATCTCCCTGTTTCTCTGCTCCAGTTTCCACATGCCCAGTGTTTGTTTCTGATGTAGGAGTGCTGACCAGCACCTGGTCAAGGAACTAGCAGTGCCGAGGTACCAGCAAGACAGCACTGAATGTGACAGAAGAATTTCTGAAGCCAGGAGAAACCAAACATCGGAGACAGGCTGGTGTCACAGAGCACAAGGATTATGGGAACATGCTAGACGACAAGAGAGACTAAGAGGTACTGCAAACAAAAGTGTTTTGAAACATTATACAGCTAGTTCATTAGGGAACCTGAATCAGAGTTTCCTTGCAGAGCATATATCCTAATGTTAATCATATATTCACAATTGTCTTCAGCGTTTCCTCTACTTAGAACGCATACAACGTGCCCGGAACACAGGCTAGTGTGAACCATCAGACGCAGCACAGGCGCAGACTGCTGCATGTAGTAGCCTTTTAGTAGTAACTAAATACAAAATGAGCAGGTTTGGTTTACATCTGGGACACCTGTCTGGCCCAGCCGTGCAAACCAGCCTCACACCAGAGCACGGCTGCCTTGGCAAAAAGGAAAAGAGTTCAGGGACTGAGCTGACAGAACCTGTGCAGTCCCTTGTAACACACGAGCTTATGGGACCTTCTCAGGACTTGCAGCCTAGAAACTCTTCACTCCGTCCCCTGCTGAAACCGGTACAGGAGATGTTTGCTCAGTATGGCCTGGACAACAGGAAATCCTATGCCTGTAATTTCTTCTTAGCCCATTTCAGGAAAAATAAGGAGTACAGGGATTTGTTACTTGACCTAACAATTTTTCTGTTCTTCTGTAATGAAAACCCCTTTGCACTCTTTGTTTCAACTCTTTCCCTCCCTTTACTCCTCCTCTTCCTCTGCTGATAAAACATTCCATGGGTTCAAGACCATAAAGATATCCGGTTGTTCTCCTCCTGTCCCATTTTGAGTTCTCTGGTCCTAAGCCAGGTTTCCATCCATATTTTTTTTCTGCCATTATTTATGTAAATTACTAAGAAAGAGAGCTTATTTGAAAGCAGTACAAATGGCTGTCAGTCTAGCACCTTCAGCAGGAGGAGATAAAATAGTAAACAAACCCACTACAGGCCCCCTCACCCAATTTTTCTCCTTTCTCTTACCACAGGGATACTGGAGACCTCCTACTGGTGGTCCTGCCTCATCTGAATAGCCATATTCAGTTTGTTGCACCATTTGTTGCATGTGAGAGAATATCCCACTCAAAGGACAACAGGCAAATAAAAATCAAAACATTTTACATGCATGCATTTGAAAACAGAATTCTCAAAATGCAGCTAGTGAACAGATATAAAATAACTTTCGTATTCCTTCTTTCAGGAATAATTCCAGATCTGATCAACACACATCTCTACAAGAGTACTCCAGCACAGCTCCCTAATACTGAAAGGAAGCAATTCTTTCGGGGACTAACACGCAGGTTTCTCTGGCTTCAGTGACAGCCCAGGAGACTGTCTGACAGCAGCTTTTGACACGGACTGTAAGCCCCTGAAGAGGAACATACTGGTCTCATTTTTTCCAAGAAAATTGCATTTTCCAAGAAAATGCAATGGTGTTATCAATTAGCCACATCAAGTGAAATCCTAGAGAAGACAAAGCAACGCACACTTTTCTTTGAATTAGGTCAAAAATAGGTCAAGTTAAATTGCCTAGTCTTCACTATGATTCTACTTTAACATTCTTTCCTCAAATCCCTCCCCCCCCAGCATAGTAATGACAAAGTTATTAACAGAAGAGATCTTTTGTAAGCAAAATACGTTTTGCTCTTTACCAGTTCTCAAGGATGCAAGGATTTTACACCTCTTTAGTTACATAGTCCTTAAAAACTCTGTTTGCAGCATAAAAAACACCAGTGAATACACTGTGACGCTTCCACAAAACATAAAGCAAAGCTACAGATTACAGTTCATCTCCCCTAGAGGGCTGGCTGGGTAAGAGGCACATTCTGTCCACCTCAGTTTGGCTTGCAATAAACATGATGTTCTCCCAGAAGGGAAAAAAAAAAAAAAAAAGGA
>VYZM01021346.1:479007-518047 GCA_013398915.1 Dromas ardeola
ATGGTAAAAGATTTAAAAAAAAAAAAAAAAAAAAAGGAAAAAAAACGGTGAGGGAAATATTAAAGTGTATTATATAAAGTGTTCATTAGAACACATGCAGTCAAGCGGCCTGTTGTTTCAGTCCATTCCCTTATTTCTGTCTTGGCAGTACCGGTACCTGATTGAGAGACACCATCATTAAATCCCATGAATGTATCTTCATCAGTAACAAGAGTTCCCGTCAAGCTCCAGTGTGTAAAGCCATCTAGAAAAAACGGACAGTGGAACGTGTATGTTATTACAGCAGGACTGCAGCTAAGCCTCTGTATACAGGAAGAATCAAATTCTACTTTTGCATTGACTCAAAGAAGAGATTCATGCCCTGACCTGCACTGTCCCTCCTTTTAGACAAGCATCCCCTGGGCAATAGGCTCCCTTTGCAATTACAAAGATGGCTCAACGTGACAAATCAGGTAATTCTTGGATTTTGGATTAAAATACACCATCAGGGAATGTGATGTGTTACAAGGCAAACTATCATACTGACAGGAAAGGCACTGCGGAGCCTCTGGTACACTTGCCTTCCTTCAGCTTCAGCTGCACGCATGAAACTAAGGTTCCCTCTCTACAGAGAATCAGGAAAACTCTTGCCTTACAAAGCCAAATTGTGCAGTGAGGAAGGCCTCATCTCACAGGCTCTGTCCTCTCCAGTAACTCAAATACACCATTCAAGTTGCAAGGGCTACTTGCTCGTTCCTGTGAGAGGATTCCCAGTTCAGGGACTTGCCAGATTGGGCCCAGGCGCGCTGTACCTTGTGTAATTGCCATGCTGTTCATTTTCCGCAGCATCACAGCAGCAGAGGGACTGTGCAGCAGCGTCAGGGCATATGCAATCAAGGCAGTAGTGTACGGGTCTTCTGCTGAATATAAGTTGGACTCTAAGAAGTGTTTTGCTTTCTCAACAGCTGTTCTTTCTTCCTATATTTAGGGGAAAGAACCCAGACATATTACCAGCCTCTATAGCTCAGAAGTTAGAATCACTTTATTTCTCATTACTTTGTGTCTATTTAAAAAGAAACAAAAAAACTAGGAAAGATGCATTTTTGCTCTGCAGAATGACACTAACACTTTCCATTCCCTAAGAAAAGCCATGCATCACAAATTCAAAAGAAGGAGCAAATAGCATAGCAAGAATGATCTAGACTAACACTGAGACACATTTATTCCCCCCTAAAGCTGCAGAAATTTCATGCCGCTGCAAGGCAGCAGATGAACAGAGCAGAAGCGGGCTCTCTACTGTATGTTTGATTGTGTTCCTGACACACTGGAGCGTCTAGCAGACGCCAGAGGATAATAAAGGCCAAGGTTCCCAGGGGTCCCTGCAGCCAACGAACATGTTTTATTAACTCCCTCAATGACCTCACCATGTAGGAACGTGGCTCTGATAATTTATAGAAACAATTTAATTGGACTTGATGTAATTTGGTTTCCTTTGATTTCCCTGTGGCACTAACCTTCCCCTTCCTCATTTCCTAGCTAAGATCATTAGTAACACTTGCAAATCTCCTCTAGGAAAACCATTAGATCCACATAAACTGCACTTCCAGCAAATAAAAATGCTAGGGCTCTCTTGACACACAGCAGCCCAGAGAGAGCATCACATCATTCCTCAGAGGAGGGACACTGCTGACAGAGATGCAGAAAGTTACTCTACAAGCACTGGAAGATTTCTCTAATTTTTTATTTTTAATTTTTGATAAGGCTGAAGGCCTTCCACTCCAACAAGAACTGGGGGCTAGAGGGTATCTGCCTGCAGTGGCAGCATGGTCTCACTCTTCAAGCCCTATAGGGTTGCCATCAGAAGTGCTGAGACTATCACAGAGTTTCTGAATAGATACTGCTGTTTACACGGGCTGTCTCAAACTCTCTATAAACTCACTGGGTTTTGCCTGAATGGGCAATGCTTTTGTCTGGGTACAGATCCCCAAGACATGCTGCAACACTCACTACACCTCCTGTTTTAATCTTCCAGTTCTACCTGTGCAGACCTACTTGCCCACCACCAGTCTCCCTTGGGTGTTGAAGAGCAAGTGAAAAAACTATATTTCTGACTTGCTCAGCGTATCTGAAGTAGAACTGTTTTTACCATGAGTTTTAAGAAGGAATCTCTAAAATGCCAGTTGTACTGGAAGTGATTTTTTTCCTTCTACTTCAAAAATTATGCAGTGTAACTGCATGCTCCTGTGTAGCTATTCTTTTTTTCTGTAGTGTTCCTGTTCTGTCTCATTACAAAGAAGAGAAACATTTTTCTCCAGAGCCCTCAATCCAGCACGTTACAGGAGTGCAGCTCTCCAAAGATACTGTAATCTAATAGCAGTAGCATTTTGGCCACTGTACCAAACGCAGACTGCAAAAGTTTTCTGGATCCCCGAAGCCTATGCGGCCCTAGTTAAACTGCTGTTAGCACTAAGCTAGCTAGTTAAAGGTTTTTTTGAGTATGTATAGGCAAGCTACCAGAACCTGCATAGGCTGCAAACAAACCTTGAAATTACAAGGCAGAAAACATTTTTGCAGCCATTTCTGTAAGAGGTTGGGGGATGCGGGTGCGGGGATGAGTTTTGCTCTGGTAGAATAATCCTTGTGCTGATGGCTGAAGGATGAGAGATCACCTTGAATAACTTCAGAACAGATTCCTTAACTTTAGAGTAATCTGAAGGCTTTCCAACAGCCTCTGTTACCCGGATGCTACCACTCCAGTGAGCACAGAACCTTTGAAGGTGAACAGCTGTAAAATCAAGCTTAAAGAAAAAACCACCCACAAGAGATATTGTTTAGAATATGTAGAACACGAGAGCTATTTTAACTAAGTTTTTGTTACCTCAGAAGTTACACCTGTTTCCAGAAGAGATGCAACCACATAAGCTGTCAGGGAGATTTTACCATGGATTCCACCCTGGAGGGCAACAAACACAAACCACGGGATGAAAACTAGAGAAAAGGACGCTGGATAAACAGACTCTTGGAGCAAGACAAAGAATATGTTATAACTGTAAGAGAAGCTGTGGCATCACAGAACTTCTTTTCCTTGCATGTAAGGAGTACAAAATTTTGGAACCCAAGCACACATTGTAGCTTCCTTCCCCAGCAATAGCCTCAGAACACACTCAATGCACAAAACTTCATACTCCGAGACACGACTCGGAAGTGTTTTGCAAGACTCGACATCCTGCTTTCCATTCCCATGGGGCAGCACACAGATATTTCTGATAGACTTTATTTTAACTGACATCCTCCTGGTTCTTCCTATGCTATTCCAGCCTTTCAAGTGCAATGTTCATATCAGACATAATGAAACTGCATCACTTCATGCTTTGATAACAACTTTAAAAATGCACCTACTCATGATTTTGAGTCTGTATAGTTTTTACCTGAATGTCCTTATTTAGTATCCTACCCATAGCAGGAAAAGAACCGTCTTCTTTCTGATGCTGGATGATCCAGTCTTTGGCAGCTGTTAGTTCTTTTGGGTCAATGAAAATAAACCCACGAGACTGTGCAAAGGACTTGAGGACAAAAGCTGTTAGCCTGTAAACACAAATTTATCATCTTTACTGAGAAAACAAATTCAGAATAATGTACCAGTAAGGGAAAAACAACATTCTTAGAAAGCACGGATTTTAAAAACCTTGCTGTGGAAACATTAAATATTGTTAAAAAAAATTAATGGTACATAAAAGCACCTGAACACTGTCCAAACTTCTGAATAAGGGCAGGATTAAGGGTCAAATTAAATTGAAAAGTATAAATGGAAGAGATATTTGTCTTAGTTATGACACACTCTGAAATTAAGTTCCCTTTTACAGGTGCTCATCTGCCACCCACATCATTAAAGCTTTTAAATTAAGAATCAATATCCTTATAAATATGGAATTATTTGTAAAGAAAAGAGAGGAGCAAATTTTCCAATTTTGTTACTGTCCTAACCTAAAAAAAAAAAAAAAAAAAAAGAAATCTAGACCCATTGCTAAAGTCCGAGGCTGTGTTAGGCTTTATACAGAATTAAGACTTAAGAAAGCAACAGAAGTGGTTTTGGAATTCTGAACCACTGACATGCAACAAGTGTGAACTCTGGCCAGCTTTGGGAGACTGAATCATTCATTTTACAAGCCTCTGAGGAATGGGAGGGTAGAAAGCATGCTGCCTGGGCAGGGGATTTTTCAAG
This sequence comes from Dromas ardeola, assembly GCA_013398915.1. Classification (NCBI taxonomy): domain Eukaryota; kingdom Metazoa; phylum Chordata; class Aves; order Charadriiformes; family Dromadidae; genus Dromas; species Dromas ardeola. The sequence continues at coordinate 483,209 of VYZM01021346.1, forward strand.
TGTTAAGTAATTCTGCATCACCATATTTTACATCTAGGGACTGGGAGATGCCAGATCTGAGATAAAAGTTTACTATCTTAGAAACAGTGAGGCGGCAGCAGCAGCATCATAGAAGTGGTACTTCCCCTCAGATGAGTTCACAAACAAAATCAGTTTAAAGCAAAACACAGAGCAGATGGAGAAGCCAAATGACAGCACAAACAAATGTAGTAGATTCTTGTCTTCATTCATCTGAGACATTATAGTCAACTAACACGCTAATGTGATGTAACGTACACCCTTAAAGGCCATGGTTTCCCGAGGGGGACATTAGTGAGATGAGCTGATTTCTCAGTTCCATAATTTCTGTTCTCGTATTGTTTGACTCTGAAAGGTCCTGCACGTCAGTTCTCAGGGCATAAATCCATACCATTCCATTTCATCCGTGAGGGGATGTAAAGCACTTTGGAGAAAGACTTTTGGGTTTTTGGGGTTGTTTTTGGTGAGGTTTTCTTCTACCGTGGTAGAAGCCTCTGCCACTTCTAGAGAGAGCAAGTTTTTCTGCTTCATCCGAAGCTCCATTCCCTAGTGGAATTAGGTCCTTAAATGCCCCACACATTGATACTCCAATTACAGTAGACCAAACATGATCCTTAACTATAGTTTCTGTGCCTAAAGCCTGAGCATATTAGTAGATGTGACTACCTGAACTGCCCCTGAGTCTTGAAACGATTGCAATACACCTACCAGTGTAGCATGAACACTCAGCAGCATTGAAACAGTAAGTCTATAGCCATTGAACATTATTTCTGTTCTCCACTGTGTGCAGTGCCATGATGGAAGCTGGAAAATTACTCTTCTTTCCTTGCCAATTGTGTATTTTTCCCATTTAGCAAACACTGAGTTTTCTAACTCTGTTTTAAATAGCAACTCACCACATACTCCCTGAGGAATCCCTCTCGCCAAAAGCACTGTATGAACCATCTTGTCTTTTGTAGGTCAGCTGGCGCTGGTATCCTGGAAGTCACAAAAGAATTGGGGGAGTCCAAAATCCTCACACAGAGAAAAACAAGTATTTAAAGTGAATGGAGACTCCGACCATCTGGCACAAGTGCAAGGGATTCTGCTGCCCAAGGCAACCTCTTACTTTGCTGTGAGTGGTAGAGCCAGCTCTGTGTACGTATGCTGTAGCTTATTCAGAAGTCCATTCAGACTAACGTCTGTAAGACTACAACTCCTGCATTCTGGCCAGTAGAAATGTTAAAATTTTGAAATTTGAAAAGATGCAGTATTAAAAGAAAGATTTTTACTTAAGCATACAGCCATTCTTCTTCCATTTTGCTGAAAGCACCACGCAGATGAAAATTTTTTTCCTTTAATGATACAACTGGATTCAGGCTTTTCTCCGCCTGGGACAACTTAATGTAACATGACAATAACAGCTGTGATCTTAATGTATACCAACACTTACTAGCTACTAGGGCTGTCTTATAAGGCTTGTTTTAGCCAACAATTATTAACAAGTTGAATGCTGATGATAAGAACTCTCTACTGGAATGTCTTTTGAGGTTGAAAATAAAGATAGTCAAAATGCTCTTCCTATTAGGAAAAGAATTTGCTTCTCAAACGTGAGCTGCCCATCCTAAGAGCACTCTGAGCCTCTAGATTGAGGAACACAGAATACACACTTCGATAAAGATCTTAAATGTCCATTGGGATCAAACTTTTCAGAATGGGTATTTCTGATATGGAGATATGTCAAACCTGCAAGAAGACCACGTCAAAGACATTTAGTGCCTGCTTAATTCTCTGGTACATGAATAGACATTTTATTCCACACTGCATGACATTTTTAGGGGAATGGATTACTTTTTCACTTCCAGAGGCGAAGTTTCTTTGTGGAGCTCTCCAGATACAGGCAGCTCCGCAATCCCTGAGTAAGGGCTGCCCATGATTCCTACACTTTTCCTTGTTGTTCTATAGCCCTCTGATGCTCACAGGGAATGGCAATAGAATGGTTTGAAAAACGTGAGGAACAAAGCCCTAGAGATTAATGGTGCTCTTGTAGTAAAAATATCTTTGTCTAGGGGCTTTGGGTTATATAAAATTACATGGCAGAAAGCGTAAGTAACAGTACTATTTTTTTTTCCTTCCTCCAAACAATAGATATTACATTGAATTAGATTGATTTCTTCTACATAGGCCTCAGAGATAATTTACTACTGAGCACTTTGTCCTTTAATTGTTCCTAAGCCTTCATTTCCAGTATGTTAGAGGGGCAAATTAAGTACTCGTATTTTTATATCAGTCTTATAATTTTCTCTGTTCTTTTATTCAAATGCCCATTTTGTGTTGTCTTCTGCTTCCTTGCTCTTACATTTATGCTTTGCTTGCTAGGATGCTAGTGGCACAGACTTTACGCCTTGCTTCTCTCCTGAAATCTTCCGTTTCCTAAGCACTCCTCTAGATGCTTGGTCTCACTGGAGAGATTCACCTTTCTAGTCTTCCCCTGTTCACCTGCTTTTGTAGAACTGCATTGTGGGAAAGTAGAAAAATTACTGACTAGTTTAGCTCAGGCCACTTCTAAAGATTAGGGAATATATGGGAATTGTTGAGTATCAGCACTTTCTATGACGCATGACTAAGTGATGAAACAGTTTTCTGGCTTGGTAATGCACAAAAGCCTTCTGGAGTGAGCAAACGGACTTTCCCATCTAAACTTTATACTTGGCAGGGCTCCAATAAACACAGAAGAGTTTAAAACTCTGGAGGATTTCTTCTGTAAGGGTTAATTAGCAGGCAGAGTTTGGAGCCAAAAACCTGGAAGGTTTGCAGATTCATAAAAAGAAACAAATGCAAATGATACTGCAAAGGAAAAACTGACCAGACTATTAAAAAATTCCCTTTGTCTCACTGCTATCAGCAAGCACAAAAAATTACAAGTGAAACGACTGTAGCCAGGCAAAGGAAGCAGCATTGGCCTTTTGCTGCTGAATACAAGAAAAGTACTACGTATTACATTTTATATTTCTATTTTCAGAGGGGAACCACCTAGTCCTGTCACCTCTGATTTCATGACCTGAGTATTGTCTGACTCACGCACAAGACAGCATTGTCCCTTTGGGTCATTCTTGTTTATAATGACCTCCGAATTCTTACTTGCATTTGGTTTTAAGACTATTTTGTATGTGGCTCTTCACAAACAAATGCTGAGGAAAACCAGTGCATAGAAAGATAGATTGCTTTAAGCTGTTTAGTGAGATAGGACAGGACACTGATAGGACAGAATAAAGCCTTTGTTATATGGCTGTAGGTTAACTACGTTGCATACTAACTTTTGATTTTGGGTACGCTGGTACTAAGAAAATACTATTAAAAAAGTTCAGAGAAGAGCCATGTAGTGACTAAAGGACTAGAAAGAGAATTTAGGAATACAGCAAAAAACTAAATACAGAGACATTTACTAATACTAAATATAATTTTCCTTGGCTTTCTGAAATGTTTAAACATAGAAACAAGCTGCCTAAGAAAAAAAAAGATAAAAAAATAGATATAAGCATGTGATATTATCCTACAAGAAATGATGAATCCTCATCACTTGGGATACTCCTGATTAGAAAGGACAATGTGATACCGGTAAAACTCTCTTCTAATTTACAAGCCTTTTCTCCTTCTATAAACTGTAAGTGTAACGAGTTACCTTGAACAAGGTAATCAGTAGCTTCGCTCTCCACCTCGTGGCTGAGTTGTTTGGTTTTCTGCAGATATTTCAGGACAAAAACATTAGGAGCAAAATGGATCATGTTCTGCTCCCCACATCCAAATGGTAATCGCAAAAGATTGTCCAAGTTGTTCAATGTAGGACCCATCACATCTCCTGTTTGAAAAAGAGCAGATACGTTCAGGAACAAGGAATTACGCTTTACTTCCTTTTGATGTCTTATGATTAAAACCCACCTGACTACACTAATTTCTACTAGCTACACAGAGTCAGTTTAAATAAACTATATCATAATTTGGAAGTCCTTCAAATGTTCAATCTTAGCCCTTCAAGCTCTTGCTGGAATAAAGAAATTTCACATTTAAGAGTCTGATTATCCATGACTCCACAATTTAGACTACTAATTTAGAACACAGCACAATCTGTGATTATGATGATTATGAAATGAATACTATGGATTCCATCAGCCAGGGCCTCTGCAAAGCCTTCAGACAGTATCAATTTTAAGTCACTGCCAACTGAAACAGAATCAAACAAACGACCAAAAAAAACCCAACCCAATTATTTGTCCCAGAATTAAGCAGCATATACCTTTGTAACTGCCTATGACTGTCTTATCTTGTCTGTATTAGTCAAATACTGGTCAGAAGCAAGGAACAGCTGCAGTATCTCCTCATATTTGATAACTGGTACCTAGTGATACCTCCTCATAATTGATACCTATTATTGAAGCCGTAGCTCTTTCTGATCCTGGAATTATGTTGTGGGGAACTCCAAGAGTAAATGCTTCATTGTGATTTTCATCAGTCTCTTCTTTTCTCCAAATTTTAAACTCTCCCATTGACCCCCAGCCTGTGGAAAAGCCAATGTACTTCACCTCAAGCTGTTTGGGAACTGTCCACTCCACAATAATAGACTCATTTAGCACCCGAGTACCATGGCCAACCTGAAAGGAACAAAAAACCATGCAGTTCCAAGAACCCACACACATGAAGCCAGTCTGCCATGTGTTCTTGGACCTAATAATTTATGTGTGCATCAGAGAACGTTGCCGATAGACCAATACCTTTCTCTTTCCCACCCACAAAACAATCCAAGGAAGTTCAATAAGAATTCCACAGGTTTGACCTCCAAGGCTTTCAGCACACTTAGCACTAAAAACATTGAAAACTGAGGTCCTGAGAACATAATGTGGCAAGCAGATGTGTTGTGATTCAAACAGCCTGATCAAGACTTAATATAGAAAAAGCAACAGGAACAAAGCTTTTGCCTTCTACAACAAGCCTAATGAAAAAATTTGTCATTTGAGTGTGCTCAAATTCTATTTAAGAAAGCAAGAGACTTCCAGACCATTACATAGATAAATTCACTACCTGGATAATTCCATTCTTCCAGCTGATCCAGAAGCTGCGGAATTCATCCCAGGAGAGGATACCAGCTGTGTCCCTGCTGGCCACCGGCTCACCCATTTTGCTTATGGAAATCCATGTTTTAGTATTTTGATGTCCACCAATTACAATTTCAGTCATCTCTGCCATGTCATGTGGACCAGAGGACAAGGCCAGGTGAGCATCATTGTGTGCTTTCACAGCAATGTCAAAGTGTGTCATCTGGGCAGGTTTCTGCATGTATTGGTACTCATATTTGTTAGGTGTAGAAATATGTATTTTCTCTAGTCAGAAAAACAATGGAATGTTGTAAGAATTAGAGCTTAGCTCACATACTTCAAAAATAACCCACAGCTAACTACTAAAATTTAAACAAACAGATCTTTCCTAAGTACATGTTCTTTTTTCTAGTTTCTCTTATATAAACTATAAAAATACATGTGGATATTTCTTCCCATCTTCTGTTTATATCCCCCTTCCACTAGAGAAGATCTTTCAATTCAAACTGCTCAGCTGGATTTCTTATGAAGTCTGTAAGTGATTTTTTCAGTTCTAATCTAGTGGTCAAAAGCATCTCTGTTTAGCTACTGGAGCCAACTTTGAGCTATCCAAATCTCAGGCAGAAAGGACATACTGATTCCAGAACTGAATTTTAAAACATCAACTGAAAATATAGTACAGTCACAGTTACTGTCCACAGTGCTGAATACTTAAACTCTTTCATAAAGTAAAGGAATTTAATTGCCATTTCCAGAAATCACTTGGGCAGTTAGAGCAAATTCATAATTAGCCAGCCCGGTAAGAAAGACTCTTTATTCAAAAGTTCCTCCTGCACACCATAACTCATCAATCATAGACAAATGGAAACAAAGATTTTTTTAATTTTTATTTTTTTCATGGAATGAAGCCACATGTTCCTATTTATAACTAAAGCAAAGAAACTTAGTATCTCATTCAAATCATGAACTTACCATTTGGGCAGAAGAACACACTATAGGTGTATTCTCTGGACAGTCCCTCTGGCTATGTAAAGACAGAAATCCACACATAAAAATACAGTGCTTGGTTTAGCAGTAACAGCTATTCAGTTTTACTTACAAAATACAGAAATAATATTCTGGTGCTGTACAGTGGTTTATATCCTTTATAGAAAAGTTATTACACTGTATTCTGCTAGCTGGAGATACGCTAACCGCTACCAGCTAATTTCACATCACAGCGTATTTCTTAGCTTAACAGAGCAAGCATACTCAATAAAATTTCTATCCCTTTCTCTTCTGAGCAGTGTTGAAGATTCACCAGCATGAACTCAGAGCCAAACAGCCCCTTCTGTACATGTACCACTAAAACTGATTATTTCCAATCATGTAAACGTACCATAAATCAACTTGAAGATTCTTATAAGCCTATTCACATTTGATTAACTACCTAAAAACTTTTATGATTTGCCCAAGCCTTTATAATTTTTTTCTGACCTATTACAAATTCATATTTTCTTACCTCAATAATAACACTACTGCGAACATAATCCACTCCCACTGGGGTCCTTTTGTCCATGTAATTGTCCTCTGAGTGCTTGCCATTCTTTAAGATCTGCATCCCATCCTGACAACAATTAGTTCCACCATAAGCAAAAGCTTTTGCTAAGAAACAGAAGGGAAAAGAAGCAGAGATTTTGTGATAGGAAGATCTTCAGGAGTTCAGGTGAAGATCTAAGCTAATTAGATACAGTTGATTAACAATACATCAAGTGTTTTGTAATTACAGCTCTCTTATTACCTTTATTCCCTAAGTATTTGAACAGTCACATCTAAATTGGACAATATTTGGACAGTCACAGAGCAACAGAGAAACTCTTTCCTCATTTCCATTGTTGCACAATTTTTACTGTGATTATTTGCATGAAAGATGTACAGAATTTGTTGTTATTTTCTTATTTAAAAGTTTCCACAGGTCTCTTCAGGGAGATGTAACAAGTCCAAACCTTAAATGACCACATATCACACAACAGGAAAGCTGATGACTAGGGAATCTCCTGAAGTTTGTTCATACAGAATCTCCAGTGCATTACAGCTATAGAATCTAAGAAACAAATGAGGTTGAAAAGCCAAGGCGGCAGCAAGTGGAATGAATGATTCCGCTTTGGGGTACTAGGGAAATAAGAATTTTCTTCTGAAAGAGGATTAAAAATAAACACTTGTAAAACTCCTTCAAGCAGCAAGCTATTTTTATTTCTATACTACCAGTGATGTTGCTCAGTCCAAGCTCATTGAAGGACAAAACGATAGAGGTGGGCTTAGCTTCCCCAGGGGCAACGCACTTCTTTCTTGTCAGATGATGTTTCCCAGGATGCCCAACAAACTTTATGCCTTTTGGAACAGAAATCTTCACATGGACCTGTGAAAATTTTTGAATGCCATTTATTGCAAATTTCAGCTGCAAAACCAACAGGTATAAATGAAAAAGCTGAAAACCACAAAATGCGTAATAAAATCATAGTATGCACAGATTATTCATTCTTCAAACCTTCTAGTAATACATTTGACTGAGAGCATTACTTCCAGCTTAGCAATTCTACCAGTAGTTCAGAACGATACTGCTGGAGCTAGACAGATAATGAGTTTGAGAAGAAAACATCTTGGGAGACAGGATTTCTTGGAAAAAAAGCATTCTTTCAAAATAAACTACTTTCAGCAGCTTTCAAATTATGAAGGAAATTCTTCTCTGTGGTTCAGCATAAGCTTCCTAATTGCCTTCCCTACATTTTTCAATATTTGTGTTTCTGAAGTGTTGCAAGACACTTCAGACTACTACAGTTGTTTCAAGCTAAAAAAAAATAAAACAATGACATTTATTCGTATTGAAAAGCAGTACTTTCATCTTGTTCAAAGCATTTATGATGACATCACTCCCTTATCCCTATACCTTATCTACCCTAACTTGTAGATCACTTAGGAAATTTTGATGATAAACCATAATTTAGTGACTTGGCAATGGGAATAAAGAGGGCCGTTACCTCTACACAGACAGCTAAGTAATTGTAGACAGTCAGCGGTATTTTGGTCTGCTCTCCCCGGATGACGTGGTATGGCAAGGTGAAATCAATGAAGAAAGGCTTAAACGTCTTCAGCTCTGTTTGACTGGCAATGCCCAAGCCCTCCTCTTCAGACAGACCCACAGCTTCCGTTATCCACGTAGTGATGGAGTCTGGCACCTCCACCTGCAGCTGTGCTTCTCCCACCACATCACTACCAAAGAGAACAGGGAATAAACTCAGGTTGATCGGATTAATGGTTTCTATCAGGTTTTTTGAGACCTATGCACATTTATAAGGAGCAGAATAGCAAGTAGTTGCTTCTGCAAAACTACATACAAACATACAAATTCTTACTGGATTAAAAGCTTTACAGGCAGAGTCACTTTTCTTAGAGGCAAATGTCTGCACTAAGTCAAAAAAAAAAAAAAAAGAGAGAGAAAAGAAAGAATCCTAGGCTGACGTCCTGGATATAAACAGTTCAGGAATAATTTATTTAACAGCTAGTGAAATAAAAGTAAGTTTTGTTGGAACACATTGTCCTTGTATACATCGCCACATTGCAGACTCTGCGTGAACATAAGGGCAAATAAGAAATTTTCCACACACTAAGTTCAGCGACTGCTTGTCCAGGGGAGCGTATGTTGATTCAGAAACATTTTGGTTGGTTGGTTTTTGGAATGCCTGACTCTGAAAATTTCCAAAACCATAATTTTCTTCCAATGAGGATTGAAACTAATTATTGAAAATCAAATTTCTATTCTGAGTATTTAGCTTTACTGTGCATACCACAACAGGATATCATAAACTTGGTATCCTCTTCCATGCTTTATAATAACAGAAAATCAATTTTGTTCTGCAGACTTTGCTATTTCCCTCCTGCAAAGAAGCTTTGGCCTTGCCTGGAACAGAAAACATTTCCTCTAAAGCAAGAACAAAAGCTATTTCATGGCTCAGCTGGCAGGATGATTGGTGCAGTTATGAGTACACCCTAAGGTTGTTTTCTCTCAAGTTCTTATTTATTCCCCAGGGCTTGATACACATGCTGCTCGCTCTGTAATCTTTTGAGAGCAACGTGCATCTAGTTGGCATGGAAAATGAGAAAGCAAGATCTTCAAAATAAGCTCTGCAAGTCTACAGCATAGCACGCTGTCTTTCAACGCCGCAATTCCTCCTGATTCATACCCAGGACAAACTGAAGAACTGCGCTTTCACTGCTTCGGAACTGAAGGTTATTCACATTTTAGGCACCAATGAAGTACCTTTACTTTCTTCATCCAAATCAACTGTTCGTGATTTTCAATGAGCCTAAGCTCTTGTAACTGTCACTAATTAGGCAGCATATCACGTACTGGTCTGTGTATTTATATTACAGTAGGAAAAGGATTAAAACAAATAGTTTGATAAAACACTAGAGATCATTATGCCTTTGAACAGGCATGCTAGGTTCGGTCAGTCTCCAAGCGCTCCGGCCAACTAACGTGGCTCCCCAGCTCAAGCTAGAGAGCGGAGAGCCTGGGAAACGAACTTGCTTTGACAGCACCAAGTGATTTTACCTTCTTTAAAGCACAATAGCGTCCTAATATTTAGGTCTCCATCTTAACTGGAGTCAGATAGCTGGTACCTGCAATAAGCTTCAGCCCTGAAGAGTAAGCAGAAGGGTGTCCTAGCTCCAGAACTGGCAGTATTCCAGTCTGTTTAACCGGACAATTTGTTGCAGCTGATGTTCTTTCCACTGGGATTTCAGCCCATAACCAGCATTAACATTATTTTCACACATGAGGGCACTTACTCTTCTGGGCAGGGGGCCAAAGTACACACACATTTCCAGCCATTAGACCCTCCAGCCAGGCTTTAGGAATTTTTAGAATTGGTTTGGGAAGTTGACATTAGGCTTTTGTTTCTTTTTTGAGGATTGTATATTATAATTATAAATGGTAAAATAAAAAAAAAAATTCTTCCTGTTCAAGAGAGTGGAAACCAAGGAATGCTCAACTGAGTTGTTTCTAATTAAATGGAGAAAATGCAATCTGCAACTTTTTATTCCACACTCTCCCACTTATAATTAACTGCCCCAGCTTGCTGAGGCCCAAACGGACACTTCTGGAATTCTTTGTGTATTTCTACAAAGCATATTTCATGCTCAATTGAACAGATTTGAATACACTTGCTGCAAGTTCCTGTCAAATTTAATTTATAATCATTTATTGAGAATGAAGTTTACTTGCAAACATGGAGAAGCCTTTTGATAATTGCTTCAAATTATCCTAGATGTGCTGTTTCTGGGAGAGATCAGTTAACTGCTTATTCATTTTTTTTTAGTTCCAGTTGTACCAGGTGCAAATCATGATTTATTGGGCAGTAAATTAAGGTTTGGGGGAGATGCTCTTGCAGCAGATGAAAGAGAATGAAGGGCTCTGTGCAATTTAAGAAGCGATCAATATAGAATCCTCACCAGTGTGTGGTTAGGCTATACCAGCACTTACAGAAGCAGCTATTTCTGCCTCCTTCTCCTCACACATATTACCCTGGGATCATTTTCCCACTAAAGCATATGCAGCAACTGATGCTAGAATAGGGGTGGAAAGGAAGAAAAATGCTAGCACTCACTGAAGGTGACATTTCTGGATTACCCTAGGGGCCAAACACAAATACAGACCCAAGTCCTCCACCGCTGTAAACTGGCTCTTCTGAGGGGCTGGTCTTGCCTCTTGACCGTGAGCTCTGGCAAGATTTTCGGATTACCCTTTGCTCTCCGAAGTGGTACACAGAATTCTGGGTCATATGAAGATTTTTAGCACAGAGCTAGAAGCGCATCATCCCTTTATATCTATTCCTTTTCTTCCCTGAAGATAGGCCTCTGCTTGTGACACCACGGTGCACTACATGTGGGTTGCAATGTAGTCACAACTGACAGATTCAACTTGAAGTGAGTGAATACACTTTGAGACCAGATGAAATGTTACAAAGATAGATTACTGATTAAAGCAGTAATGAAGAAAAGCAACAACAACAAAAAATATCAGAGAATGCCAATGTAACTCCAGTAGGTTTTAAAGAGCTTTGTTTTCTGATGTTGAGAGGGCACAACCCTCTGGATATAATTAAGGGAATTCCCTGTGAATACCTGACATTGAGGCACTGCCAAATCCATGTTTCGGGAAAGAAGGTTCTTTTTCTCTTTTCTGCTCTGCTAGAACAAGACATAAGTTATTGGCAATGAATTCTTTTAATAAGACGGCTTTAACAGTAACTGACAAATCAGTGTTATCACCTGAATGCAGCTCACGTGACCGAGCAAAACTCAAGCAAGCACAGAATCATAAAAAAGTGAATGGGCGTATCATTCATAACACAAATTACATAGTTTTTCCAAATGATCCCATTGTGCACACACACATTAAATAGTCCGGAGACATAAATAAGAATATAAAAAAATAGTATAAAGGAGATAACCTTAAAAACTAGCATAAATAATATAATCTAAAAAAAATAAAGGTTTTATGATCCAAATTCTTTCACTAAATGAAATCAAAAGAGCATACAGAGCATGTGACTTCCCATGATATCATGATATGGCCTTACTCATAGCAGTTACTACAATCACTACTTTATATTCTCCTCCCTTTCTTCTCTCAGATTTGTCTTGATCTCTAATGTTTTCATAATTTGTTCCATTTTTCTACCCGTGATGCTTCATTATCTTTTTCTTAACTAACCTGCAAAACTTACTCTGCTAAGAGAGGCCATGAGGTGGTTCAGAATACACAGGGAAGGCACATCCTCAGTTTGCAGCGTTAGTCACAGTACTTCACAACTTTTTCTTCCTGCAATCCCTCATTTTATTTATTTTGACCACCAGCTGAATGGTCAAAATAATGAGCAACTCTGCAAAACAAGGGCTAGCTTGTAAATATTGAGAAGCAGCAACTAATTCACAGAAAACTGAGACATGCAAAGAGTTTCAAATGATCCTTTTGAAGAATATTACTTTGCATTTTTCCAGTATTAATTTAAATTTAACAAAGTAGTGTGTTATAATTTTTGTTAGGTCTATCAAGACAACGGAAGAGAGTTTCCCCACCACTGACTTGTCTAAACCAACGAATTTCCTGGCGGTACAGAGCTGGAAAACAGCTGAGAATATTGAAAAAAGTATCAAAAAGTATCATAGATAATATAAATTACAACAAAAATGTCACCTTGGAGCTATTTTAGAATGCATTGTAGCCACCAACGTCCCAGTATGCGGCTGAAAAGCTGGGACAGCCTCATCCGTGTACATGCCTCCATTCTGTCTGTGGTTTAAGCTGACTATATCAGTCATTACAACCAAGCCAGTTTCCTACACAATAAAAATGAATACCACAAAACAAACACCAGCAAGAAAAAGAAAAAAAAAAAAAAAGAATTAAACATGTACCGATAAAAACTTTTCTGACTAGAATCCCCCAACCCTATTCCAACATTTATGGGATACATTTCAATTGAAACTTGAGGATTTTTTAAAACTTTATGTAAAAATGACTGCTAATGTGAAAACACACAGTCACTTTATAAGCAGAGGTTTTACGAGAAAGCTCTTGTTTGCTTGGAAAATGCATTTAAACCAATATCTAACGTTACTGGGTGTGTGTAACTGTTAGACAGCTACAGGTGAAAAATTATTACACATATTTCTCCCCTAAAATATTACATTACAGCTTTTTATCCTTCCTAAAAGTTTCCACTGTGTTCTGCTGCTCTGCTGCAGTTAGCAGGCAGCTCTCACATCAGACAACACCAACTCTGCATTACCAGGGATGCCAAGCAAAATGGAAACTGTCCACACAGCTTCACAGTAAAAAATACAGAATTCATGAAGAAAGCTGTCTGCCAGCTCTGTCCCCTAAATGCACTTATTCATAAGAGACAGCAGTTCCCAGACACCAAAGGGAGAACAAGTTTTGTTCTCTTTATATACACATCCAATTATTCCAAATCAGGTACACAACAATGCATACATACCAGCTATTAATATATGCATCTTCCTGGGAGCTTACTCCTCTTAGTAAGAAAAAAAAAAAAAGCATCAGAACAAAAACACCAAAAGATCACTGGGAGAGAAGAAGCAGTGACTCCTTCAGCAGTGGATAGTAATGAGGATTTAGGGTTTATGATTAAGAGCTCGAGGCGTTGGGGGAATAGGTGGAAACCTATGGGGTTTAAGACAAAACAATAGAACAATTTAGCTAAAATTGCAAAAACGACATAGAATGAAGAGACAGAGGCTCAGGGTAACCTGATCAAGGATGCAAAGAGAACATTAGTGATCTTTCACACAGATAGTCACAGAAGCTGGCAGAACTGGGGCAGGAAAGAAGTTCAAAGGTTTTCCAAAGTATAGTCTAAAAGGGAAAAGGCTCTAAGGAAAGACTCACATTCCACCTTCCTTCCCTGCCAAAGTACCTGCAGAAGAGATTTGCACGCTCACCCATCTGTCTGATTCTCCAGAGCATCAGCATGAATTCCTTCACCCAACAGGGTATCCGGCCCTGTCATCAAGATTGGCCAAAATCAAAGCACATTCTCCAACATCTTTGCTGGAACAGTGTACTCTGTTCTCGGAAATTACTTTTCAGCCTATCCCCTGGAGAAACAGCTCTGATATGAAAAAAATAATGGCCTATGGAGCTGAAAATTATCCTGCAAACATGAAAATAAAAAAGACACTCCACAGAGAAGTGAGGCTGATTCTTCCTACTGTAAACGCGAAGCGAGCATCCTTGGTGATGTCCCAGTGCCAGGGAAAGACAGAAGATCTACGGCGTCTACGTGAGGACATGCCTGGCCACCAGAAGTGCCCTTCTTCCTTCGGAGCTCCAAAAGCATCAGATACATCATATTCTGCAAGCTCTTGAAAAACCTGCAGGGAAAGGGAAGAGACTGCTGTCCTTAGGTATAAAGGCTACTTACTAAAGGTAAAGTGCAGATAGCTGTATTAAGAAAAAGACATCAGTGCCTTAAGCTTCCTTTTACCTGACTGGCTGTCAACTGAAAACCCGTCTTCAGCAAGTAGACACTCTTATCCACAGTGGCAATGCAGACGCAGCTTGATTTTGCAGCTCTGACCTTGATGTTCACAACATCACCAGGTCTGGTCTCATTTGCTGAGAGAGCCACTGCAACCTAGGAATATAACATTAAGTTCCATCATCTCAACTTAGAATCAGCAGACAAAACTACAAAGAGTAACAAGACACCGTCCCTTCCTCTCCACTAGCTACATTGCCGATACCTGATTTTCAAAGGAGGACTTTACAGTGAACTGCAGGCTGTCTGTGACCCCTTCTCCATTCTCCCTGACGTAATACACCAGAAGACGGCCCAGGGGAGCCATGTTGTGAACTACTGAGAACCGGAGGAATGTCATGCAGACTTCAACCTCTGCTGCAGGGATACTGGTAGGTGCTAAAAAATAAGTTGTAAAAAAGACAGTGTTATCAAAATCACTTTCTTCCTGCCCCATCCAACTGCTGCAAGGTGCAGAACTCTCTACCCAGGACTTGGATTGTTCCCTTGTTCCTGTTGCACAGGTGGTTCTTGAACTCAGAATCTTTTCCCTTTCTTTTTCTTTTCCTTGTGTAAGCTGAGAGGCAATTCGCATCCATAACAAAGAGCAGTATGGAGAAGGTGGATAGAGAATGACTACCCAGTGTTTTTCCCGATATAAAATCAAGGAAATATACAGTTAAGTTATCGAGCCATTTAAAATAAACAAAAGAGGGTATCTATTGCTGCAGAACGCTGCTGACAGAAAAAGTACAAATGAGTTTGAAAAAAGATTATGCCATTTATAGAACACCATTTCAGGTTGGAAGGGACCTTTAAGGATCACCTAGTTCCAACCCCCTCCCTGTGGGCAAGGGACATCTTTCACTAGATCAGGTTCCTCAAAGCCCCATCCAACCTGACCTTGAACACTTCCAATGACGGAGCAGCCGCAATGCCTCTGGGCAACCTGTAAACACAACAGCTCAGGACCAACCTTCAGTGCAGCAAGTTATTACGAATTCTTAAATCACTGATTACCAGAAGCTGGGTGGGTACATCTAGGGAAGTTTCTTTTACTTTTTCCCTAACTATCTGAAACTGGCTGCTATTGCAGACACATTACTAGGATAGATGTACTTTTCCATTGGCAGCTGTTGTACGCATCTTCCCAAGTATACCGTTCTTTATCCTCCTGTTCCCTGTATTCATCAGATTTGCTTCTTTCTGCTATTCGTTGTCCAAAGTAGGAGTCCACACCTCATTTCCTTTCCCCATGCTAACTGCATGATCTTCTCCTTTAGCCTGATCCATGCTATCAGTCCATCTAATGTCCTCTTCCTAGTTTAAGCTCAACCAGCTTAGTAAATTCCCCCAGCCCCACCATACACTTCCCTACCAGTCAGGTGATGCCAGGTCAAGTATATTAAGAAAGACTAGAGTTTTCTGAACAGAGAAAGACTACAGAAAGGCTAGAGGAAACTCTCCAAGAGCTTTCCCTCTTATAGAAATTTTTCTCTTTTCTATATGACTATGTGTGCAATGAATATCACTATTTTTCTTGCACAAAATTTTTCTATTCATTTTAAGAAGCATCAAATTAAAAAAATTAGGATACTTAAGTGTGTAGAAAGGTTGTTTTTTCCCTGAAAACAGGGGTGAGTTTGCATTTCTGAGGCTAGCTACCTGTTCCTGGGAAGCGTGTGATATCAATGTTCTTCTCAAAGAGAAAGGTGGCTCTTTTGCTCCTCTGCTGGGTGACATTACTGGGCTGCAGTCCTGAAAGGACAATGTTGCCTCGCGATGCCACTTCATAATGTAGAGTGAAGTTGCAAGGACATGTGGACTTCACGGCAATCCAAGCCTCCTCTCCTACCTGCACCCAGAGACAGAAAAGCAAAAGATCTGGTCTGTTACAATGCATGCTTTCTATTTATAAAGCACAGAAATCTATTTGGGTTTCAGCCCACAAGAGATATGACCCCTCTTCCAAGAAATGTACGCATTGAAAAGTATATTTAATTAGCACTGTTTTCATGGACTTTTCACCATAAAAAAGGGCCTGTGTTCAGCTCTTCACTCCCTGCAAGTCTAACAGGAGAATGGGCTGGGGGGTTGTATTAATGAAAACAATAAAGGAATCTCTGGAATCCTGAAAGTTAAGCCTTTTGGCACTGAGAAGCTGTCAGAATTGGTTGAATTTTAGACACCCCTTCAGTAGTCCAGCCCAAAAGAGAAAGAGATGGGTTGGGGGTGGGAAGAGACGTGTGTTTGATAGTCTTTGCAGTTTAATTGAGATTATACATGGTGATTACTTTCATATGGAAAATACTAATTCAGACTTAACCAATGTGGCATGAAAACGCTGGGAATAGATCTGAGTGAAAATGCTTTCAGATTACACAAGTCTGGCACTTAAGGAGCTGTCAAACATACAAATAAATGTGAAGGNACTCATCTGAAGCCTTCAACAGGCTTCAGAGCAGCACACTGACTTCCTGCACTTTTTGTGCCCCAAAGTCCTCTACCCAGAGGTACTCGCTAAGTACTGAATTCCCTGGAGACAAAAATCCCCCAAATATTGCCAATTGCAACAGAACAGACATCAGTGCTCAATCACGGGATTAGGACTGTCGTGTCTGGATGAGTGGAGCAGCCAGCTTTCCTAGGAACACAAACTTCTTGCTTCTGGGATACAAGGAGGAATTAACACTTGTATTAAGTAGGATTTCTTCACCAACTTCCACCCTGATGCTCCTGCCATTTAAAGCATAGCAATGCCCAACTAAGACTGCTAAGACTGAATAGCAATGTTAAATCACAATGAAATATTTTGAAAAACCCCCTTTCTTAAGCACTAACAGTGTTACCTTGCCAGAATGTACATATGGCACAAACCAAGATGGCAAGGACTTGAGAACAAGGAGTTGCTAACGGTTAAATACAGTGAGAATACCACAAAGTCCAAGAAGTGCCTCGTGACATTAAATATTTGAAGTATTAAGAATTCCCCAGTGCAAATGATGAAACAATTCATTAAAAAATGAATGTAGCTAATTGGAACACCCAGTAAGAGCTGGCAAAGCAGGGAAACAGTTCCCACATCAGCTGGTCATCCAACTCCTAGCTTTCCCACAGAAGAATTAGTTCTAATCAGGTTATAATAAGAACAATGTGTTCAGATTAGCAGTGTATAATCCCCTTTCCATACCTCAGGAAACTTGTAAAAGATTAATTAGCCATTAAACTACCATGAAATGCAATGATAAAAAAATGCTCTTATTTGGATACAAAGAGTCTGAAACCAACCTGACGGATCTGCTGATAATAGAAATGTGTGTATATTACCAAAACCCACTTCCNCAGTAAAACAACATACAACAGAAATCACAGTTAAACCAGATCCTTCCTTTAGGAGAGAGATCATGACAACTTTAATATGGAAGGACTAAATTTTTTAAGAGAGGTTCCTACAAAAACTACAAAAGAAAACAAGATAACTATGTTCATAGTTTGATAACTGAGGACTAAACAGACCCAGCTGAGATTTAAACTGGAAGTTCGACCGAGACTATATAGCCCTAATTTGGATCTTTAGTAATTAAGCCACTCCCACTAACTTCAATTCCAAACTTTCAGCATTTGTTGACCTGAACTAAAGGACGTCATTTTCACCAAAAAATTCATATGTCACTGTTACTGGAGGTGCATAGAACATATATTCAAATATGAAAAACTTAAATGTTGGCAGTGCCTATACCCTCCCTCTCTCCCCTGTCCCCACAACACAAAGGAGAATGAGATGCTGCACAAGCATCAAAGGCACTTTGCTTAGAACCGTGTTCAGCCCACACTGAACCATTATTTGGTGGCTGAAGTGCAGCTACATCTACCTTTGTAGTGGAAAAAATAACAGTTCAGGAACCCAGAAACAGAAATGGCTAGAAATATTTAATTAGAACAAAGTACTTTAAGCCAAGAAATGCAGTTGTTGCCATGATGGAATATGAAGCCAACATACCTGGAAAGGTTTATCTGGTGCCTGGAGCTGGATGTGACACTTGCTGGGCGAGTACCAGCTACTGATGGACAAGTAGTTTGGCAGATATTGATCCCCAGACGGTTTCCCATCAATCGCTGTCACTTTGGTCTTAACAAAAGTTACATCTGAATGTTATGCATGCATAGAAAGCCTGATTTGTATTCTCTTCTTATGCTGTATCCCCATCTCCCATTTTACACTTTCCAGCTGTTCATCCTTTATCATCCTTACATAGCAACAGTACCCTCCAGATATTGGACCCCTACTACTATGTTAAGCTGTATGAAGCATCTTTTCACTTCTATTGGCAGCTAGAAACAAAGCAAGCATTTGCTGAATTTAAATCAAGAAGTTGAAGCTAAAAGGCACTGATTTCCTATTTGTAGCACTGATTTATAAAGTCCAGGTTTGACAAGATTAGTTACATTAAAGCTCACTAATCCTATAAAGAGCTTTCACCCACCTCCAGCCAGACATATTGGGCAGCAGTAGGGATGGAGGGGATTTCAAACTCCACCAGCCCGTTTCTTGATACCAGTTCACTTGTATAAACGTTGTCCTTTGGTGTGAGTTCAGCTTTAATTCGGATAGTGACTCTGTCAGCTGGACTTCCATCGGGGTAAGTGACTTCTACCTACACAGTGTTTCATTTATAGAACAATTATAGGCAACTCCAGTCAATGACAGAAACAGCAGGTGGGAAAAACGCACCAGAACATGATGTAATATCCTGGCATCAGGTCAGTATAACCTTATACCAGCCACACGTCAGCATCTCTACTTTTAATCTTACCTTTCCTTTGTAAGGCAGTCCAGGTTTGAACTGTTTTCTGGTATCTTTGGAGTATTTGATGTCAATCAGCTGTTTCTGAACAGGTGTTGAGTCATCAAATGTAACCTGCTTGCTCCCATCAGAGCTGATCACTGTGGCCCAGATATTGACCGTGCCTCGAAAATGTTCCGGAACATCAGCTGGCATCATGTCTTTCACACACACATCAAAAACAGCAGAGCCATCAATCTGCGAAGTGTGTTGGGGAATGGAAACATAAGTCTGCATTCACATTCAAAAAGGGTCTTGAAGCCAAATCTCAAGCTCCCTCAGCCCCACATGCTCTAAAAATAGCCAACAAATTCTCATCCCCCCCCCAAATCATAAACACACCATGTAAAAATATGTAATATTTTTATTATGCCGGACCCAATTACCCTATTTATTCCTTTATTGTCTGTTCTCCCATCAGTACCATAAAATAGAGCTGTGGTATTAACTTCAAAGAGTACAGATCAGGCATTTTATCACAGCTGACTCAATGGACCCCCTCACCTGGGTGGTCTTGAGGACAGGGTGGCCCACTTCATGTCTGTAGTACCCTACGCCATTTATAGTCATATTGACAATTAACTTTCCTGTCACTGGTTTTCCAAATGTATATCTGAAATGGAAAGAAGATAGTTTATAACTTACAACTATCTTCCGTTTTCCTGGTTATATCAAGGCTAGTACCATGTGACCTACACATATAGAAAACAGAAAAAAATACCACAGAAGGCTTTCCAGCTTGTTGTTGTTAACATGTTTTGTGAAAGCTCTTACATCTGAAAAGTCTGCAGCAGATGAGATCCAAGCTCCAGTGGCTGCACAATCCTGTGGCTGTACTACAATATATGCTCCTGAAACTTTTATCTGGGACATGTTCCTACCTGGCATGGACAGTTCCTTTTTCACACAGTGAAAGGTCACGAATGTAGCGAGGGGGGTCAATCAGCAACTCAAACTTTGGTAATACTACAATGAAAAGAAATACAACAGAATCTTTTCAAGATCTTTTTGTCCAGATCCTAGCAAAAGCATACACAGCTCTGACAAGGGCCCTGCTTACGGTTGGATGAGGGCAGTGTAGCTAACAGTAGGCAGGACAGCACTCAGCAGAAAATGAATCAACAGAAGTGGCAAACCAACACCATCTTGGCAAGACGACCTCAGCTACACACCTTAGGATTTTAACTTCTTTGCAGAGGGATCTGTGTCCCAGGATTTGAGCCTTTTTCTCTTAGATAAGCTTTTTCTCTTAGATACATGGCAAAGAGAACAACTCACTACTAACTCCTCCACAATGTGTTGGGAATAGACCTGAGATATTAGCAGTTGTCAGTGTCTATAAATGCTTCTGTGATGAGACCAGATGTCGTAGATGGCATGCTGGGTGTAACAATGCCCACCTTTCATCAAACAGAGGGACTTTGAGACTGAAAAAGGAGAGTAGCAAAAAGGAATTCAGAATTCCAAGGAGGGCTCTGGGAAAGGAAGGAAAGCACTGACAGACTTGAAAGCATCTTAAAGAGTTTTCCAAAGCAAAATTAAGTCTTTGTTACATGAAAACTCTGTTTCAGGTCCTTTACTTTATGAAGTGTGGAGAACATGAACAAAGGGCTTGGTTAAGTTGCAAGCGTCTATATCCCTGAAGTATATAGCCTCTAAAGAGTTTTTTCTCATGACATTTTAAATGCTATATTTCTCAGGTGTTTCATCTCAAATGAAAACATTTCATAGTTTTGTTCTTCCAAATAGGCTCCGTTTATAGTCAAAGCTGATTTGGATACAACTCACCATATTTCTGAACTTCAAAGGATTTGTTGTATGTGTGCCCCTGCATTTCAGCAAAGATGAGCCATTCACCAAACACTGGCTGATCAGACAAAGGAAAACTCATATTTACAATACCTGAAAAAGGAAACAACGTACCGTGAACTCTATGTCACTCGTCAGTCTTTGTTAAAGCTTACTGAACACAACTCAGTATAAGCAAAAGCAAAGTCAAATAACAATACACTGAGAAAAAAAAATAATCCCAAACTTACCACAACAGAATGGCTTCAAATTGCTCCACTCTATCATACGAGACCCCCGAGGATCCTGCATAGCGGTTTAGGAATGAGAAACATCACAGTGAAAATGAATATCACTAATACATTTAACTCAGTTTGCAACAAAGAACTTCATTTTGTAATACATACACTTCACTAACAGCTCAAATGTAACTAACATCTGTTGAAAATTTTCTGAAGATACTTTACCAGGGGGGTATTTGCATTCTAAGGTTCAGTACTCATTTAAGGACACTGCTTCTACAGCCAATGCACACAAGTAAGCACTGTCAAGCGGCAGATCTTCCACCTGTTTTAAGACACCTATTTTGGATGGGACGAACTGGCCTTTGAAGACACTTTTTTCTGTTCAGAGAGGGATCTGTACAACTAGCAAGACAATTTTTAGATGACAAAGTCAGATGAAATCAATCCCACTGTTTTTGTCAGCATTAACTCTGTGACTGAATGCAAACAAGAGAAGAGGGTGAATTCTTCTGCTTGCTGACAGCTAAAGAAAACACATGGTTTAAAAAAAAAGAAAAAAAAAAAAAAACTAGACACAGAAGGAACCTCTCATTCACCTCATAAGGAAGAAGACAGGAGCACCCTTTCCTTGCCATGAATTTCTATTGTCCACTATCATAATGTTTGGGTGCAGAGATGAGATTGGCCCTGCTATATCAGCCCAGCCAGATGAAGGATAGGAGTGTGTCTGCATTGAAAAGAAGGGAGAAATTGAGTGGGACTGTTACATTTATAAACCCCAGTGAAACTAGCCAGTTCTTCTCAGGCAGAAAAATGGGAATGGATTTCTGAAACTGAAGTAGAAAACAAGTATATTTGTTGGTGTTAACAAAAAAGGAAGACACAAAGATCAGTTAAAGACACAGGGACAGAGATAATTGCATAGGTTACAGTTTGGGAATGGCCATAATGGACTTGAGAAGGTACAGACATGTGACTTGTTTCTCTTAAAGCTACAAGAATCTTGTGCCTCTACAGGATACATGCTAGATGATTGGCAGACAGATACTCACCACCACATAAGCTTCAATCTGAAAGAAAAAAAAAAAAAGAATAAAAGACTTTATGAAACAAAGCTACTTTTCTGCTTCTTGTGATGAACTGTTGAGTTCACATAAGCAAGATATGATTCACAAAGTGACGAAGCTTAAACATCTCTTCTTTGGTAAGAGTAGCCTGAGAAACATACATTTCATTCACACATCTAACTGAAAAAGTAATGCTTTGTATTTCTGTGCATCACCTGAATAGAGTGCAAATGTCTGAAAAATTCTTCTAACTGCTTTGGCATAGTTACATTGCATTTGCTAGCACTAAAAAAGTGTGTATTCACCTTCAACAGTAATGTGACTAAATGAAAAAAAAAAAAAAAAAGAGTTTTAAATAACAACAAGCAATCACAAGATATGCCTAAATAGATTAAGAAATTCAATTATACTTCTGCATTAGAATAAAATACAGGTTCCCAACTATTCCATTATATTTTACAGTGTGAAAGAAAACAGTTTTCTTTACCCTCTCATTGACTGGTCTCAAGTCAGAAGTCACCATAAAGAGGTTTATCAACACTAAAAATGAAAAAAAAAAAAAAAAAAAGAAAAGAGGGTTGCAATCCACAGAGCATGGGNTAGTCATCAGAACTGACACTGAACAGAGTATGTCATCCAGGAAACTACCCTTGAAAAAAAGTTTTGCTTAAAAGCAGCCCTAGCATCTGGCAAGTTCTCCAAGGTCACTTTACCTTTCTGCTTCGGTTTATAGACAGGTTTATCGGTCTGGATGAACACTGATGATCCTTTGCTATCAATGGTTACTGTGGTGTAGTTGTGAAAAATGTAGCCTTCCTCTGCTAGATGCCGGTTGCCCCAGACTTTTAGATGTGCTTGTCCACGAAGTCCTGAAGGCACCTAGAAAACAGGTCATGAGGTGAGGAAGACGCAGAAAAGCCTTTGAGATTTCTGGGGAATAGAACTGACACTGAAGTGAGCGAAGAGCAGACACCTGCTGCATTTCAGTGTAACTATGTGTTAGTAATAAAAAGAAAATGAAGAACATACTAGATCTTTTACAATGTAAAAACTTCAAAGGAGGCAAAGTCATGCTAAAAACATGGCAGGAAATTCTAGTCTACCCTTTCTTTATCACTCAAGCAAAGTGATATTTGATCTATATGTGCAGGTTCCACTAATAAAGGTGTGTTACATGGGGAAATCAACCATGCTATAGAAGGCATGGCTCTGTCAATGGCAGGAGGAACACATAAAAAACCCAAAACCAAACCAAAACATGCATGTTTGCACATTTTCAACCAGCTGCTCAGAGAAATAAAAGACTTCAAAAATGACATTAGATTAAAAATTACGAAGTAAAAAATCTGATAATACAGAAATACTATAGTAGGTCATAATTTGAGTGTGAAAAACATAAATATAATATGAACTTTATGTTGAGCAGTGAGCCACAGATTCGGCCACTGATTTTCTTCAGTGGTGTAAGGGCCTAGCAGATGAGCTGTGATGAATTCAGCTTTGTTCTTTCCACTCTCCACTCTTGCAAAGGTTGCTTCCTCCTTAGTGCGTGCACCAGAATGTGACCTGTATTTGTGCCTCAGCTGCTCAGAGAGCAATGCCTGATGTGGTTGAAGGCAAGCCCCTTGAGTTTTCACCAAAAACATTTTAAAATAATTGACACTCACCTTGAGTTTAATTGTTCCTTTATCTAAAATGAAAGGGAGAGAGAGAGTGTTATTCTTCTCAAACTAAGGTACTAACATTTGTGCCATTTGCAGTTGAGTGAAAGGAGACCCCATGTCACAAAACTGTTAACTGCAATACCCCTTCATTATGATTTCACCTGAAGTAATTTTCCTTCATTGTGTAAAACAATCTGCAGGGTGAGCAAGCTCGCCCTAGTAGAGTTCTCCAAAATAAACTTGGTCCACATTTGTTTACAATTTTTTCCCCAAGGTAAACTGCAAGGTGCTCTACGGTTAGAGAGTACCACCAAAGCTGAGGTTTCAGCATGGGGCATCCTATGCTGAATACAGAAGTATTTTGCTGTAAAAAGACCTGGCCTCTTTTGGGACTCAATAATTCTCAAAACAAAGACACATAGAATCTATTTTGATTGCTGGATACAGCCATACCTAAGATGTCTCTTTAGCATATGTTGTCCACATGTGTAAGCATCACTCCCTTTGAATTACTTAGCAATTGTCAGCCAATTTCAAAGACAACAAGGGGAGGATAAAATCAGAAACAATCTGTTCCAAGAAAGGAAATGGCTTTCATATAACTCCCAATTTTTACACGTAGAAGGGTTAAAACATCATGGTTAAAGAGCCTGATTGCCTGAGTCTTTTCCACATTACAGCTTACACCACTACTGGAACTGGTAGAACAGCACTACTGTCTTTATTTTCAGTAATGTAAATTCATTCAGTATTAAGTTGGACATAATCAAAACACTTTTTTGTTTTACACACAGGACAGAGAAGTATCTGTCTTGGATTTTAAAGACTTATCCAACTGCACAAATATTACCACCTCTCTCAGCAGTACTCAGTCCTGAAGATGGGGAGATTGCATTCCAGCACTTATTTTAAAATAAGGGTAGAAAAGGATGTTGTTGTAGATTTTACGGTTTTTTTCCTTAAATTCAACTTATCTTATTCCTTATACAGCTCCCCAGTGTCAAATATTCAGGTTTCAAGAGGAAAAACATTCACAATAAAATCCGTGAATATCAGTTACCCAGGGTCTCTGTATGTCTTGCTGCTCCAAGATTATCAGCCTTGGATGTTTGAGATACCATACGTAAAAGCACAATCAACTGAGAACATTTAGCGGTAGTCAATGTATTAAATATTAGTTTGGTTCCAGTTCCATTATCACCTAAAGCAATTCTCTAGGAAACATTGTTTATAAGTTGAGGTGCTGTGGAAGCACATCATTCTCAAGTTCAGAATAAGAGGAACTCACCCAGAACTGTTCCGTGGCCTCGTGACACTGTTTCTCCTTTGACTACTAACTGAATCTGGACTGTTGTCTCCTTGACAGAGTTAAAGATGGTTACGCTTATAGCTTCTTCAACACCAGATCGGAAAACAGAAGGTGCCGCAATCAAATAGCCCCTGAGGAGCAAAATTGGAAGTGGACGGTCAAGAAGAACAGCAACAAGAGTGTAATCTTTATTTGCAAGCCACTTTATGTATAACAAAAAGAAAAGAACAGACTACTCTGTAACATAGGGTCCCAGAATTTGCCCCTGGAGGGTCACGTTTGTGGCCACCAGCAGTGTAGGTCTATATGCATAAAACGAACACAGAACACACATAGAAACAAACAGAGCCTAAGTGGATTGCAAGTCCTTAGTATTTAAATAAAGCCACTAATATAGATGTTCATTACGTATATATTATATATACATTTATTTATATCTTATACAAATACAAACTAAACATACAACTAGCTAACCATAAAAAGGCTGAAGTTCATGAAAGAACAAGGAGGTACCTGAACCTCCAGTAGAGTTTTGTAGATAGTGCTTTGTTTTGAAACAATTTAGATACTTCTAACATTTTTGCCTCAATTATTTTTCATGGCTCCATTTTCATAGTTCACCTTGATACACAAAAAAAGAAGTGACACTCAGTGCTGGTACTCATCACTTTCTAAATGTCGCATACATGTAACATGTCTAAACTTACAGTTTACATAGAAGCAAGCCAGAAACTGCAGTTACAAGATTGGGCTTAAATTCTCTGTTCTGCCACCACTTTTTAATGTTCAAACCATTATATCCTGCAAGTTTAAAGTCCCTGGGAAAAAGGAATTATTTTAGCAGGCACACACATGGTTTTAAAGCCACTCTAGACGACCTCCCATATATACTACAATCCTTGTGTTTCTGAACGGAATCTGTACCATTCTCCTGTGCTGAATGGCACCATGCCATGAACTTGTCAACTGAAAGCATTACAGACTCTGAGCTCTTTGATGCATTGGGCTGTAAGCAACACATTTATATCCTCTTCATGACACACCTTTCTGGGGTTTTTTGTACCCAAAATGATTTTTTTTTTAAATGAGGCAATTCCTCATATGACTCTTTCAGCCCAGTTTCTCAGCCCATGCCTTTCTACAGTTCCATGAGCCAGGTTGCTTTAGTTCATGATTAATTATCACTTTGGGATGAGAATGATGGCGTTTTACAGCCCCCAAGTCATCTTTTATCAAATTCCAACCCCATGTTTCTCTCTCAGCAGGCCTCATTGCCATGGAGATCCCATTACCCCCAAAGGAAGTTCAGATCTCTGTGGCATTTGAGTTAAATCGCATGGGGTACTTGTGGATTCAAAACCTTATGGTTGCCAGGTTTGAAAATTCATCAGAACAATAATAAATAACAATAAAAAAGTTACTACTTAGCCTGCAAAATCTTGGTAAAAAAGACAGAGCTGATCTCGTTGCAGAGGGAGAAAGAGTACCATCTGCATCCAGTATGAAATGATTACATTCAAACTGTCACATAAGCACAGCACTACGGTGCCATATGTGAAGCACATGTATTCACATTGTTCTAAATTGCTGCAACTCTTCCGAGGTACCACTCCGTTGATATAGCTATTTAAGCCACTTCATAAGTGGCATTTTAATTAAAAATATTTAACTTGGCAATTAAACAGTTAACTTGACAGTGACTGGACAGATCCTTTAAGCACATTTGACTAACAGCTCTGTCAGGTTACACCAAAACTTGGCAGGCCGTGAAATATTTTCTAGTAAGCAAGTGAAAATAAGTTCTCCATGGCACTCAGTTAATGCAGCTATTCACGATGCTGACGCGCTATTAACAAGCTAGGGATAAAGAACAAAGCAAACCTTAATCAAAGTTAACCTAAACACACTGGAACGAGCTGCAGATTCAGTTTCCAAAAGCCAGAGAACTTTCCCCGCAGTGAAATGTTTCTCCCCAGATGATTTTTCCCCCACAAGAATGTTTCACATGCTCTTCGGGAGCAACCAACATTACCTCCAACCATCCCAAGCACAACAGCAGCCCCTGCGCAACACCCCGGATTCCTTAAATAATTGTTTGCAGATAAAAGCTTTGCAGCCGCTCGCTGGAGGAGCCAAAGGCAGGTATTTCTAAGGAGGCTTGCTTCTTCCCCCCCACCCCTTTCCCCGCACTATGCACTTTCGCACCGGCGAGTACAAACGTGCTGCTGGGCTCGGGAAGCGCCGCAACTCGCCTCCCCGAGCCCAGCCCCTCCGGGGGGGTTCTCGCCGGCTTTGTTAAGTGCCCGGTGCAGCCACCCCCGGAGCCCCTCGGTGTTCCTGTCTCCCCCACACCCCGCCACCCTTTACGGGGAGGCTGCCGGCGGGGGTCCCGGCGACCTCCTCCTCCCGGTACTTACTGCCTCTCCCGCGGCTGGGCTGCGCTCAGGCTGCAGAGGGTCAGGAGGACCCCCCAGGCGCAGCCGGGCTCCCCGCGGGACATGGTGCTCCGGAGCCCCAGGCCACAGCGCTCTCGGCGGGCAGCGGGAGCCTTTTGTTCCCGGCGAGCGCAGCCCCGGCTCCCCCGCCGCCCCGCTCCCGGGCTCGGCTCCCCGGTGCCTCTGGCNNNCCCCGGGCCGCCCCCTCCCGGCCCCGGTGCCCGCTCGGCTCCGGCCCCGGCTCTTTGTCTGCGGCTCCCCGCCCGCTCCTGACAGCGTGCACCGGGGGAGGGTGCCGGGCCCCGCACCCCCGCCTCCACCCGGCCCCCGCCCGCTCCCAGGTGCGCCGGGCCCCGGTCCCGGCGGGATCCCGGCTCCAGGCGCCGCTCCACACCTTCTCCATCCTCTCTGCAGCCCTGACAGCCCACCCTGCCGGCCTTCTGCCCCGACGGCTGCTAGGGCACCGGCTCCCCTCATGCCGAGTCCCCCCAGCCCCGGCAGCCCACCTGCCCGAGCTCCCTGCCCTCCTCCTCCAGCCCCTGGAGGTGCCGCTGAGCCTCAGGCAGACGCAAGAGCTGCAGAAGCTTTGGTTCCTAAAGGTGCCATCAGCCTGGACCAGGGCACAGCAGCCCCGGCAGGGTCTGCTCCCATTGACTGAGGCTTTGTACTCCGAGGCACTCCACCGAGCACCGCCAAAGAACCGCTTTCCAACTCAAAATCCAGTGCCAGGACTGATGCTTCTCCATCTCCTCCTCCATCCCCGGGCCCTGATCTCCCATCTCCATCCCGCTGTCCTCGCCCGTGGCTACCGGGGCTCAAGACAGGAGGGGGAGCTCTCACTGCACCAGTCCGCAGAAGAGGGCGCAGTGTATGAAACTTCAACAAATCCGGGAAAAGCATATCCAAAGCACCAGCAGGCATTCCAGGCGACAGAATAAATGCCTCGCAGGGGTGGATTAAACGCCACATACAGATACCAAGGAATGATTTCTCCAACCTTTGCCAAAGACAACCCAGGATCCCAGACGTGCTTTGGAGCTGAACTCTCCCCCAGGAATAAATGATAACCTTCAACATAGGTAGTTTGAATCGTATTTTTCCCCCAACACTACACACCTGGCTTAAGATAAGCTACTATGAAAATAGAAAAAAAATATAAACCACTATTATTTTTCTAGATTAGCTCCATTATTTGAACCTCAGTTCTATTTCTTCTAAAAATCACCGATATGGAACCGTGCACTTTATTTAGCAAAAATTTGAATTCAAAGGTCAACTCGATAGTTTACCAAAGGCCCTTTCTTCTAGCTCCTGACAAGAAAAACAGCAAATCAAGTCGCTAAAGCTGCTAAACTTTTAAAATTACTTTTCTCCCTGTTAAAATTATTTTAATCACCATGTATTTTAGCGGTATCATTACTAGCTAACACGTTTTCTGCAAGTCAGCCCATTCCTTAAAAACACAAAGTCATCAAAAGGAGTGAGGTTTCCCTGACCACTTCAGAGGCCGTTCAGGCCATAGCCAGGAGAGCAACGAAACGGTGCCTAAAGCTTTATCTTGCTTGGAATTACACTAATTTTAGTATGACTTCTCTTAAAAAAAAAAAAAAATCCTTAACTCAGAAGCTCTCTCAAAAGTTCAGATTGCCTTCAGTAAGGGATAACACTGCTAGATGTGGCTACATTTTCCTACTTAAATCTATCTTAAAACAGCATTGTCTTATTTACGGAGAGGCAAAGCAAGTCGAGAAGAAGAGGGAACAGATTTTGTCAAATCAAACCCAAAAGCTAGGCTAAGGCTTTAAAAAGTATCTCACCTGAAAATTCTTTAGACCAGGCATCTTAAACAACAGTCTCAAATCAAAAGTCTCAAATCATGTATTTTGCAAGGCTCCTTACAGCTTTTAGGGTTGGACACGACATTTAAAGTCATAGCCAAGCAAATCTGGAAGGTTTTAAAGAAATCCCCTATTTAAACCACTCGTATTATGTCAACAATCCTTGACTAATGTTTGTCTACAGATGCTGGTTTAAGACTTGCCCTAATTGTCAAGATCAGGGTGGAGAATTGAAGGAATTTTTTTCAGTACAATAAGAACACCAGAATTATGCTCTCTCTACTGAACAAGAAATTTTAAAAGATGGTTCACCACCTTGGTAAGGGTTATTTTTATTTATTTTTAATGGGATTTTTCTAGCTATAGCTCATCTGTGGGAGGAGTTGCAGAATGCCTTGGAGCAGCTTTCAGCTTTTAACATTCTGTAAGCTGAATCCATTTTGCTTGCTGCTGTGCTATTTAAGCACAACTGCTCCTCTCTTGCTCACTTCATTGCTCATGTATCTCCACATGACAAAACAACGCTACAAGAGCTACCAAGGGACTCTTTTGTTTGCCCAAAATTGAAGACACGTGCAAAAAAGCATGAAGTCAAAAAGAGGCCCTCCTAACACATCTTTCCTCTCCATCTTTCAAGTATATTGGGTTTTTGCTCTGATCTCCCATTCCTCAGAAATGTATAATTGTACTCAAGTGTGGTTATTCCTCTTGTACTAGGAGTTGTAGTAGCTGTGTATTACCTCGTACTGGCCATGATGGTCAAGGATGCAAATGAGGCAGGATCTGTAAGAATAGGTAATGTATTTTGTTAATTAGTTTAAGACATGAACACTCTCCACAAAGCTTGCACTAGTATTCTTTGGGGTGATGTCAGTTCAACTGGTTTTACACGGAATTAAATAAAATGCCCGCCATTCAGATTTTTTTAAGAGCTGTATTTTTCTACATTTCACTAGAACATTCGTTTTATCTTTCTCCATACTAAATTCAACTATGCCACTGCTGAGATGAACATTTATTTGCACCAGCTCTGTCAAACCTAGGTCAGACTTCAGTTTACAATACTGTTAATAAAATAACTCTGTTTTTTAACACAGCTCAGCCTTTGAAACTTAACTAGAAATGGAAATAGCTGGATTGTCTAAATTTCAAAGAGTGTATTCTTCCTTACTGCTGCATTCTCCTTCAGTTTATTCAAATACATCCAAACTCTAGAACTATAGAGATCATTTCCCAAGCAAACCAGCTAGGCTTTATGAGAAGCAACTTATTAGAAAGCACATTAAAGTGGGAACGTTTGGTTTTGGTTTTTTTTGTACTGAGACAAACCAAAACATGCAGAGATAAAGTAAAATCTGGTAATTCCAAATTCTTTTTCAGCTTTATCACGTTCTCAGATACATCCACAGACTCCTGTGTGCCTCAATATTTTCCTGTCTGCACAGGAGCAATACTAATGTTAGCCTCCTTTGTAAGGGTAACACTTAAGAGCATTTTGGAATCCTTTGATTAAGGACAATAAGGAAGCTAAACAAAAATGAAGCACCTCTGCTGTTCTCATGATATAGCAGCCTATAACTGAGGTACAATACCTCACCACTCAAAACAACGATTTTGATAATAGTCCTGCAGAGATCAGGTGTGTTTGGGGTGAAACAGCATCATGCTTTCAAAAAAGTAATTATCACTACACTTAATCACCCATACCTCTTTATAGAGCAGACCCACAAACAGTTCTTTACAGAGTCATGCCTGAGATCTATGGGATATGTACCAAAAACCCCACAAAGTGCCACTAAACATCCATTCACATTTTATCTTTGAAAAAGCTCTGGGTATGGACTTCGAAGAAGCAACACGATTCAGCAATGAACTGATGAATGAATGCAGCAGAATGCACTTCTAAAATGGAGCTCCATCATCTTCAGCATAACGTTAGAATATTTTTGAACACAAAACTGTGTATTTCTAT
This sequence comes from Dromas ardeola, assembly GCA_013398915.1. Lineage (NCBI taxonomy): Eukaryota > Metazoa > Chordata > Aves > Charadriiformes > Dromadidae > Dromas > Dromas ardeola. The sequence goes on from VYZM01021346.1 coordinate 514,544, forward strand.
GTTTCAGAAATCACGGCTAGAAATTATCATTATGTGGATTACAGCCCTTTTAAATCATTGTTAACTTTTTTTAAAGGAGAGATTCTTTCAAATGGAAGATTTTCTATTTGATATTTACTGACTACAAGAAGTATCAGGCAATTACAGTCTCTAAAGACTGCAAACCATCTTCTAATTATGAAAGTATGTGCAATCCTGTAAATAAAGCTAGAATCAGCTTGGTCTGTAAAAAAAGGAGGCTTTAGATATCATTTCAAACTATTTAGTTACTGAAATGGAATTTTCTGTGCCTGCCAAAATGAATCCTATTCAGTGTGATGCAACAGGTGTTGGAATTCCAGCAGCCGCCTGCAACCCACATCTGGTAATAGTTAGGAGTTTAAAGGAAGTTCTGTAAGAACTGCTTATGTATAAAAACTATTCATCAGTCAAATCTATGGGCCATATTCACCCACCGCTTGCACGGTGCATAGTTCAGATTTTTATTTCGTTTACAAAAAACGTAATTCTGCTCCTCATGAAATTTTAGGAATCTCAGGCAGCTGTCCAGGTTGAAAGCGTGCAGAGGATTGGTATGGCTGTACTAGTGTGTCAGAAAGGTGAGGGAGGGACTGCAGGTTATAGAAGAAGGTGGGAATACTTCTATATTGGTTCTGATGATCTAATTTATATCCTGACCACTTGTACACTCTCACAATTACTCTGCAGAAGAAAGAATCCCCCCCCATGTTCCATCTACCTAGATTATCAGACAGGCATTTGTCAAACAAAAAACAGAGTTAACACTAAGCTCTGTATAATACTAATTCTTGAATACTGCTACTCTCAGCTATGCCTCCTTTTGCCTTCTTACCCTTAATTACAAAATTCAAATAAATTACAAGTGGTAGGATCATGCCCTTAATAATTAGCCCTTATTAACTGTCTCAGCTTGAGTGTTATCACTACCTTGTCACAGAGATGACCAGACCTAAAGAGGTAATACTTATTTAAAGATTTTGAGAATACATGCATAAATTGCGCACATAAGAAAAGATGCTGCAGTAAAAACAAGGCTAATAATTATTAGTTTTGCATTAAGTCCTGTACACACTAGGTTTCAGTAGAAGGTGGGTGAAAAACAAAAAACAATGGACAAGTCATCAGCTTTAGGGAAGCCAGAATCATTTGTCCCCTCTTCCCAATGGAAAAACATTCATGTCAGTCATTACATACCACCAGACAAGAATAAGGTCTTAATTATTTTACAGCTTCATATTAATGGTAAAGAAACCCACACCCATTTCTTTAACTTCAACTTTTGTTCTCTCTTTGTGTTTCTGTGACAGCCTCCTTTCTGTTAGCCAAACACAGATATCTAATGTAGAAACTGATAACTGCAGAACAAGCGCCCTATTGGCTTTGCCACACTAGTGCAAGCTTACCGGCAACGAGGAGAATGTCTTTCTACAGAAACTACAACGTCAGTCCAGATACAGGGTGGCAGAAACTAGACTGATCCTTCCTCCTGGGAATACAAGCATATTTAGAAGAAAATTACAAGGAAAGGTTAATTAAAGAGCACATTCAAAATAAGAATATAATGTGAGTAGCATTTAACAACAGAATAATGATCTCAAGAACATAATTATTAAGTAGTTCTGTCAAAAATGCCTATTAATCATCTACACAACAGGAGAGGCTGATCTTTCAGAGTAGTATAACACTTTAATTCCTGACAAAATGACTGAAATAGTGCTAAGAAATCATTAATATGGGCAGATGCTGATTTAGAACAGGAATAGAGCACTGTGCTTAATCAGAAGTGGCTGTCATTAAGACATTTAGTAACAAATTACTTCCTAGTTTTCTATTCAGCCTCTACATACGACTGATGTAATAGAAGTTTGTGTGTAGTCTAGTGTTTGGTGGAAGTTTTATATATAAATAAGGACCTAGAGAGGTTGTGAAATCTCCACACTTAAGTTACTAAAAATTTAGCTGGACATCTTTATGACTAGGAACAGGTAGAGGTGTCATTTTAGCATACAAATCGTATTAATTTGAGAAATTAGATTTCGTTCAGTTAGGCAAATTTCTCAAGAAAAAAAAAAAGGTAGCAAGAAAGAGTTAAGGGCTCTCGACATCTCTGGCTACTGCCTATACTGCCACTATACTTACCCTGCCCACACTACACTGAGGCTGTATAAGTGTACTAACATTGCTCTATAGTCAAGGTAATAAGTTTTGTCCTGGTTGAGCTGGAGACCAGTGCTGCTCTCCTGTAATTACTTGTTTACCGTTTCATTTACTGAAATACTGTCTAAGAAGTTCTGAAGAAATACACAACAAAGCCTGAGTGCTGAAAGGATTAAGTGCCACAGACAGAATATCTTTTTGGGTAGTAATCCTGAAACCTCTAGCGTTCAATCAGCTGTTTAACTTCCCACCCCCACATGCAGTAGATATTAAACCAAGGAATTAAGTTTTGATATCTTACAGGCCATCTCCAAACACACGTTATCTTTATAAACAAAAAATTAGTTATGTCTTAAGAGGAAAATTGTATTTGCTTCTTTAACATATTAAATTTAAGATCTTGAAATAGCAGGAAACTCAATAGGTCTTGCACATGTATTATCACATAAATATTTTAAAAGAAACTGATCAGAGGCATTTGAGACCACTCTGCAAACCTAGTCATCCGTCCTTGTGCTTGCTTTACAGACCACACAAATGTAGCGGAAGAAACAACCTAAAATCATTTCTGTGAGTTCAACAGGAATGCTCACATAATCACTGGAAATGCTCTTAATTGGTGTGGCTCAGTGGTGCATTTCAGAGCTGTTAGATCCTCTGCCGCTCTGGAACTCTTTTCATGTTCTGGCAATCACAGTCCAGCCAGCAGTTTGTTTATCATATTCAGTATGAGTTTCCGGATCTCCAACAAAGTGGTATTTACTCTGAGGCAGGGAAGACTGCAGTAATCCAATAAGTTCTCATTAGCCTAAAACGCAGAAACATCTGCTGGGGTCATGAGCTGCTTACTTGCTGTTGATGAGCAAAGAATCAGCTCCATTTGAAGCCAGTGTGAACAAAGAATTGTAGGCTTGGGGGGGGTGGTGAAGAGACAAACAGGTCTCGATTATATCCTGGGCTGCAGCCCCACTATAGCGCACCATAGGCACGAGGGATGCTCCCTCACATTGACCCTGGTGACCCTATCGCAGAGAGCACAGGAATTACAGCAAAAAATGCTTTGACTCAGCCCTCCTGAGCTGGTGGTCAAAACAGTCAGGCAACAGCAGTGTGACTGAAGAGAATGTGGTCAGAGCTCCCCAAGAAATACCAGAATCCAGGCAGGGCAATCTCTGCAGCGCAAACCTACCTTAGAATTATCTTTGCCAACTGCCTTTTAGACAATTAAAAGAATTGTGCAGGGGATGAGTACTTACATTTCTGTGCTTCCCCCCTCTCCCACCCAGGCTCTCAGATCCAGATGGATCACTTCACAATCGCTATCAG
>VYZM01021346.1:547069-564496 GCA_013398915.1 Dromas ardeola
CTCTCCCTTTAGAGACCCGTTGACTTTTCTGAAGTTACAGCAGAATCACCCTGCACAGAAAGAGCTCCTTTAGCTCAGAAGTAACGGTTTTCTGAAGAATTATGGATATTCTCCCAGTTTCTAAGAAGTTTCTCGGATTCTCTGAACACTAAGCAGCTGGCAGTAGAAATCTACTTACAAGAGCGCTTTGAGAACCTATTTTGGAAACAGTGATCTGGGTGTCCTACTGCAGTGCAGCTGCAACCCTTAAGGTAGTTTTTTAAAAAAAAGAAAGGGGGGGAAGAGTTTAATATACAAACAATGTGTCCGTCATGAAAACAGCACTCCCCTAGGATATACACCATAATTGGGCGGTTTTATGTATAAACAGTTTAGTTCTATGTTGTGTACAGTATTCGCATGTCCATCATCCTCCGGATGTGAGTGTGTGGAGGAAGAAGGGGGCATTTTTGTGAAATCATTCCACAAATGTTCTATATTAGGGGAGGCGGATTTCCTAATGGACGTCTTAATTGCTTGGAGCTTAAAGAGGAAATATCTGTGGCAGGAATTGCTGGTGATAGTCTATACTCCGAGCAGTGTATTTTTCCAACCAATTGCATTTTACACGGGGTTTCTTCTCTATATGTTGGATTGCCTCCTGCATGTCAGAAGGATGACAAGTTTCTCTTAACCTAAGAAGACATAGTTAAGAGTTGATAAAGTTAAGGACATTCCCAATAACTAATTCTACCGGCCTTTCAGTTGCAATAAGTTGTCTTTATAGTTTACAAGCGTGGCTCATGCAGAGGATATTTTGTGTAGTGCGTGTACGAGCAGCTATCAGAGAGCTCATGATACAGGCAAGAGTATTAAAGATGCACAATTAGAATTTGTGCCATACCTGTTTTTTTCCTCTTTCCTAATACCTCCTAATAAAGCTACATTTTTGTGTTGTGTAGCAGTTAGCTGGCCAATGAGTAGGATGTGGTTCTGTAAACCAAAGTCTTTCTGTTTGTCTTTTTCCTGTTTTTTGAATACACAACTCTGAAAACTTGTAGGCTAACCTTATAAATGAGATCTTAATGTTCTGTTCTCACTTAAAGAAAAGTTGTGTTTATCACGACATTTTTGAGTGGGAGCAATACATTAGGGAATAAGACGTAGTTTGTGGCTTTTCTATGGGAGAAGCAATTTCACAGTAATTCTGCTGTCTTCTTCCTCCTGAGTATCCTCTCAAAGGTCATAATTGTTAGTGGCTGAGGCTGATTTGCGCTCTCTAGCTGTGATTACCTTTTCTGTACTCTTAGCAGTATCAAAATGTATTATTCCTTTCCCTCAGTCCCTCAAATGGTATTGCATGGGGCAAATAATAAATGTATATAGATCTGTGAGGAACAGTGGAGGCTTCCTAAGCTGCCTTTTTGGTATCAGTGTGCTGCCATTCCCGTAGTATTTCGAGTTTATACTGCAGGCTAACGGGAGGCTGAACAATGAACAGAAGAGCTTGAAAAACTATGTGTTGACGTATTTCGTTTAATTGAAAATTAACTCATTTTCCTTTATTACAGGCATTTGGAAATGCAAAAACAGCACATAACAATAACTCCAGTCGTTTTGGAAAGTTTATTCAAGTCAACTATTTAGAGAATGGTATTGTCCGAGGGTAAGTACAGTATGTGATTCTTCTGGGATTGGTCTCTGTGCTTTTAGGAATTGGTGAAGAAACTGTTGCATATAAAATGCTGCCTTATTGAGGCTCTTCTCTCGAGAATAGCTTGCCGATGGGGAGTTTTCAAGACTCCCTAACTGAGCTTTGTGGAATAATCAGGTGATGCCTAATTTTTTTACTTTCCTGTACAACCTTATCAGGTTAAGAATTTGACTGCTGCATCTTTACCTTCATGTTCAGTGAAGGCTTTTCCCATAGGCTTTTTCACCCCATAGTAGATGCTATAATGTCATATTACTGTAGTCCCTCAAAATTATTAATCAAAGATTATGATTCAGTCTTCTTTGGTAGTGGGTACTTTCACTTCAAGTGAAGAATTTTGTTCAAAAAATTTTCTGTGACATTAGTAATTTGTGTGCAAATACTTATTACTTGTCTAACATCATGCCGTAAAATAATTGCTTTCAGATCTTGCTTTGTAAAATGCACCTTTAATTTTTAACACTTACTGCTACGAATTTTGCAGATGTGTCACACATTTTGTCAAGGTATACCCGTGCTAGTTTAGGTGCAAGGCTGTAATGCGTAATATTGGTGTAGAATTCTGCCTGAAGCTGAAGCTTGCTGCGCTATGCAGTGTCGCTGGTGTCACTGACTCTTGTGCTCCAGTGTCTTTCCTTTGGATCTTATTCGTGTTTGCAGTTTACAAAATGTCAATAACATAAATGACTGGGAACTCTGTAACGCATTTGCTTTGAGTGTTATTCTGAAAAAAAAATTGTCTTTTTTTCAGATGAAGTTGCAGTAGCTCAGGAGATTGGTGCAATTTGAATACATTTGTTTTGTCTTCAGTATGAGAAAAAGCTTCTCAAACTTTGGCCTCATTCATTGTATCCCGTGTCAAGGAGTTTAGATTATTTAGGAGATTAGTTTGTCAAACTGTAAGGGGTTTTCTGGCTGGCTTCCATTTTAGGCTGATGTATATACCATCATAAAAATCTAGCAAATTAGCCAGTTAGCAGTTATCCCGTATATTTTTGGGGTCTTGTAGTCTTTGCATTCCTTGTCAGATAACTGTTAATCTTGGAGTAGATAACAGATTGTTAGTACTCTGCATATCTTGTTTCTGCTTCCAGTTTTTCATCAGCACTTTTCTAGCTTTGTCTGCCTTTCCCCAGTTATGTCTACCGAAACCAAGCACTGAAGATAGATCTTCCTTGGGTATTTTTCTTTTTTCCAATTTCAATATAGTGCATACTGAATTTTTTGTTTGAGATGGTGACTAAGCTATTCTCTTTTATGTTCCAGTGCAGATTTAATTATTTGAACTCTCTTGACAGTTGCTGTCTGATGTTTTGTGAGGTCTTTTCTTTTGCCCTCATGCTATTTTCATTTTTTACGGCTCTTCAGGGCTGTTGTTGAAAAATACCTGCTTGAAAAATCTCGTCTGGTTTCTCAAGAGAAGGATGAAAGGTAAGAGATTAGTACAGTTTACTAACCCAGGCATAATTAATGCAGGAGTTTAAGAGCATTTGAAGTGTATAAAGTAAAAGAAAAATCATTATATTTTCATGAAAGATAAATGTATTGACTTTTTAGGAACTACCATGTCTTTTATTATTTACTACTTGGAGTCAATGAGGAAGAGCGTAAAGAATTTCACCTCAAGCAACCTGAAGACTATTTCTACCTCAATCAGGTAATCCGTGACAGGGATTTACAAATGGATTGATAAGTGCTGTCTGTGTTAAAGTTGAAAGGTAATGCTTGTTTTCTTGTGATGTCTGGGCTTCGTTCTTTGCTTTTAATTATGGATCTCTTCACAGCATAACTTGAAAATTGAAGATGGGGAAGATCTCAAACATGACTTTGAAAGATTAAAACAAGCCATGGAGATGGTTGGCTTCCTTTCAGCAACAAAAAAACAGTAAGTAGAATCCTTTTAGCTTTTGTTACTGATAGCTATTTAACGTTCATGAGTTGCAATAAACTGTGTATGTGTTGGCACCACATTTAGTCTGGTAGGAAGCAAGGAAAGCTGAGTATTTGAGGGCTTACTGAAAAATTCTTCAAGTAGAATTAAGTTGCTAACCTGTTATACAGACCTTATAAGAAAAATTCTTATAAAATTCAATTTTTTTTCCTTAGGATTTTTTCAATACTTTCAGCTATTCTTTATTTGGGCAACGTTACATACAAGAAGAAAGCTACAGGTCGTGACGAAGGGTTAGAAGTAGGACCTCCTGAAGTCTTGGACATTCTTTCCCAGCTTTTGAAAGTAGAGTATTTCTCTTTAGCTCTAATGTTTGATAAATCTTTTTGTCATGCTCTACCTCAGCATTTTACTTGAATATCTTGTTGCACAGTTTGCTGTATCTAGATCTGGTTTATGATACTTCCACAACATTTATTTTATGGGAAAACTGGTGAAATTATTGGGATTAGGCATGGAATATAGCCCATAGCATGGAAATAGAATTTGTTTACTCAGTAATCATAGAGCTAAGCAGGAATAAATTTAGTGGAGATGTGTTCTTTGCCACATAGGGAAACATCTGAATTAATCGAAGTTGAGAATAATGTAAAGAAGTTGAAGAACTTGTGAAGCTATGGATGAATGATAATTGTGTCTGTTACCAAAGAGCTTGGGCTTCTCTGAGGCAATTGTGATGTCCTTTTTTGCTATCAGTTTACTCATTGAGGGTTTGAGAGTGACAGTAACTCTTGTTCTTGCTTGTTTTGAAGGTTAAACGAGAAATTCTAGTAGAGGTGCTAACAAAAAGAAAAACTGTGACTGCTAATGATAAGCTTATTTTGCCATATAGTCTCAATGAGGTGAGTAAAAGAACAGTAATAGAATAATTTTAAATAACTGAAGCTTGGGGTTTTTTTAGATAAAAAAGCTAATATAGTACACTCTCACATTTAATGAGGGATGTTTGGAAAGACAGAAGCTAGCATTAAGGGAAAATTTTGTTTTTATTTGTCTCTGATAATTATTTGAGTGGTGCTGGCCTGAAATAGAAACGCTTTTTTTAAACAAAGTTCTGAACGTTGTTTCATCTACAGGCAATAACAGCTCGTGATTCAATGGCAAAGTCCTTGTACAGTGCTCTGTTTGATTGGATTGTTCTGCGAATCAACCATGCGCTCCTTAATAAGAAGGACATGGAGGAATCTGTTACAGTAAGTTTCTCACAAAAACAAGTCTCTGTAGACAGTTGTGTATTTAGAGCTGACAGACAATGCTACAGATGACGTGTTCAGAGATCTGGGATAGATTTCGATTCTTCTGAATTCCGTGGTAAACTTCTTGGTAATATTTAATCGTCTCTGTTTTCACAATAGACGTAACTGTTAAATATTTAAAATCTCTTAGCGTACACTACAGCGCTCTTTGTAATGGTCAGCTGTTGGGGGTTAAGTCACTGTGTGACAGATTGCTTAACTGGATTTCCACATCTTCTTTTAGTGTTTGTCCATTGGTGTACTTGATATTTTTGGATTTGAAGACTTTGAAACCAACAGTTTTGAACAGTTCTGTATAAATTATGCAAATGAGCAGCTTCAGTATTATTTCAATCAGCATATTTTCAAATTGGAACAGGTAAGAGTTGCTGAAACAAAACTTTTTTTATCAAGCGTTCATATATTATGCAAACTTAGCCACTATTCTGCAAAACCCCATGGCATAACTTTTATAATTGCTTGAATATATTTCCGAAAGTCTTATTTTTTAATTTCTTGTTTCATTATTGCTTGTATTACATATACATATTAGTATACGCATTGATACATATACTAATGATAGTGGGGTCTCTTCAGAGGGCTAGCATTAGGTTTCTGCTTTACTGCAAGAAACTAAAAAGACTTTGAGGCAGTCCTGGACAGAAGTCAGATGGAACTGTAAAGTTGGAGGTTGAAAGTCCGTAGGTGAGCTGTTTGTTTCAGTTTTTTTTGTTGTTACGTTCGGTTTTTTCCCCTAACGGTAGAGTGAGGTGTTTGGTTTAGGTTTTTGTTTTGTTCTAATAGTTGGGAAACAGTTTCTCTTATTTTTGTCCCTCTGTAAATATTTAATAACCAGTCTCTGTTGTTTCTTCCACCTGACTGCATTTAGGGGATACAACTGTATGTTGATATTGGCAGTAGTTCTGAAATACTGATATTACTGGCGTATGTTGATTTACTTGTTTGCAGATGGTATCATCTTACAGAGCACTTTGAGTGCTGCAAGAGCTGACAGATCCTGGTTTCGACTGAGGTTTTGGGGGGGGGTGGGGGCGGAGTTTTGCTCTAGACTTGGATTTTTTTCTGGCTCGCGCCAAAGCCTTGTTCTCTGGTCACTCTGCTGAAGGAAAGAAGTCATTCCGTAGTATGTGGTATTTTGTCAACAACATGTAGATAACTTTAAACAAGCATTTTAAAGACAAGAAAATTACCAAGCATACAAAGTTCATATGTAAACATCATGTTGAGGTCCCTGTTTTGTAAGGATAACTAGAGTAAATAGTTACATTGTTTTCTTTTTTTCTAATACCGTTTTTCCAAGTAAGTTTAATCCTTGAATGACCCATTTCCTGTGTCTCTTGCAGCATGAGTGCCCTCAGGGGGGATCTCTATATCTTTTTAAAGAAAGGCTTTTTTGTCTGTGGAAAATGGCATTTCAGTTCTGTAATGTGGCATGCACACTGGGCAGTCTGTCATTAGACAGACTGAATTCTTACCTACTTAAAAATAATTCATTTCTTGTCATCATCATATGGAACAGTGAGAGGTGCTCTTTGTCTTTTGTTAAACATAGAATTTAGTTAACTTTCTGTGTGCTGTCTTTTTTTACATTAGTACCTTATCATTAGTTGGGTTGGTTGTTTTTTTTTTTTTTCTGTGGGCATTTACAGCATTAAGAAAAACTGGTATTTTGGCTCCATATCTTAATGGGAAGCTTTTCCTGCCAAGCATTTGATGCATTGTCATGTCAGCAGAAGAGCTTCATATTCTCTTGTCAGAGTGCTCCAAATTTTCTGAACCTAAGCGATATACGTTGCTTCCTTAGGGAAGTTCTGGTGTTGATGTTGTGTAGGGCTTAACTGCTTGTGTTGAAACTTCTGTTATTTCATCTGACAGTGCAATTTGGAAGTTCTGGAACTTGATATTAAATATTTGTTATTTCTTACAATACAAGACCTACGAAAGAGAAAAATAGACTTAAATTCCTCCAGGATATGTCTGCCTAGGGTTTTAATGTAATGATGTACATGTAATGTCTGTATCCAGGTTCATAGGCTGCTGATTGCTGGGAAGGCACAGCAAAACATTCTTTTCACTGTTTTGGTTTTTAAATACCCCAAGCGTCTGCAGTTGAGTGACTTGCCTAGGTGGACCTTTGATCTGACCCGATATGCCTGCTGTTCTGTTCTTATTTATAAATTTTCCTTATTTTTGTTTCTGCTGCCTGAACTAACAAACTCAGTTTGCCATAGCTGTTCAAAGATGTCTTTTAAGCACTTAGACCATAGGACATTAAAGGTCAGGGCACTGTACTGATGAGGGAATTTTCTTGAGCTACACAGGAGGAATATAAGAGTGAAGGGATCACTTGGCACAATATTGACTATACTGATAATGTGGCCTGCATTCACTTAATCAGCAAGAAGCCCACTGGCCTCTTCTATCTTCTGGATGAAGAAAGCAAGTAAGCAACAAATGTCTTCTGAAAAAAAATGCGTGGCAGGGAGGAGGGAAGGACTGTGTAAGGGGACAGAGAAACAGCGCTTTAAGAAGGAGATGAATATTGTGGGAAGCAAAGGGTCATCTTAAAACTATGATCCACGCTCTGGTGTGCTTCTAATGACACCAATATGCTGGTGATAGAAATTGATGCTAAAATTGAACTTTGGCTTAAGCAGACTTAGAAGCTTTCACTTTTGTGTTTTACCGTGGAATTAAAATTAAAGTAAAATGCATGTATGTAAGTCTTTGGAACATTAAGTAACAAACATAGTAAATAGTTAATGTGGTGCTAACTAACCTTGGCTGGTGAAGTGGGAGGAAGCATTGACGTACACTTGAAACCTCAGAATATTCTGCTATGTGTGGAGCTGTTTGGTTTTGGTCCAGAAATTTAGCCCACCTCTAATATTCGAAGCAAGTGTGTGAGTCTCAATTAAACTGTAGAGATCTTGGACAATAAAATACTTTCCACAAGGATCAATAGGTGTTCTTCAGTCTGTCACCTCAATAAATGTACCTATATTTGGAGAAAAATATCTGAGTTCTTTTGTTTTGCATTCCTAGTTTTCCACACGCCACCAACCAAACTTTACTTGCAAAATTCAAACAGCAGCATGAGGAGAACAAGTTTTTTGTTGGAACCCCAGTGATGGAGCCTGCTTTTATTATTCGACACTTTGCCGGCAAAGTTAAATACCAGATAAAAGTAGGTGATAGATCTGATGACCACAAAATTTATTTTTTTCTTACTTTTCTTATTTTTTACTTACTTTTTGTCAGGGTGTCGAAAATTTACTGGGAATGGGCTGGATCAGATGTGTCCTCAGATGTGCTGTAGATTATTTTTTTGTGTGGTGGTCTAGGCTTGAGGATAACGCTCACTTAATGAGAATTGTTAGAATAATGAACTATTCTGAATAGTGATTAACATCTTGGCTCTCTTGGCTGAGAGCTTGTGGTTCAATGTTCCTGTTTTGCAGGATTTCAGAGAGAAAAATATGGATTACATGAGACCAGATATTGTTGCTTTACTACGAAGCAGTGACAGTGCGTACGTTCGGGAGCTGATAGGAATGGACCCTGTAGCTGTGTTCCGCTGGGCAGTTTTGCGGGCAGCTATTCGAGCAATGGCTGTCTTTGCAGAAGCTGGACGCCAGAGAGCTCAGAAGACTGCAGGTATGGTGTGAAAATATGGAAACGCTTTCAAATACTGTACAATCGCTTAGTGCTTGTTGACAGAACCAGTTTACAGCAAAACCTTATCCAGATGTGATCTTGGTTTGGTACTAAGGACAAAACTGACTTGTGAAAACGGCTTGATATTCATGCACCAAAGAGATTGTCACTGTTTTATGAGATCATTCAGACTTCCTCCTCCAATAAGCGCACCATTTCCAGCAGCCTGTGCCCAATTTGAAGTCCTAGTTGTAGAAGTTGGGGAAGATATTACTAGTTCTAGTATGCATGCCTGTCTTATCACTGGTTTTGATCATCTCGGACCCCCCTGAAGTTTCAAATGAGTATGCAGGATTAAATACTAATTTTGATAAGCTTTTCTAAGCAGCTGCCACTTACTTTCTAGTTGTAGGGAGTTTGAGAAACAAAGCTTTTATAGACAAAACCTTCAGGCACTTCGATAGTTTGCTTGTTATAGTTGGTGGGGTTTTTTTTTGTCTGTTATGCTCATATTTCTGTCAAAATTCAACCTGTTGATTATTTCCTAACAGGAGTAGTACGTCAAGGACCCAGAGTTCCTCTTGGAGAACTCCAGAGATCAAATACACCAGTAGAAAAAGTTTATCGGTGAGAAACACATACTTAACCTGTATTAGGGAAAAGACCTGGATTGCTGAGTTGCATTTTCATGTAGCAAGTGTCAACTAGATCTTTCCACAAGGATAGCAAGTTACATTTCTTCTGTCTTGTTTTGCTTGGCCTTTTTAATACTATCAAAACAATTCTCTAGCTTATTTTATGTAAGACCCAGCACTCCCAAATGTTACTGACATAGCCTCCTTCCATTTACCACTGGGTGTTTGAGTTCTCTGTTCTTTGCGTATGTTGCTTTTAGCATTGTGTGTTCCTCTGCAGCCAGTCTGTGTCACTGAAGGATTTGTAGGAGCACTGATGATTTTTGCAGCCTTGTGACATGATTAGGAGGCAGGGCAAGTCCTACAGAACTGCCTCCACACGTTGCTCTCTATAGGCATATTTGCCTTTCTATAGATTATTTAGGTTTTATACATGTTCCTTTTACAGCTGCTCAATGCTTGATTTCTCATTTGATTGTTCTGAGGATTTCGATATAAATGCTTTTGAAGACATCATTTCTTTTTATGAAAACAAGAAGTAAGTAGAAGTAGGCCTGCACTTAAAGGCCAGGGAGGCACATTCCTGGACAGACTGACCTTCTGAGCGTGCTCTGCCTAACAATGGCACCATGAAGTACACGATGTAGTGACTTCATGCTGCTTCATGAAGTAATTACTCCATCCTGGACAGTCTTTGTCGCTTGTGGCAACTAAGGACTAAAGATACAATTTGGTCCACCACAATTTGGTGAAAGGATTGGTCATAGCGTAACATATCTGTTTCCTTGTGATATCTTAAAACAAAATCTTGATATTCAAAAGTGTTCAGAGGTACCAAGGGAAGCAAGCAACTCTCTGTGGTAATGTTGCTGCCTCAGTGAGCAGCTCAGAATGGTGGTAGCATCTAACACTCAGAAGTGATTCTTACGCTTCTTTATTTTTGGTTTGTGCCCCTCTGGAGAGTAAAGAAGGTAAGTTCTGTGCCAAGACACAACACTTCACAAGCACGGTGCATGCTTAATGGAATCTGCCACTATTTAGGGACTATCCCAGGCTTACTTTGAAAAGCTAAACATGTGAATAAGCTTGAAATGGAAATGAAAAACAAAATTTCATCAAGTATTCCTGTATTAGCTAGTTTTTAACTTACTCTCCTGATACGTCTGCTTAAGCAGTCTCATTTTAGTAGTCAAATCTATATAAAAAAAATTTACTGCTTGATTATGAAGAAGCTTATATCTTTCTGAAAAGGCTGCTTAGCTTAACAAAAAGCTTCCTTGCACATTAAGTACATCTTGCTAAATTTCACTCTGTTTTCTGAATTGATGGCTCAAGAATTTACATTAAAAGATAGAACTAGAGAGTAAGTTTAGTATGAGATCCTGGTAATTAAATTTTAGGGCACTGACAGAATAGAAAGTGCTGACTTGACATCAGAATCATTCATGCTTAGGAAAAAGTAGTCTGGGATTGACCTGCTACTGTTTGGAGCACACTTGGTGATGGGATCTCTTGGGTTTTTAACTCCTTTTTTCCCCTCACTCTCTCATGGCTGTGTATCTTTGTTTGCCATCTTTGTTTTGCTGTGAATCATTTTAGAGACATGCATGAACAAATCATCGCAAGTATAAAAGGACTTCCATGGCAGGGTGATGATCCCTGTAAGCTGCTTCGGTCACTCAGTCGACTTCAACACCGCTCCCACTTCATGTGAGTTCTGGTGGTCTAGGTATTGCTTTGAAAGTGCAACAATAACCAAGCAGTTATTCTAGTCCATAAAAAAATATACTTGTCCCTAGTTTGTCTTCTGCAAAAAAACTGAACATGACAATTAAGAAGAAGATAATTCCTTCTAAAAATACATAAAGGCTATAGAGAATGCTTTGTTGTTTCATTGCATTAGCTGAAATTTAAACCTACTTTTAATGTAAACTTGCCTTAAAACCCAAGTATGTAGTACAAGCTTGTTGCAAAACTTTCAGCAATGAAATATCTCGCAAGTTACAACAAATGGTTTCCTGAAATTCAGGATGCCAATGCTGTGTTAACCCAGTTCCTGGGTTAAGACTCTTTACATGTGCGCGGCTATGCATGTGTAAGAAAATCAGTCTGTGGTGTGTGAACTGGCTGGCATGGAGCTGGAACATGCCTTACATGATGGGGTTAAAATGCTGAGAATTCGAAGGATGTGAGCTACAGCTTTGTTTCTGAGAGCTTCCGCTTCTAGTTCACTGTCTGTGTGTGGGTGAGAGCTGTGCCCGAGGTTTATAGTGGCCCAGGAGGTTCTGGGGATGATCTCAGACGTATCAGGATTCACAAGTGGAGTGCTGGGGCATGTGTTGTCCTTCTGTGAGCAGTCAAGTGCTTTCACAGGCGTTCTGGTGCAAGCAGCATTAACTTCTGAATCCAGTCTCTTTATTGGATAGTGCCCTAGTGTTATGACGAGAGTTCAATGACTGTACAGTTAGCTAAATAGAATAACTTGCACAAAAATAGTCCATGCAACAGTGCAGTTTTTAATGGTTTTAACTGTAGAGAAAATGTTTCACTTTTGAAAGCTTCCAATACCTACAGAGTTTATTTAAAAAAAAATAAAAATTTCTTGTTGCGAAGCAGTTTGCATTTCTTGCACTGATCACTTGTAAGAGATGTGCATGAACACACCCTGATGTTGTTGTGCTTATTTTCTTCTATCCTTAATCTTGCCTCATAAATTGCACCAATTTACGGCTTGCTGAAATAACCAAAAATCATGTGTATTTTTTTTCTTAAATGATCTTTAATATTTCAACAGGAAAAGTAGAGGTATCAAACAAAAGCAGATCATTCCCAAGGTAAAGTTATTCAGTAAATTTAGATTTCTCTTGTTGCTTTGTTTTTGTTTTTTTTTCTCACTGTGAACATTCATTTTGATTGACAGAACTCACTTCAGAAAATACTGTTTCATAGTGTAGGGAAGTTGTGTCATTTATTCTCTAAAACTTCCTTTTTGCCAATCTAAATGATAAGTGAATGTTCACCTTTAAAAGAATTGCTGAACAAGAAAAAATTGTGAGTTGTCATCTGTTTAATTAGACTCAAAATGCCATAAATATATAAAGCCATTTCTGATCAAGTCATTGAAGGCAAACACGGTGATTCAGTAATTCACCTTACACTCTTGTGGTGGGGCAATGGAAAAGTTTCACTCTTAAGAAGATATTTTGGTCCAAAATAGAAATAGTTGTGAAGTGTAACATGTTACTGAATGTTGGTTTCATTCTTACTCATTTTGATGCAGACAGAAATATTTCCCCTTCAGTGAAGAGACTTGCACTTTATTGATTATGAAAACTTTCTTCTAGAACTTGCTGGATTCCAAATCTCTGAAGCTTATAGTAAGCATGACTCTGCATGACCGAACTACAAAATCCCTCTTGCACTTACACAAGAAGAAGAAACCCCCTAGCATAAGTGCACAGTTCCAGGTAGGTGACTGATGGGGTGGTAAAGCCTCTGGGTGCCCCCTGACCTCATGGGAACGGACCTTCCTGGTCTGATCTTGCTTGAAAAACAAAATGGTTTTTATTCTTGGCATTTGTTTGAAGAAGGGTTTGTTACTTGTTTTAAAATTAGACCACGTTTAGAGACTACCCTTATGCTATGAAATGTTTTAGTTCACTGTACGATTGGCCTCATCCTTGTATGCGGATCTAGCGCTATTGTAACAGCATATGCAAGGCCCACTGTGCATTATCTTGAGAAAAGGTAAAAACAAATACAGGGATCTGCTGTGCAGTATGGGACAACCTCCGTATTGGATGAAATAGGATTTGTATAGCCATCAGACCTGAAAGAACCGAATTTCTGAGGAAGAAGCTGTACTGCTATTAAATGCAACTCAAAATGCTGATATCTGAAGAAAAAATGTTTCTGAATATTTAATTTCAGACTTCACTTAATAAGTTACTGGAGACACTGGGTAAAGCTGAGCCGTTCTTCATCCGTTGCATCCGCTCCAATGCTGAGAAGGTAAGACTGCCTTAAGAGCTGAGCTGGTCTGACTGCTGAGGATCTAAGTCTTCTAGCTCTGTAATATATTGCTTTCGACTTGTTCACTGTCATTGTGTACGAAGGTGGAAGGTAATTAGGGTGTGAAAACAGAATGTGCTTTTTCTACTGGGCAGAAATAGGACTCTTCAGGCACTTACTAGCTGTTTATTGCTGATCTTTTTCAGAAAGAGATGCTTTTTGATGAAAGCTTGGTGCTTCAACAGTTAAGATACACTGGCATGCTAGAAACTGTGCGAATCAGAAGATCTGGTTACAGTGCCAAGTACACATTCCAGGTATGTGGAAGTGGATTATGCTTTCAGAATTATCTGCTCTTTTTGGAAAATCACGCATTGCCTCAGAGTCTTGTGTGTCTCTCTTCACATGAAGCTCATGACCACTTGGGATGAACTGTAAAAGTTCCTTGTAGTTTTGACAGAGCCTGCATGGTGACAAGTTGTAATCTAAACTACTGAGGGAGTCATCTAGCAGTAAGTTGTTCTATTCGTTGCATGAAGGGAAGGCATTCTGAGTGCTGTATAAGCAATCAGTGCTGCACATTACTGTCTCCATATGTGAATTAGCGTTCTATAAAATACTTTGTGCATGTAGCTTTATAGAGCACGTATAGGTGATATTTAGTGTTAACTGGAGACTGGATGAAGCCTGCACTTTATTGAGTAGGAAAACAGCTCAATTTGGAGTGAGAAAGAAGTACTTTCAAACCCCTATAGCTTGGATGTCTTGGCTTAATTTTAGAAATCTAGTTAAAACGCTAAACTTGTGAATTGCCTTCTAACTTTGTTCTCTTGCTGTCTCTGCTTTTCACAGGAATTCATAGACCAGTTTCAGGTGTTACTTCCCAAAAATGCCAAAGCCTCTAAGGAAGACATTTGTGTTTATTTGAATAAACTGAAACTGAATGAAAGCTACTATCAAATAGGGATGACCAAGGTCTGTGAAACTTTTCATAAGCCAATAAGAAATACTGATGTACGCTGCAAAATTTAGTGCAATTCATTTACAACTGTTGCTCTTCTCTGCATTTTGTATTTAAATTAACTATTTTAACTCTCGTAAGTGTTGACACACAGACTTTAGTAGTTGCCTCATTGTTTTTGATGCCAGCCCGTTGTCTTGCAATACAGTGCAATTCTGTACTGTATGGATAATACTTTTGGGAAATTGTTGCTATTGGCATTTGTCGATCAGGTCAGGTTTTCATTTTAGAAGGGTTCTGTGATTTGAAGGCTGTAAGCACAGTTGTATGTTTTACAGTCCAAACGCTGAGGTTTGGTAAAACAAAAGGACTTTTACTTTTTGGGTGTGCGAATTGCTGTCAGCTGATAAGGTTTGGTTCAGTAATAAGTATTACCACGCTCATGTTTTAGCTTGTGGAGATACCTCCAGTGGGGGCTGAAAGGCTCCTATTAACTGTTTGTTGATGAACTTCTCTTTAACTTGAGCAGGTTTTTATGAAAGAGGCTGAACGGCAGATACTACAGGATACACTACACAAAGAAGTGATCAGGAAAATCATTCTCCTTCAGAGCTGGCTCAGGATGGTTTTAGAAAGGAGACGCTTTCTCAGAACACGGCAGGCAGTCATTGTTTTACAGGTATCTTTGAGAATTGCCAATCTTTTCCTAACAAACCAACCAACCCTCTCAAATAACACTCCCCACCTTCAAGCGCCCCTCCCTTACTTTAGAAATCTCCCTTCCTAGGCTTGCTGGCGTTCCCGTTGTGTTAGGATGGCACTGCAGAGGAGTAATGCTGCCATTTATATTCAGTCAGCATGGCGAAGATACAGGGAGAGAAAATGCTACCTTCAGCAGAAGAGGAGAATTTGTCTCCTGCAAGCCGTGGTCAGAGGGCATCTACAGCGTAAGAGGTAAAGGAAGAGGAGCAATATGATATGAAAAAGTGCATTTTAACCACTTAGCTACTTGGCTTCACTTGCCAAGCTCAGTTTCTGTGTGATGTGTTGACTTGGTAAACAACTTAAAGATAATTATTACTGTGTAATACTGCAGTCGGTATCAAATGGCTGGTGGTGTGTGGAAACTGGTTAAGCCCTTAGTACTGGAGCATTATTCAGCTGAGCTGCACTGATGCATGTCAGTCCTGATAAGTAGTCCTCCATGCAGTCACTGGGACTGTAAGTGTATTTGTACTTTGTGTCTGCATTGCTATTTAGGCTGCATTTAAAGAGTTGGGTACTCTTCTTGACTGCTGTGCATTAAATATTTGTGTTTTCTTCTTACAAATTCTTAACAGGTTTCAGAAAATGGCTATGGAAAAGCAGAAAGCTGAAGAAAAGCAGAGAGAAATGCGGGAAGATCAAGACAGAGAGAATGATGAGAGCAAGGATGAGCCCAGTGAACCAGCAACAGATCAGTTGCCTGTGAAACTCAAGTCAGAGCTGGATCAAGCTGTTGAGGACAGAGATCAAACTCCAAATGAGCAAGCTGAAAACCTGAGCTCATCTGAAAAAGCCACGTTACCCCAGAAGAACGTGCCTGAGGGCTCGGAGAAAGTAACAAACAGCCGGGAGAAACGTGAATCTCGCCGGCAGAGGGGGCTGGAACATAACGAGTTACAGAATAAGCACGTCCTGTTTTCCTTCGAAGGACCATCTTTACTGTGCCGTGAGGAACAAACCTCTTCTGAAGAGGCCCTGGAAACTGTTCCAGTGCCAAAGGAATCCACAGCACAAGCTACTGTCCTTCAAGGAAGCAGCGAGGGAGAGAAAAGTCCAAGTGAAGAAAAAGCTCTTTCAGACACACCACCATCAAGCGAGATAAAAGAAAGCAGTTCTATTCCTGAGCAACCACCTGTATCAGAAGGGGAAAAAGCAGATGATAAGCCAACTGATAGAATGAAAACACAAGGGAACCAAAATAACCAGATAAAAGGCAGCCAAAGCTTTAACTGCCCTGAAAGGCCAACAAATCTTGCACTGAGTCTTCATAATATGCTGTCTGCTACTGGGAGCTTTCAAACTCCAGCTGATAAAAACAAACGTCTCGCTCAGAAGGCAACCAAAGATCTGGATAGTCCCACTTCTTCCCTAATCCAGAGATACGTGGATGACCCAGGGAAATTAAAGTACAAGAGAGAGAAGTGGAAAGGAAAGAGACAGTCAGATGCCAGTCAGAATGATATGCTGAGTCAGTCTTTGGATGAAAGAACACGTGCGGATAAGTCTCCTCAGGATCAGCTAGAGTAAGGGCAGCTTCCTAATTATTTTGACTTTTTTAGAAAACAGATATCCGTACTATTTAAAAATAGATGGAGAACTCCTGATAGCCCGTACATCTGGCCGTGTTATGGGAGAAAACAGAGCTATGAACAACAACTGCTTTTTCTTGGCTCTCAGTCCCCAGGCCTGCGGTTGAATCTGTATGGGTAAAATGTTTTCAGAAGCTAAAAAAAGATAAAAAGCCTGCCTTGCCCCGACTTTCTGTTTTAATTCAGCTTCAGTTAGCGTCTGGAGTTTATTTTCATGTGTCTGTGGTCCATTGGAAACAAGGTTTTAGTGACCTGCAGTTTGCAAGCATCGTCCCTCTGATATGGCAGGAAATCTGACATACCCATTTCTTTTACTTCTCCAGTACATTTTGCATTTAAAAGTGAGTTGCGAGAGTTGATCAGGATTCTCTCTCACATGTAATGTTGATATATGGGTTATTTAGAGGGTGGTAAACATTAAGAGGCTACAGACGTCTATAAAATACATAATTTGAAACTAATCTTGTAACATTGCAGGAAGAAGGGGAATTCATCTTCATTATGTGATCTCTCAACACTTGCCCAGTCTGTTGCCATGAATCAGGTACTGATGCCATTGTGCATATTTATACTTATTTACCCTTGTTTATAAATTTTAAAGATCTGTGAATAATGGGCTATAGTGTGTTCTGTATGCCTGTGTTCCTTTCAGGTTGATTTTTTTTTTTTTGGCTTGATATCTATGTAAAAAAAATTCATTAGCAAATATTATGCAACGGTTTGAAAACTAAATTTTTAATAAATGGACCCTTGATCCCCATTAAATATATTTGGATCTTATATTAGTAAGCTAGTATCTACTGGGTAAACTGTTTTGTCTTGATGAAGCAAACTTTTTTTCACCATTCTAGTTTTTAAAAGCACTTAAAGAATCTGTTCCACTCAACATGCTTTTGGACACCTCATTCT
>VYZM01021346.1:567566-589709 GCA_013398915.1 Dromas ardeola
GCTTTTACATTCAGGTCTGCTTTTAAAAGTCCTTTGCGTAGACTTTTGGGGAAGAAGCCAGACAAGAAGATTCCAAAGGAGAGTCCTGATGTGATTGAGGAAGGAGATGGCCTCTCCCTTGTATCTTGTGTTCTCTTTCCAGAAACAGGAGGAACCCAGAAAGTTTCAGAAGGTGAGTTACTGTGATTTAATCCCCAGCTTGCTAATATCATCTTTTCTGTAATGTTTTGCGTGGCTGCTGAGGAAACAAATACTGAAGAAATTCAGTCGTCCTACTTTAATATACAAATTCATTTCTTTCCCAGCATCTTCTGGACAGCCAAGTCGTCTCCAGGCAGGGGAGCGCCATGTGAAAGAGAGTAGTAAAACAAAGAAGAACCGAACTATAAAGATCAGCAAGATCTCAAGTGTGTCTCAGAACTGGCGAGCTTCCATGGTCCGTGAGATTGCAAATGCCAATGAACTGAAGCATCTTGATGAGTTCCTTCTAAACAAGGTAAAAGACACTCATCTATGACAAAATTCAGGTCTATGTTCACTGTTTGTGTGGAGTTTTAAACGCTACTTTTCTAGGTGCAAGTTTATATTATGATTTAAAGCAAAGGGGAAGTGATTTGATAACTTGACTGATAAGGCCCTTCCTATTCCTTCCTTTAAGTCTCTGAATGCATTATATTATGTTAAATCTTAGTGGCAGTCATGTTAGCTCTTCATTTCTTTACAAACAAGTGAGCAGCAAAAATTGTATTAAAAAAAAAAAAAGGCATGAGTTGCAAGGAAATAGAGTTCTTTAGAGCCTACCTACGTGACCCCTATTTTTGTATCATCACAGTGCATTAAGAAATGTTGTTTTAAATAATTGGAATGGTCATAGATGACTAAGCCCAGCAACTGAAGCTTAGCACTGCTTGGATGTTCTTGTTTTAATGAAATTTGATGCAGATGTATTTGCTTTCTAGATCAATGACTTACGCTCCCAGAAGTCTGGTGTTGAATGTTTGTTTTTTGAAGCCACGGAAAAGTTTAGAGGAAATGTCAAGACAATGTACTCTGCTCCTGTAAGTAGTAAGTCTCAATAAATGAAAGAGTTGGTAGGTAATAAATGAATTGAATGTGCAGTTTAAATGCTTGACCTACGGCTCTTTAACAAAGCAATTCACCAGTTTTTAGCATAGAATTCAAAGCTGAATGTTAGACTTGAAAAAGAACGTTTTACAGTTCTGCTGTAATTTTAAGCACACTGCTTTGCTTCCCTTTTTCTCATTCACTCAGCTGTAACTTATTTTTAGAAATGGATGGATTTTGCTGCCTTCAGCCTCTTCATGCTGCTGTGTTTAAACACCAGAGAGAGGTGCCAGCTGCTTTTCCAATATTCTTACAACACTGCCCTGTCTCTGCCAAGTGCCCTTCTACAGTGTAGTAGGGGAAGTGTGTTAAACTGTTTGTGTCATGGGCTGCTATCTTTTACTTTAACCATGAGTGTACTTTCTTACCTCTGAACGTAAACACATACAAATCTGAAACTGTATCAACTGTATCCAAAAAGACTGTCTTTTGAATAGTGTTTGTTCCTTCTCTAGAATGGGCAAATCCACGTTGGCTACAAAGATCTGGTGGAAAATTACCAGATTATAGTTACAAATCTGGCCATAAAAAGGGAAGAGAAAGAAGTCAAGCTGGTTTTGAATCTCTTCCAGTCCCTTCTGGATGAATTCATCAGAGGATATACAAAAAAAGAGGAATCTGAGCAGCCCAAGGTATTAAACTTACTCTGTTACTGGTTTATGGGATGATTAAACAATGTTACTCTCCTAGGATAAGGAACCTGTGTTACCTCAGAAACCTTTTCCCATAGCATTCTTCATTATCTGGGAAACACTTTCCATACATTAATCATGCATATAACAAATTCTGAATGCTGATACACCTTTTTGGGATTGCTCATTATTTAACTTACTGTTAATATTTTCAGAATTTTAGAGCATTTGTGCATTTCTTTGGTGAAAACTTAGGAGTTCTCTGAGGGTTTTAGAGATGGAATTGCTTTGTCATCTGGCAGTGAGCTCAATTGATTTTTAGGAAGTTGACAGGGTGAGCTCAGACAATTCTCATACCAAGCTGAAGCTGTAGTATAGTGTCTCAAAATGTCTGGAGGTGAAGTAGAGTCTGGGAATCTGAATAGGAAAAAAAAAAGCAATGGAATGTCTGAATTTCGAAGGCTAATGCCAGTTCTGTACTCCACTGCAGCAAACCAAAGCACAGAAGAAGAAACGAAAACAAGATCGTGCAGTAAGTACTTTTCTCCTTGCAATAATGTAAGTCCTCAGCTGCACCCACAGAACACTGAAAAAACCACTCTTGAAAGAGCTTGCTTTTGTACTCAAGTTCCGTTTTATTTTGCATGCTAAATCACTTGCTGCTTTTATGAAGATGTGACACAATATAAAACTAGTCTCCATAAATCAAAGATCTTGCTTATGCAGTGATAGGTGGTGCTCTAGCATTTTCTTGTTTGTCCATACCATCTTTTAGAACCTAATGGCTTTCTCGGTAATGGGACTGTTTAAAGGAAGACAACTACTAAATATTAATAACAAACTATTACTTATGTATTTCACTGATGGACTTGAACTAAGGTGACAAGTCAATTATGGAATGACCCAGCAAACCCAGTCGCCTTAAGATAGCGTGAGATGTGGTTTCATGGTCAAAGCCATCAGCAGTAATTGTAAAATAAAAGTGGAAAAACTAAGATAGGGTAGATAGTTTTATTAAAAATAATAAAAAAGGCAAAAAGGTCTGTGAGTTTATTTCTGTCTCCCACCAGATTGAAGAACACAATGGCCATGTATTCACAAACTACCAAGTGAGCATACGGCAATCGTGTGAGCACTGCTCATCCTACATCTGGCCCATGGAAAAGGCCTGTCTCTGCAGTGGTAAGTGCAAACACCTCGTTCTTGCCACGCAGGTTACAATATGTGCAAATTGCTTGTAACTTGGGCTGGTACAGGTGGGGCTTAGTGAACAGTACGTGCAGGTTAATGAATACAACAAGATGCTTAGCATTTTAATGTGATTTGGCATGCTTGTAACAATTGCTTCTTTCTCTAGTTTGCAAGCTAACTTGTCACAAGAAATGCATGTCGAAAATCCAGAGCAGCTGTACATCCTGTGGAAAAAAGGTAAGAATTGTAGATCTGGGATGTGGTACTGTGATACCGTAAAAGATGCATGCAAAATGCTGCCTTTTTTTTTTTCTCAGCAAATGAACAGTGGATGTCCAGGCACTGAATAAAAATCTCTTAAATAGTTAAGCTCCCTTCTCTGTCTGCATATAGTCAGTGCCAGGCCCTGCAGTTGCAGAAACAGAATGTTCTTCTAAAAGGTGATACTCGAGGTCATTTGGGAACTCTAGAGTGTGTGTGCTGTGTTGGACAAACTGTTAAAGAAATCCTTCAATGTGTGCCATGAAGTTTCTTTATTGCTGCAGCTCAGGAAATCTGCCTTATGATCAAATGCTTGTAGCAAGCTAGAATAAAACACTCAGCTTTTGTTTCTGGAAGCATAAACTAATTGTAGCATGAAACACAGAATTTTCTAGCTTGGGAACAGGTATTCACAGTGCTTGACCTGTATCAATTCCAGAACGAACAGGATGCAGAACCACGTCACTTTGGAGTGTGTGTGAGTTCCCTGACCAGTGAGAGAAATTCAGTCCCCATTGTCATGGAGAAGTTGCTGGAGTACGTGGAGATGCACGGCCTCTACACAGAAGGCATTTACAGGAAATCGGGATCAGCAAATCGTATGAAGGAGCTGAAACAGTTGCTGCAAGCAGGTCAGGCAGTGTTGTCTGCCGTTTTGACTTCCTTGCATGATACTGGTTTTCCCTGCAATTCTCTTCTATCTGAAAGAATCTGGCACTTTTTGGTGTTTTAAAACTAGCTTTTTGGTGGCCATGCAGGCTGTATTATTTTTGTTGGCTGGAAAAAGCTGTTTAGTACATATAAGTGACTATCAGCAGATTTGTTTTTTCTTTTTTTCTTTTGAATTGCCGCTTGAATTCAGTGAACAGGAGATTTGAGTGTTTCTAATCTTATTTCTTTGGGGTCCCATTGTGTACATCAAAGGAATGACCTGCTCTAAATAAAACATTTCTTTTTAGATCCAAACTCGGTGAAACTGGAGAATTACCCTATTCACACTATTACGGGCATCCTTAAACAATGGCTACGGGAATTACCAGATCCGCTAATGACATCTGCGCAGTACAATGACTTTCTCCGTGCTGTGGGTAGGTTTTAGAAATGTTCGAAACAGTGGTTTTTCTTTAACTCATTATGTCCTTGGGGAAAAAAAAATGTCTAAGGTGCTCATACTGGCTGAACAGCTTCCTTCCAGTACACTTACAACAATGATTTTAGACATTTTACATAAAAGACTTTCCAGGGAATTTCTCCTCTAGCTCACTTGCTTCAGAATTCCTTTTTTTTTTTTTTTTTGGTGTAGCATAATGTCACTGTACAACCACTCTTTCTAAAAACAGTGAGCATGTGAGTACGTTTCCTTTCATACAGGGTTTTTTCATCCTGATGTTCTGAAACAGACCTAGATATCCAGATATCTCAAATCTTTACATTCATTTTTCTTCAGTGCGATTAAGGCACCCTAAATGCTATTGGAGATCTTCATGTGTCACTTAATGATTGCTAACATCAGCAGCATCAGAAAAAGTGGGAAAATTGCTGTGCCATGAGGGGTACTTTAACATCTAGTTATAACAATCGGTAAATGAAATGACAGTGTAACTTCTAAGCATTAATTCTCTTATCTGTTGCAGACAGTTTGAGACAATGTCAGAAAGTGCTTTCCACTAGCCTTGCACAGTGATTCTGATCTTGTGCTTTTTCCCCTTGTGCAGAACTACCAGAAAAACAGGAGCAACTCTGTGCCATTTACAGTGTCCTTGAACAGCTGCCACAAGCCAATCATAACACCTTGGAGCGACTCATCTTCCATCTGGTCAAGTAATGAGTTTAATTATTTCATTTGGAGAGAAACCCCATATGACTTTTCTGAGTCCATCTTGGAAGCTTTCTAAAATTTTAAACCCCTTGAGCGTCAGTGTAGGGATCGTGCTACTGGTTTAGAAATGAAAGAATTGAAGTTGATAGTTATGCTTAAAACCAGACGCATGCTTACTTCTACCATCTGCTGTATTTGTATCAAATCGGGTAAGAACAACTTGGAAGACAAGGTAGATCTGAAAGACTTGGTGAGTCATCTGAACACAGGATTTACACGGATGGGTACACAGAGAACTGAGGATGTTAGTGAACTTGGTAGGGGCTGCGTAAGGATTATAAATGCTTGCGCATACGGTAGTCTTAGGAGCAGGGATATGTGGTTCTGGTAAAGGGGCTGCTCTTATCCAGGGAACTTGGGAATTTTCCAAGTGGCCCTCTGAACATAGGGAAAAGGGATTTTTAAAGAGGAGGCACTGAATCACCAGACATACTTTGAGAGGCTACCAAACCAGCTTAACCTGGGTGGCTTCCTGTTCCTTTTTCTGTTGTGTGAAACTTTTGGCTACCTAGTAGATGTGAAATATGTTTAAAATGTCTTTGAACTGCTGTACATGCTTAGTACCCTGGAGGCCTCCTTACATGTTATTTGGGAACTGGTGAAGTTTGATCAGGCTGTGTGTATTCTAGCAAGGTTCACTTAATTTTTTTATTTTTTATTTCCTGAACATTGAATTTCAGAGTGGCTTTGATAGAAGATGTCAACCGTATGTCACCCAATGCCTTGGCCATTGTTTTTGCTCCATGTCTCTTGCGTTGTCCTGATACCTCTGACCCCTTAACCAGCATGAAGGATGTTTCAAAAACAACCATGTAAGTTTTAGCAGTCTGCTGGGAAGTAGGACTTTGAAATACGATGGAAGGCCAGTACTATCGCCTGCTTTTGTTACAGCCTTATTCACATCAAGCTGAGAAAACTGAGGGTTAAGAGTTGCTAAATTCTGGTTGCAGGCACATTCTGTCTCTGCCAGTCTGTGCCAGCACAGGAAAGACAGGTAGAAGAAGCAGAAGCAGTTAGCAGCCATGGTAATGTCTGTTTGCTTACCATCGTTGTGTACAGTCAGTGTGGGAGGCTTAGGTATCCCAGGAAGAACACTTGCTGTTACCTGTAACAGTCTGTCCTGTTTTACTTGCCATGTTGGACTCTTCACCCTGTTACCATGCAGTGCTACCCCTTGTAAGGCATGCACGGAGGCACTTTGATCCCATGCCATCCACGTGTGTGTGTGGCAAACATCTCCAAGCTGGGAGAGACATTTCATCCCACTGTGGTTGTCCCTAGAGCTTTTATAGTGTGAGTTTGCTCAATAAACTCTTGCCCTTTTGTCCAGGTGCGTAGAGATGCTCATAAAGGAACAGATAAGGAAGTACAAGATTAAAATGGATGAAATAAATCAGCTGGAAGCAGCTGAGAGCATTGCTTTTCGACGACTCTCATTGCTTCGTCAGAATACGGTAAGCGTTGAAATAAACCACAGAACCGCACCACCCAGCAGAAAGCATCCCACCGGTTACTTGGGAAGGGATGTGCTACTTATCCTGTCCATCCCATTCAGTAGGTCAAAGATCAATTACAAGATAAGAAGAAAAGGGATTTGGACTTGCCCAAAGCTGTAGGTAGGAGCTAAACAAACAGCTGCACTGGAGTCTGATAAATGAAGGTTGCAGGGGTGGGGATCTGCTCTTGTAGTGGTCAAAATCTATTCCCATATAATTCCATCAGTAGAACTAAGATTGCTGAGTCTCTTACGTGGCGAAGGAGATCCTTCACTCCAGAGGTGGATGGTGGACAAAAATATGCTACGTTCTATTAGGGCAAATACACATTTTCTTTTGTTTTTACTGATTAAAACAAACCAAACTCTGTCTGATCAGAAGCCGCATTATAGTGAATTTGGTCTTCATCTCTCTCTAGCTCTGGCCTGTAAAACTTGGGTTTTCTTCCCCTTACGAGGGGATGCGGGTATGTACACTGCCTGTCTTTGAGTGCATGATTTTTTTTCTTATGGTACTATTGCATGACTAAAATACTTGCATGTATTGTAACTTTGGTTTTAAATACTCCTTTTGCACAATCGAGGCTGCATGTATTGGTGCAACTTTCTCCCCAGACTGCATGCAGGGCTGCTGACCTGTTCTGTCGTGACTGGTACTTTATCGACATTCTGATTGTAACTTGTATTGCAAGTAATAATATTACTTATAAGTGATTACTAAAATTAAGCCGAGGCTGGCAAATCAAATTACTGTACTTCAAAAAAGGTAACAAAGCTCCAGAAATTGGGTGAAGAGAAAAAATTTTTGAAACATTTGTATGGATAATTAACAGCTCTTCCATCAGTTCTGTCAGCCCTTAGTTTGGCCTATTCATTTGTCTTCCATATTGCAACTTAATGAGACAGTCAAGACTTGGGTAGCTTGTGACTGAAGTGTTACACATAAATTTGCCTTGCAGAGTAAAAGCTCACAGGTCAAAGGAAATGAGAGTGGCAACTCAGAACTAGACTCGCTGCATGAAGAAGAGGAAGTTTCTGAAGCCGATAACCGGGAAAAGGAGATTCTCATTGATCGCATTCAGTCGATAAAAGAAGAAAAGTAAGTCACAGCTTTGAAAACCCTTTATCTCTCTGTAGGTCATGTCCTTTGCAGTTGGAGGTAGTACTGATAGTAAAGCAGTATACTTCTTGTCCAAAATGATCTAGCTAATTCTGTCAGCCTTTATGAAGGTGAAAAGGAAAATGCAAAGGACTAGCTGAGAGAAAATACCATGAGAATTAATATTTAATGACCACATGCGGGAAGGTTTACCTCTGAAATATGCGCTGCATAAAGTTGCTCGTAGCAGAGATATTGTCTTTGTGGAGTGCTAAAATCTCTGTTTTGATGTAGGGAAGATATAACTTACCGGTTACCTGAGCTTGATCAGCGAGGCTCTGATGAGGAAAACGTAGACTCCGAGACCTCAGCAAGCACAGAGAGCCTGCTTGAAGATAGAACAGGACGGATGGATACCGAAGGTCAGTATTAAGGTAGTGTGTGTTTTTTTTTTATTCTACATCTTTCACTGCATAAAGCCAGGTGACCAGATGTTATCTGGTCACAGTTGCTTGTATCAAGTTACATTTTCATGCATGCTTTCAGTATCTAAGTATCTTGTTTCTTTAAAGCAATTATTGGACTACACTGCCGTGCTCAGAGCTCCAGTATGCCTGCCAAAGACGTTTGCAAAGTGCCTTCTCTTTTGCAAAGCTCTTCAAATTCTTCCTCTGCATCCCTGGCTTCAAGACACAGATCATCTTTAACACTGCCCAAGATTAAAGTGCCCCGTCGAACTCCAGTGATGCCAACAGCAAATATAAAACTTCCTCCTGGGATTTTCAAATGTACAGAATCCCAGGGCGGGATTTCGGCTAGCGAAGAGTCTCAAATAATGGTGAGACGAAGGGAGCAGCCAGCAAGGCGAACTGATAAAATCCACTCTGTATACATTGCACAAGGGTCTGCAGTGGCCCACGCTCAGGAACTCTTGGATGAATACGAACCCACAGCAAAAGTAAAACGGAGGTTTTCAGACCCTTTCTCTCACATTCCCTGTACAGAGAAGTGAAATACTTAAGCAGCCTGGACTTTTTTAAGTTGACTGCAGCTTTGGCTTTAACCCTTTGAAGGCTGTGAACTTGTTCATGTTCTTTTAAGTAGCTGCTGGGGAGGCAGCTGGGAAATTTACAGTACTGTAAGGGTTAAGCAAGGTTGTTTAAAACAAATATTCTTCACTTTAAATTAAAACCCTGCAAAGAAAGTAGAACGTGAAACTTATGTTGAGTGTACAGGAAAAAAAAGTCCCCCGATTCTGCTGCCATGCCTTTTTCCATTTGCCTTACAATGGACTCTAATGGGACCAACAGTGAGTTTGGGTCAATGTGTGTTGCCTTAATTTTTTTTATGTTTTTATGACAACTTTCTGTGTGGTTTACAGAACTGTTACAGTTGTAATAGCCTTAACTGAGACCAAACTATATAAAAACGTTTATTAATACATTGCACTTTTGAAAAATACGTGTGTGAGTTTATCAATGTCTGCCCTGTCTAACAAACAATTTCTTCGGAAGGAAGCCTTTAATTGGAATTGTGTTATCTTTGTCAGTGCTCTACAAAGCATTGGGAAAGCTCTCTGCACTGAGGAAACACTAAGGCTGAGCCTGCGCTGTCACTTTGGAGCATTTTGGCGCTCTTGGAGCGGAGGGAAGCTATAGTGCTGGAGGCCTGTGCCCGGCTCCCCAGCTGTGAGGTGAAACCCCTGAGGGCGAGGTGCCATCTTGCCTAAAATGCTTTGAAGCAGGCTCTGGATGAGGGGTAATGGCTTCCAAACTAGAAGAGGGTAGATTTAGATAAGATGTCAGGAAGAAATTTTTCACTATGAGGGTGATCTTCAAACTCCCTCCCACTGTAAAGCATTCCATGGTTCCCAGAACTGCTCTGAAATCCCAGCTCCATGCTGAAGGGCAAGAAGAGTACGGCTCAGGCGCTCCCTGTTGCTGCCTCCGGGGCTGTGGCGGTGTCACCACAGCACTGCTGCAGCTGCCCCGAGCAGCAGCCGTCCGTCCGGGGCTTTGTTCTCATTTTGGGGTGGTTTTTAAATAAAACCGCTCCAGTAAAGCCCCGCCCAGCACCTCGCGCCCCGCCCCAAGGTGGTGCCCGCCGCCCGGAAGTGGCCCTGAGGCAACTTCCGCTGGCGACCGCCCGCCATGGCGGCGACGCGGCTGGAGCTGAACCTGATGCGGCTCTTGAGCCGGTGCGAGGCGCTGGCGGCGGAGCGGCGGGACCCCGAGGAGTGGCGGCTGGAGAAGGTGAGGCGCGGCCCGGGACCCTCCTGCCCCTCCGTCCCCGCAGCGGCGCGGTTCGGGCCCTCGAAATAACCTGAGGCAGCGAGTGCTGTGGAGTGTTAAAACTCCAGCCTTTCAGCCGTGCAGACAGAATATTTCTTATTCGTGCTGTCGGTTAACAGCTTTTTTCTCCTCAGTATGTGGCCGCTCTTGAGGACATGCTGCGAGAGCTGAAGAAGCAGTCCAGGTGAGTGGCTCTGAGATCCTGGGGCAGGCGGGTGGCCTTGGTGGGCCCGTTAGGCTCCTTCCTGTCAGACAGACATAGCCCTCAGACACCGCAGTAGCGCGTACACTTCCCTCTGGAAATACGTTTCGGTGAGGGAGAAGCTGTGCCCCCAGAGCAGCCACGGCGCAGGCCTGCGAGGAGCTGTGCAGCGCTGCATGTTCTCAGAGACGTTTCCCTTCCTGTCGGCCCGTGCCCCAAGCTGTCAGCGTCCACCCTGCCTTGGAAAAGGCGATTTGCAAGCGTGTTCCTAGCCTGAGCCTAATTCTGTGAAAAGATGCTTATTTGAAGAACCAAGTGTTGGTTTGTAATAAAAAATACCGATAGCTTCTGGTTTTCATTCTGTTGTTTTTCAATTCCAATAGCAAGCCTGCTCCAGAGCTGCTGAACGAATACTCTCGCAAAGTGGACTTCCTAAAGGGACTTTTAGAAGCTGAAAAATTGGTAAGATCTACTAGTTCAGCTTGAAAAGACTTAAGCGTTTTCTGCTTTATATTCACCTCATTGCTGCGTTCTGGTGTTTGCCTTTATCTTGCATCTCAAAATAACACTTGTTAAAATCTTACCAGGCAGTCCTTGTAAAAACATTAATAAATGCATTGGATTTGGGGATTTTGTTAAAAGGGAGTACTGTATGGAAACTGAAACTCCTTTCCTCCTTTTCAAAAGCAAAGTACATCTTTCCTACATCCTTCTCACTACTTTGACATGAGATACAGAGGCAGGTACTGTCCTCCAGGCCTTGTGCCCCTTTTGGACGGTACCACGTGCATCTGGAGAGCTATGAAATGCCAATAAGCTGTACCACAATTAGTGCGGGTACTAATGAGTTCTTTGGTTTTTTAATGTACGCAATTAGTGCTGTTGTCCAGACTGACTTTGCTGTTCTCTGGGAAGCAGCTGTGGAAGTGCTCCCTGCGTCCTTGTTGGTCACGCACCCAGTTGGCCTTACACTGTAGAATGTGATATTCATGACTTTCCATTGCTTCTTCCTACTCACAGTCTTCATCAACGGAAAAGGCTCTGGCGAATCAGTTCTTGACCCCTGGACGTACCCCTACAACAGCCAAAGAGAGAACACCAGCTACTAAAACAGTTCATCTGCAGACAAAGGCTCGTTGCACTGGCAAGATGAGGAGTGAGCTGCTTGGTACAGTATGTTTTGGTGCTGCTGCTTCTTTACTGCTGCTTTATAGGTTGTCTCTTGTTGCATTCAGCTGCCTTTGGTGGCTGTGCCTCAGATGTGTCCTAGGCTGGGTGGGGAGTCACCTTTTTCTGGTTTGGATAGTCTAAATACTGAGCACAGGCACTGTGCTAGGCCTGGAGGACTGTCTCTTATCAGTGGCCCTTTGTAATCTTCTGTTTTGTTTCTCTTTCTGCCTCCCAGGACCCCTTGGCCATCGATGGTAAGTTTAATCTGTTGTTTTCTCTAACTTTAGTTAACCTGAGTCTTACAGGGAGAGAAAGAGGAAGGTCAGGTATTGGAGATGGGCCAAAGTGTACTTTTAATTTAGTGGCTCACTTCTTTTCAGGATAGCAGATTTTAAAAGTAAATATAACCAAAAACTTTAACTGTTGAAAGCCTAGGTGTTTATCAGTATGGTAGCAGGGACTTGCACGAACCTATTTTTCTAGAATTTGTACAGAAACAGACATTCTAATTACAGAATTAGCAGAGACAATTTACCTTTATTGTTGCTCCTGTTCTCTTCTGCGCTGAGTAAATCATGTGATTTTAGGCGCTTAGAGTAGGCGTTGTTCAGTTCCTCTTAAATATACAGCCATGTTATTCATGTAGGGAACTGGTAGGAATTAATTTGCGGTTTCCATAGTTACTGCTACAGTGGCTGGAGCTAGGCCAATCTAACGTGTCCTGAAAGAGAACACCGAGACACACAGGCCTAAACCGTGCCCTCGGGGATATGATTCATCTGTTTTTTCTCTGCACCATACATTTGATGTTATGTGTTGTCTTTTCCCTGTGGAAAGCAGGTAGGCATTTGAAATCCATATTGCCTGGGGGCAGAGGGCCAAGTAGGATTTGGACATCTGAAAATCCCTTACAGAATAATTGTTCAGCCTATGATTGCATGGGAATTTCTAACATGCTAAAACACAAATTTAATTCTTTTTCCAGATTCTGAGGAGTTAAACATAAGGAAGCGGAAGTAAGTGAAAATTTTTCATTATGATGTTGAGTGTTTTGGGAACTGCTTTCACAATGACCTTTAAATCACAGATGTCCTTCCATTTGGGTGAAGGGCATGCTGGTAGAAACCTAAACACAATGATTTCAACTGATTTAACTGTTCTGTTGTCTTGTCAGAGTTGCAGAGTCTGAGGAGACCTTGGGAGATCGATCCACATGGAAGTACAAATGCCATTCATTTTTCTTTTTTCCTTATCCTCTTGCAGAGGCCTCGCATCTGATGAGAAGCAGTCGGCAGTCGAGCTGGATGCTGTGTTACAGCACCATCAGGATATGCAGGAGAAGTTAGCTGAAGAAATGCTAAGTTTGGCTCGCAGTCTCAAAAACAACACGCTGGCTGCGCAGAATGTGATAAAACAAGATAACCAGGTAGTGCATATTAACGTGCTAAACTCAATTTTGTAACCCAGAAGGTTAAAGTTGTTAGTATGTTAAATACTGTACCTATAACTTGGTTCCAGGTGAGAGTACAGTGGGGACACTTGGAGGCAATACCTGTCTGCTGCTGTAGTGCAATTGAACCTTGTCTCTGTTGGAAGAAATAGCGTTCAGGACATTCAAACCTGAGTTTGACGCCGTTTGTTCTCTTTGCTCCCCAGACGCTGTCGCATTCTCTCAGGATGGCAGACCAGAACTTTGAGAAGCTCAAGGATGAATCTGACCGCCTGGAACAGCACGCAAAGAAATCTGTCAACTGGCTATTATGGATAATGTTAATTGTAGTTTGTTTTATATTCATCAGCATGATTCTCTTTATCAGAATTTTCCCCAAACTAAAATGATTTTTTTTTTAAGCTGCCAGAGTGCAGTTGGAAAGCTCAGCTGGTATGATGACTGTCAGCAAGCAATTTCTTTGCCACCTTAAAGAGGTGTG
Organism: Dromas ardeola; assembly: GCA_013398915.1. NCBI lineage: Eukaryota > Metazoa > Chordata > Aves > Charadriiformes > Dromadidae > Dromas > Dromas ardeola. Next base: position 580,843 of record VYZM01021346.1, read on the forward strand.
TGTCCTTAAAGAGGCTGCCTACCCTTGCATCGCTTTCTTGAGCAATCACTGGATTCAGTGGAGGGAAGGCTTTCTACACTTGATACTTGGTAACTTTTTTTAACTCAGTGAATATTGTTGTCTAGTGAGGGAAGAACCGGGATAAAGATGGCAGTTTACAGGGAGCTGCTGACGAGTTCCTCAGTGGATAGGTACAGCCCGGTTTTTAGTGTGGCTGTGGCAAATGTTCCGACTCCTAAAAGGCGTTTACTCAATACAAATATATAAGTAACAGTTGAAGTCTTACAGTTTTTCCTGTCTTTACAGCTTCACTGTACTGAAGTAGGACCTTGCTGCCAACAGGATATTTAATTACAGTTCTGTATATACACAGCTGTAGGGTGTAGGAAGAGAATGCTGCCATTGAGTTGCTTGCCTGGCTCAGATTCAGAGAGTATCAACAGGTAAAACTATTCTCAGGCTCACCTTTTTCCCAGATGGGTATTTGGGACTTCAGACTTAGCAATCTTCTGCAGTTTAGACTTTCTATAGAAGAGCTGAAGTTGCTTGCTGTTGCAATGTTTGCTTCCTTTTTTGCGTGCGCAAATGTTCTCACTCATTGTCTGTTGTGTTGATGCTGTTGCATCAAGAAAACACTGTGGCCCCGGCCCCGTGGAATTGTACACACAGTACTCTCCATATGGTATAGACCCCACCTGTGCAAACATTTTTTCACTGTAAAGTGAGGGCAAAGGAAGCTGGTGTCTTCAAGACAGAAATAATAATAAAAATAAATAAATTAAAATTCAGCCTGTACCTTTTGAGGCAAGTTATTCTGGTCAAGAGCGTTTGTGTCAAACTGGTGTTCTTAAGACGTCACTACAGTAAAGCAGAGATGAAATAAACTGGGATGAATATTTTTCAAACACTGTTACTGATGGAAAACATTAAGAGCCTGCAGTAAACTAAGGTTTCTCGTGACAATGTAAGAGCCGTTTTTAAGTGCTTGTGATAAGCTAAAAGCAAACCATTCCGCATCTGTGCTGTCGTTTCTGGAGTCTTACTTTGGAAAGTGGTGGTGTTTAGCTGCGTACGGTTTCCCGTTGAGGAAGTGAGCAGCAGCAGATGTGTTCTTTTGCCATTTCTGTTGCGGTTTTGAACCACTAGATGGGGTGTGTTAGGCCTCTCTGGCCGTCTCTGCAGCAGAGGAAGGTGGGGGAAGAGCTGTTTGTCAAAACAATTGAGTTCTTATGAAAATCCGACTGCTTCTTTGAACGCATCCCAAAGTAGCAGGCTCCGTTTCAGAATTGTTCTTTGTTCTTTGCAGAAACAGCTGTGTTAATGAAGACAGTTAACATTTTTTACATAAAGTATTTTTGTTCATTTAACAGGATGTTTGCAATTTATTACGCCATTCATTTATGGATTATCAAATGAGTGATTATACTATGAAGTACGGCTTTTTCTTCTAGCTGCTCCTCTATGTGATACGCTCATTCCGTTCAAGCAAACTTGTTACTTTATAGAAATGTATAGTTGTAGCAATCTGTTCATGGACATTTCCACTTTTCCCAGAAGTTTTTCTGCAACTGTAATGTTTGACATTTCGCTGTGCTTCATTAGTGAATGCTGTGTCACCAAATTATTTTTTAATTCTAATTGTTTACTACTTTCCCTGCAGGCGTTTCAGTGCTGAGCTCTTCTCTTAGAGCAGAGGTTGAATGTGGTTCTGGAATGGTTTTTGTGTGTGAGGTATTGTAATGATACAACGTTAATGCTTCATTGGTTATAAGATTTTTTTCCCCTTTATTACTTGAAATAAATTTGTTTTTTCCAGCTTGCAAAAGATTTGGTGCATCATTGCAGACAAGCTTAAAGCTGAATTTTGCGGTAACATTTTGGCACTTTTACAAATTAGAAGTTCAATTGGAAAGACCTGAAAGGGAACTATTACAGATAGTTTGCCCCCAAGAAAATATCCACCCCTCCAAGTCAACAGCAGTTCCTTTACAAAGAAGCCTGCTAGGAAATTGGTTCAGAAACACATCGCTATTTAACTTTTGACCATTGACATTTCATGGGTGTTTGTTATTTTGAAGGATGAGCTGCCAGAACTGAGATTGAATCCTGTAACTACTAACACCTTTTGTGCTATCTCGCGTGACCGTTGAGCATAGTGCCTCCAGCACTGCACTGAGCTGCTGGTTACCTCTGACCCGCTGGAAGAATGTTACCTTCTGCCCTGGCAAACCAAACGGATTGATTGCCTCAGTGGCCGGCAATCTGCCTGCGCGCAATGGCTGTTTTGTCAACCGGCAGTTGCAGTCTTTGGTTTTCCTTGAGTTCATTTAGTAATTATAGTCATTCCAAAACACTTTGAAGATTAGTCCCAGTAGTATTTAGAATAAACAATCACTCAAGGCTTTGTGATGTTTCATAGGCGGAGTGACAGTTTTTATTTTTGACTAGTGTATGGGCAGTGGTGGTTGTACGATCTGCTGCTTTAGCCCTCAGCTCCATTTCATGGCACGGGGCTCAGCTGTGCTTCTCTCTCTACAGAATAATGTTATATATAGAAATAGCTTTCTGTGAGAGCTGCAAACATTGTGAAGTGAGAATTGCTTAACTTTCCCAAAAGCTTGGGAAATCCAGATGGAGAGATGTTTATCAGGCATAGGGCTGGGCCTCGGCTGGCTTCTTGGCAGACTACCTACTTTCAGACAGCAAGTAAAAAAAATTTAAAAAGTCTTTTGGAGACTTGGGTCATGTCAGGCCGGTGAACGCACTGCTTCCAAGCCTGGCAGCAACAGTAACTATGGGTCAGTCTGAGCTTTTCTGGCAAGCATCCTTGGTGACAGAGACTCCTTGTATTATAATACTTAATGTTAAAGCTGTGTCCTCAATCACAGCTAGATTTGATGTTTCGGAAGCATTTTTACAGTAGATAGGCTGTAAGGATGCAGGAATGGCAGGAGCTGTATACAATGGCTCCTGGGTTATCTCAGCCTGTTTGGGGCGTATGTTCACCGGGGTTTACGTTGCAAAGCCTCTGTCTGTCAGACTTTGTAGGCTGTGAGCAGCTTGCCAAGACTGGCAGCTATTTTGCCAAAAGGGAGTATCTTGTAAAAAAGGTGAAAATGATGGAATGGACAGCTCAGCGTTCTGCTCCCGGCTGTTCACCATCTGACACCAGGCAAGTCGCCTCCGTTCTCGTTGTCTCTGCTGTAAACCTGACGTGAAACCTCAGAATCAAAGTCTTCTGATTAATAGTTACAAGCATGAAAAAAATGTTAACCATGATAATATAGCAGATAGGATCTGAAAATAACAATCAAATTTCTTGGTCTACAGCAAAGTGCTGTTGCCATTCCGGAGTCCTACAGCCCAGCATGGGGCTGGCTGGTAGCTCTTGTCCTGATCTGCCACATTGCTGAGGCTCGGTGTGCGCTCGCTATGTGTTCCTGCTGAACAAGACTGACATTAAAACCCGACTTGGCTAAATCAATACCACCTGCCACATGACACCGCCGTGACATTTCTGGCATGAGCGCTACCTCCGAATAGGAGATGGCAGTGGGAAGCAGCAGCAGTTAGCGAATAATGGATCAGATATGCCTGATTCGTAACATTTACAAAGAAAGGGCGTGTCTCCTAGCTACAGAACAAAGTGGTTATCAAAACGGGAACTAGAAGTTCCGTGTCCTCCAAAATGCGAAATGTGAGATAAAGCAGCGTGGAGCAAACAGTTTGAGGGCTGTCTCTCCACCTCTGACTCTCGATCAGCAAAAACATGCATTAGTGTAACGAAATAAAAGGGAGACAAAGCAAGGGGGGGTAGGGGCGGTGAGCTGTGGATGAGAACTGGTGTAGCCAGTTGCTCGCCCGGAGCACGATGTGCCCATACTGTGCATTAGAGAGTGACGCTGCTGCGGCCGCTGAATCGCCGGCGGCCGCTGATAGAGAAGAGCGTGCCTGGCAGCGGCGGGGAGGGTTGTGCAAACTCGACGTGGGGTTGTCCGTGTCCCGTGAGAAGCCGTGGGACAGAATGGTGGATGAGGAACTTGGAGGAGTTTGAAGGCCAAATAGAGCCGTCTGGTTGTTTCGCAGCTGGGCCCTGCTTGCTAGAGACAGGTTGGGAATGCTGGCTGTCGTGTGGTTCTTGTAGCAATGAAGAAAAATCTAATTTTTTTTCGAGTTGAAAAGTTTGATGCTGAATTAAAACAAAAATGTTCTGACAAGGAATGGCAAGTAAGTGCATTTGCCTCTGTGACATCCAAAAATCAAACTGAACAAACCCAGAAACTGGACAAAAATAGATAAATAGAACGAGCTGTGATTTCCTTTGCATCCTTCATCTCCAGTTTCTTTGAACTACATGTGGCAGAGAGTTGGGCAAAGGTTGTATTTGCTACTGTAACAATAGAATTCTCCAGAAGGATCTGACAGTGTTTCCTGTTTCAACAGTAAAAATCCTGGGATTTCTGTCCTTAGCACGTCAAGTGACCGGATCTTCATCCTCTGAGCTTTCTCCCATGAAGAAGAGAGCAGTCACTTATCGGATTTGGTGTGGACGGAAGGAAGGGTAAGAAAGGAACTTTGTCAATCCATGACGTGAAATATTTTATATTAAGAGATTTGGCAAATGGTTCTGTGTGACTCCAAACAGGATGAGATATATTTTCCAAGGTCAGCTCTTCTGTACTCTCAGCTTTAGGTTTAGTCACCGAGAAGTCAATTCTGTAGCCTTTACAGCGACATCCTGCCAATGATGCAGAGACTTGGCTGTTGTTGGCTTCAACAGCAACTCTTCTGCATCTTCAAAGGACAGGAGGCTGAATAATGTGCGTGCTGCATGGTGAGAAACTTGGGAGCAGGAAAGCATGTTTGGCAAATCAATAAAAACAGAGCAACCTGAGCAACAAGGTAACTGCTCACCCAGGCAGTTGCAACCTGTTGTTAAGAAAAGGCCGTATTGAATGCTGGACGGAGCAGAAAGTGAGGATTCTGACTCTCAGCTTGGCCTTCTGGCTAGCCATGTGGCTCACTGAACTGGTTTTCAGCTGTTTTGTTCTTAAAACAGAATTACTACCGATGTACCTTCTTGGCGAGTCAAATGCTCTAAAGCTCCTTTTGGGCACAAAGCTTTGTGTTCCTTGAATATTCCTGGACTGATTCATTAGTGTGGAACTTTACTTTTGTATGGCTAAAAAAAACCCCAACCAACCCAAAACCTACCCACCCACACATGTGTTTGGTTCCAGTGCGTATTTCATGAGAGAAAGATACATTTCATTTTCAAGGCACAAAGCAAGGCACAAGTGCAATCTCTCGGACAGCCAAGCTGTGTTCCTCTCCACACGCAGCTGTGTCACTACAAGGATGTGACTGCGCTCCAAGGGTACAATGCAAACACTGCTGGATTTAGCATACCCGCACTGCTGCAGACAGCAGGCCCTGGCGATACGGCTTTGAAGAACTGTATTCTTGGTGCCTGAACAGCTCGGTCTGTCTTATCTTTAACTGGAGCATGGGAAAGCCAAATGAAAATGATGATACAGCTGGCAGTTTCAGCCCGTTCAGAAGGTAGGGAGTAACATCAAGCTGGTTTGCAAAGTCATCTTTCATACTTGTTCATGGAAAGGTGGTTCCCCCTCTAGGGATGTTGCTGCCAGGGATGGGCTTCCAAGGACTTAAATTCCGAGCGGCATTGATCTGGAGGAGGTGGGATCTAATTAGGAAGTCCACCTAAGTTGGTTTCGTGTGGATGCATTTGTAGGGCAGAGCAGTACGACTCCATGTTTCCTGTCTCCCAGGAAAGGAAGCTTGGGACACAGCTCCAGAAAGATTTTTCAGCCCTTGGGGTTTACATTAGACCAGTGCACACAGAATGAAAAAAAAAAAAAAAAACAACTAGTGCATGGTTTGGACCCCAAAATTTCTTTCAGGTGACAATATATGTCAAAGTCCTCCTTCAGGACTTGAAGCCATGCCAGACGTGCCACGTAAAAGGAACATAATCCGAAACAGCTTTGGGCATGACAACAACACGCCCATAGCCCTAGGCTATTTTAACCTTTATGTTTCTATATATTTACTTTAATGAGTGAAGAATAAGGGCCTGTGTTTGTTTACTTTTAAACAGTGGATGCCGCTGTTTGGAGATCACTGACCCTACAGACATCGCGCACCTTTTATAAGGAGGCACTAGAGATACAGCTTTAAATTGCTCTTTCTCTGCCATTTTTTGTACCCTTTTAGTCTGTCCTGTGATTCATGGCAGCTGTGAAGTGACCGTGGAGCAAAGATGAATCCATGGGACAGCTCTTTTCTGGGATTTCAAAAGGAAAAAGGCTTTTGATGGGGCCTGTAAATTTACTGCATTATCTTGTGATGTACAGCTTTTGTACTGTATAGTATATAGCACTTCTACTCGGTATTACCTCCACTGAAATGCCAAAGATGACAAAAACTGAGGTGTGTTTTCATGAAAACACCACAGTGGGGGACCAGCTCTGAAAGTACAATAAAGATTTTGTCACGCTTATTTTCTAAATAGTTTCAAAAGGAAAAGATCCCTGCCTTCCAAACGCACTCAGCATTCTCTAGACACAAATCGTTACCTGGCTTATACTGTTTGTACATTTTTATAAATTTTGTCCTATAGAGATTATCCTTCAGCAAGTGTACGCTGTTCAGGTAGATAATTTTCTGCATCAAAGAGAAAAAATGTTAAAGGTTAGAAAACAGAATATTATTTCAAAGTTCCATACCCATTACCCTTGCCTTCCCTGGCAGTTGGTACTTAGGAGATTTATTTAAGTAAGGAATGGACCAAACCCAAACAAATAAGTCTTTGTGGGGTCTAATAGGTAGATATCCTCTGTTTCAAGTCTCTCTGTATTTATTTTCTTGGCAGAATTCAGAAATGAACCCCACTAGTTTGCAAGTTAACTAAACCATGAAACCTCTGCAGAGGGGAGAAAGAAATGTGAATGCTGTTGAAGAAAGGAGTCATATTTAATATATCATGCTAGTGATTTTTAGTAGTTTCTTGATTCAGAAATCAGAGAAGAGCCTGCAGTGCAGCTATTAGGGAAAAAAATTGAGTAACAGGTGCTGGCTTAGTTCCTGAGAGCCCACATTGCTGCTGTAGGTTTATCTGATTGCAAACCTAGTGTGCTGTGGAACGATGAATACGTAGCAGTGCGTGTATGTGAAAGATGCTGGAAAGATTGCACCCTGATGCTCTTAATCAGTAATTAGAAACTAAAAATAGTGTTTTAGGGAAAGATAATAAATCTGTAGCCTCTAATCCTCCTGTGCCAATCTGTAAGCTGATATCATTATTACATGAAAGGCAGTAAGAACATAAGTGAGTAAGCAAAAGTAGGTTGCTATTACAGTCACGTTATAAATTCCACATAGCCCAAGCTGTCTGGGTGATGTTTGGCTCTATCTGTTTTATGCAAAGTCTGTAGTCATAAAGTTGGTTAATCTGCAAACAGAGAACATGTAGGTTTGTTGTTTATTTCCATTCCTTAACTGCCCTTACTTCCTCAAGTATTCTGAAGAGAAACGCGTTAGGTTCTGAGTCTCTTCTGCGCTCGTGAGTTGTCAGTAGTAGTACGTTTGAGAAAATGGCAGCCAGAAGAGAAATGTAGGGGAAGCTTGTTGCCACAACGGCAGTTCTGACGCACCGACAGGCTCAATCGACAGCTCATATGCTGTGCAGACACACATCTTTTGCTGTAATGACAGAGAAAGCATCCCCACTTAAGCAGGGCCTTTCATCTAAGCATTTAAATAGTTTGCAAATGCTAAGTTACCACGCTGCAGGTACCGTCACAGCTAATACTGCTTACGCTGGGGGCATTTAGTCATATCAGGCCATCAGCCTTATCCCATCCAACTGGGAAACCTCAAAGAACGTCAGAGAGTGAACCACACCAAAATAGATGTGATTGCACAGACCAGTCCTCCTCCCATTGACAACCATGTAATGTCCCTGTGACAACTGCAGCCATTCTTTAAATGGAAAAGTAACACAAAGTATTTAAAATAGCGCAAACTCTCTTAATGCAATTCTGTGCCTAGAAAAGGGAGCCCATGCTAAGTGACCTGCTGGGAGCCGCTGGCCCAGTCCAGAGGAAATGTTTTGCAAAAGTGAGATCTTTGTAAGCTGAAGATGGTGGGGGAAAGATTTGAACGAAGAATGTCTAATTACCAAGTATTTTTGAATTATAAACTGCTGGAATAAAGCTTTTCTAACTCATTATCTTGCAGAAATGCGTGAAAGCAAGTGCCAGATAAAATTACTAGAAGTTGCCAGGAAACGTACTGTCACGGCTTAGCACAACTACAAGGCAGAGATGATTAAAAATGGAGAGAAAGGCACCAAATGCTAAAGACAACTGGAAATGGGAAGTGGCTGTTTGGACTGGGCTTTTTGACGCTGAACATGGTACCATTTAGTAGGAGATACCTGTAAAGGGAGTCTCTGGGGCAATTCCTCCTCCTCAAACTTCTTCACGGAAAGGGTTGTCAAGCATTGGCAGAGGCTGCCCAGGGCAGCGCTGGAGCCGCCATCCCTGGGGGTGTTTAAACGAGGGGCAGACGTGGTGCTGAGGGCCGTGGGTTGGCGGTGTTTGGGCAGTGTTGGGGTGATGGTTGGACTCGGTGATCTCGAAGGTCCAACCTGGACGATTCTCAAGGCTTTACCCAGACTGGGGGAGCGCAGCGGTGACGGTTCGGGGCGAAGCTGCCCCGTCCCCCCCCGGGACCCGCCGGCACACAGCCCCTCCGCTCCTCCCGTTTACTCGCCCGAGGCCACAAGCGGCCCCCGGGGCCGCTCTTCCCCCCCCCAGCAGCGGCTGTTCCAGCAGGAACCG
>VYZM01021346.1:590506-669146 GCA_013398915.1 Dromas ardeola
TTTCGGCCCCAAACGGGCAGCGAGGGCCGTGAGGGGAGGGCTCGGGGGCGGCCGAGATTGGAGCCGGGACGGTGCCGGGAAGGGCGGCAGCTCCCCCCCGGTTCGCCTGAGGGTTCGCTGCCGGCATGGGGCTGAGGCGCAGCGCCCCGAGCCCGGTCCCTGAAGGGGTGTAGCGGGGCGAAGGTTTTGTCCTTAACCTCAGGAACAGCTTTCAAATCCACGGGTACTAGAGGGGGATGGAGCTCGGAGGTTGGGAGCCGTGTTTCAACAGGGGCTTGTGAAATAGAAGATGTTGTGTCGGAGGTGGCAAGCTTGTTAAATCCACGGCTGACACGAGTTTAAGCCTTACGAGCTGTTTTGGTGGGTTACATTAAGTAAACCTGCTTAGGAAATGCTTCTAGTTAGAGGCTTTTTTTTTGGATGATGTTTACAGATATTTATTTTTTTTTTAAATGAAAGTATTCATTTAAAGAGGGCTAACTGGATAGATAAATTGTCTGTCTCGTAGACAATCCCGTAGCCTACCTGTTAGCTTTCCCATCGGAAAAGGCAATAGCTAAAGTATCAGTTCAAATACAGACAATGCAATGATGGGCGGTTTTAAGGTGTGTACGATATTCGGGGAATAAAGCAGGATGTACCCTTGAGACAGCCTCTTTTCTCCAGCAATCGGCCAAGTTACATATTTCAAAAATACCTCACTTTCTTTCTCATACGTGGTTTCACGTCAGAAGCCTTAAAAGAGACCAGTGGTACGGTTTTAACTTGGGAGGGTGATTTCCAGCTGGCGAGCGTGTACGAACCTGCCCGTTACCAATGGAGAAATGGAAAAGGTAGTTGACATATAGCACTAATAATAAATACATGTACAACTTTAGCCCAGCAGTTCCTAACTTGAAAACAGTATTATTACTACTACACTGAAGCTTCTTATTTATTTATTTATTTATTTATTTATTTCACATCACATTCTGCTTTTTGGGTTGCAAGTGATCCTAACTCCATAGTGTTTGCTATATTGCTGCGTGGTAGGAAAATATACTCTATAATTCATGGATGGAGGAACAGGAGCGATGCACGGGATGTCGAAGCAGAGTCTGGGGTGGAATAGTTCTGCATCTTTCATGTAGTGCAACTACTTTTCGAAGTATTTTACAGACAGTTTGGACGATAAGGTCCCTAATTCAAAAGGTTTTCAGCCACTTTGATGTTTGGCTCGGTTTTCTGAGGACGATGAGATCCCGCAGCGCTCCAGCGCGGGTGGAAAACAACAGGGTAACGCGAAGGCCTGCATCAGCGTGGCTCACAGGGTAAATGCACGTACAATAGTTGCATAAGCAAACAAGTTGTTCCCTGAGCAACGGAACTAATGAAGTCTGCTTTCTTGGAGATTTGGGTCCTGCGTTCTCTACAAACATGCCCCGTGATAACGCTGCTCTCCGGTGACAATATTCCCCCCCTCCCTGAGCCCAACCGTACGTAGTTTTTCTTGTGCCCCGTATTTTTCTCTTGGCTTTACTTCTTTTAGCCCATGGCAGGTAAGAGGCTGGGGGAAGGCACCCTGTAGTATGTGTGTAAGTGGTTCAGTCGGCAAACTGGATGCATGGTTTGAGTTCACGCTTAAAGCATCCTTTGGATGGAAAAGCTGAATATTTTCTCATCCCATCCTCGGTTTTCGTGAATCTTACTAGGAATGAGTATTCTCTTCTGCTTTTACGTGTGGCTGAAGCTAATTGGTGGGTTCCGAAGTTAGCGAGAGGAGTAGAAGCAAGGGTTAAGGAAAGGAGACTGACCTGCGCGTAGTATGGAGATACGTGTATCTTATTTTGTGAAGAAAAACAGGTTTGTGTGTTGGGTTTTTTTTAATCACGGTGTAAACATAATGCAACTTCTTGTAATAAATCTCACTCATGACTCACACACGTCACTTCATTAGCTGTGGTATTTAGGGTGGGATTTACCTCTCCTAGTGTTAGGCATCTGCCAACTGAGCAGCCTGCTTTGGGCTCCTTTTGTAATTAGCAGAAAACTAATCAATACAGTCAGTAGAGTTTAGAGTACGCGTCCTCCCCTCCTAAACTCTTCACCTAAATTTGGGCACTGCTGATGGTGGGAGTTAGAAATCTCGCTGAGAGCTTTCTACCTAAATCAGGTGGGACAAACTTCACTTTGTGTTTCTCTAGTAATAGCCTTTTAAAATAATTTGCTGCTTCATTATTGTTTCTGGCTTATACAGTTTTTTTTGTGTGCTTGTAAACTCATTGAAAAACCGGTCCCATGTCCCACCTCAACCCTGTGTTAATTTTTGATGTTGAGATACTCGCTCTAGAATGAAATTTTGCTCCCAGCAGCATAAAGTAGAAAGAGTAAGTGCAGCGGGGCCGGGCTGTATCAAAACTGGGCAACAACTGCGCCCGTCGGCTGTCCCACTGTGTCCCCTTGCGATTTTCAAGAGAGGTAGTACGCTAACTGTCTCTCTGAATAGTCTGTAACACCCATAAGCTTTCCGGAGGTCAATTTTGGGGTGACTGTCTTGCGGACTATAATTTATGTTGATATTGGCAACGTGTAAAACCTGTTCCTGCTCCCTTTGAAGCAGTGAGGATCTCAGGGCTCTCAGCACCCGCTTCTGGCCGTTACCCTCCGTCATCTCCCGTGCTCCTGGGACGCTCTCACCTCCCTGCCTTTAGCTTCGCATGGGAAGCATAGTGCTGCGAGTCGTGGGTTTTGCTCCCATTTGCATGAGGAGAGCATCATGATAGAGCCAGGTTTGAGGTTATACGTGCTTCTGGCGTTAAAGAAGGTGAGCTCCATGGGAGGTTTGTCCCTGTTCAGCAGCGCTCTCTTCACTACCGGCAGGTCACGGGCGTCCCAGATGTTTTCTGAGAGGCTGGAGGTTATTTGAGCCCATATCCGGATTTGCTTCATTGCTCAGATCTAAATGGCTGAGGTGGAAAACTGAAGTTTAAAAATTAATATTTCACAATTAGATACTTTAATGTTTATTAAGCTATTGCTGCAGCAGGCCAGAACCTGCCTTACAGTCCCTTCTGGTGACCTGTCACTTAACAGGATGTTTTCCTGTCTCAGCAGTTATCCCAAGAAACACCCGAAAGTCCTTTTTCCAGTTTCACGGAATCACGGAATTTCAGAGTTGGAAGGGACCCCTAGAGATCACCTCGTCCAACTCCCCTGCTAGAGCAGGGTTGCCCAGAGCACATCCCTCAGGACGGCATCCAGACGGGGCTTGAGAGTCTCCAGAGAAGGGGACTCCACACCCTCCCTGGGCAGCCTGTCCCAGCGCTCTGGCACCCTCACCGTAAAGAAGTTTTTCCGTGTATTTGAACGGAACTTCCTGTGTTCCAGCTTGTGCCCGTTACCCCTCATCCTGTCATTGGGAGCCACTGGAAAGAGTCTGGCTCCATCCTCCTTCAACCCACCCTTGAGATACTTGTGAACATTCATAAGGTCTGCCCTCAGCCTTCTCTTCTCCAGGCTAAAGAGTCCCAGCTCGCTCAGCCTTTCCTCCTAAGGGAGGTGCTCCAATCCCTCACTCATCTTTGTTGCCCTTCGCTGGACTCTCTCCAGCAGTTCCCTGTCCCTCTGGAACTGGGGAGCCCAGGACTGGACCCAGTATTCCAGCTGTGGCCTCACCAGGGCAGAGTAGAGGGGGAGAATGACCTCCCTTGACCTGCTGGCCACAGGTTTCCTAATACCACTTCTAAAAGTCAAACTCGTATAGAATCGCAAAGCTTTTGCCTTGACCCAAGTGAGTGTAATTTTTCTTAAATAATGTCTATATTCAAGTAGGCAACAAACACTATAAAAATGCAGAATTGACTAATAGTTATCTTAAATAGTATGTCATCTTTCCATTATCCTGCTCTTGACTGTTGAAGAGCCAGAGCTCTGGAGCAGTGAATCCTTACGGGTTGGTATCCACATCGTTTACTGTAAACGAGGCCTGAGTTCCAGCTCTTCCCCTCTTCCGCTCTACCCTGAAAACTGCCCTCACACCACATCTCCTTTCCTCAGTCCGTACTTTCAGCTTGTTACCGAACTAGTTTGTTCTAGAGGCTTGGCATCTTGGCATTTCTTCCTTTGTTTGTTTTTTAAAAAGCATGCCGTGCGACTTCTTTCTTGGGGGTCTGATGAAACACGTCTATAATGATTTTATTTATTTTAAGTTATTTTGAATAGCTTGGTAACTGGGGATGGAGGAGTGTTTCCTCTCTGGCAGTGCAATGCTGTGCTGCTGGACATGGGGTCCGTTTCTGCTGAGATTTAGGAATTTATGTTTAAATTTATGTTTAGTAGAGATTTTGCCAGTAGTTTCACCAGGAATAGCTCTGGGTCTGCTGCTGGAGAATCTGTTCAGGATTTTTATTTTCCCAAAGGCTGATTTATGTGTTTTTTGAAACCAGGTTGCCCGTCTTATAATTGACTGGTCAACTTTGCACTCCTCCTTCGTGGATCGAACCTGCCTAGCCCTCATACTGAATTGTTGATTAATTCCCCTGTCCCCACAGAAGAAATACTATCGAGAGAAGCTGTGGAAAAGCACTTATTACTTTGCTTAAAACTGCTTCTTGTTGTCTTGGTAACAATAAATTTATGGGGTGACTTAAGCAGGTACTGCATGAACAGAAGATACAAACTGCTGAACAGAATTCGAAAGCACGAAAAGATCGAGAACCCTCCAACAAAAAAGCATGTTTTGTTTCAGATATTCTTAATTCCTTATTGTTCTCCTTGATCCTTGAGGTGGTAAAAAACCGGAGCTCAGATGCCGTGGTGGTGCTTATCGCCTAAAAACTAAACTGAAGTTTGTTTTAAGAAAAATTAAGAAAAATATTTCTTAAGTGTAATTTTGTCTAAATGTGGGAAAAATCTGGATAAAGCCTTTTAATGTTTGTAGATTTACAATTATGGTAGCCTTTTATTCAATTGTTTATTTCAGAAACAAACCTCTGATTTGTTTTAAATTCCTCCTAAGTTTCTATGCTGGGCTATCATCAGTGTTTGACGCTGCCTTCCGTTCAAAGGACCGGAGCAGAAGCTCCCGGTATCGGAACCCCTCAAGCACAGCAGACAACGTGCCGGTTTATTACATTGCTATTGTTCGGCTTTGAAAGCCGCGGAGTTTGAACAAACTCGGGTCACATCCTGGTTTGCCAGGATGTGTGGAATCTCCTGCCCGGTCTCTGCTGGCAGCGCTAATTACAAATAATGCGTTCTGGATGAGAGCTGGTAAAAAAATACAAAAATATTTCTGAAATGCAAACAGCTGATGGATTGTGGATGTGTACTTCAAGCTCTGGTAGATTTGTATGATTATTAAACATTTCGAAATGCTGTGCTGTTTACTCCCGAGCTCGGCCGTCTCTCCCCGGCCATGCTCGGGGAGCAGGGGGAGCTGTGGGGATTAAGGGGTTGTCTGGGGGCCAGCTTGTGGCCAATTTCTAGTGACTTACCTAATTATAGTCGAAATGATGAAAGGCTCAGATAATTACACTTAGTGTATATACGCGTTTTGTGGCCTTGAGCCACAAGAAAAGCCTGGAGCTTTTACTCTGCAAAGTAACTCTTAGTCTGGAGAGTTGAGCTGTGTTTTTTCACCTTTCCCTAAGGTCAGCTGGGTACGTTCGCATTACTGCAGGTAGTACTTCGGGCTGTGACACAGCAGTTTGTCGTGGGTTTCCACCTTAACTTGCTGCATTTTGCAAGCAGTAAATAAGAACCGAGACGCTGGATTTTGCATTTATCAGATAGTTTTAGCTGCTCCGGTGACTTGTACGTTGAATTTCAGTGTTGGAGTTTTATTTGTCCTTCTAAACCACTGGCCTGCCCTGTCACAGACTTGCTTCCTTGGGAATACCTATTTTAATTGTTTGAAATAATTATTCAGAGCACTTAAATTGCATCTCTTGCTCTTTTGGCCCGTGGTTGGGATGTGCAGCGAGACAGGTTTCTGCCCTGCTTCCACGTTGGCTGCAGTTTTTCATGGGGCAAAGAGGTTACCGCTAGTTGGCCCATCCGATTTCCTTTCTCACTTTTAAAAAGTACATCCTTGATCTCTGAGGCACCGCGTGCATTAGCTTTTTCTTCCAGAAAGCAATTTATGAAATGACTTGCATATAGTGCCAAAAAATCCCATTGGGCAATAACGTAGCTCCAAATCCTGTATTAGTGTTGCCAGATTTATTTTTTTTATTGCGGTGGAGCAGATTTTTGAAAAAAATCATTAAGACATTTGCATAGAATTTATTTTTAACGCACACAGCAGTGGTCTGTGTAAAACCGTGAGGAGTCAGGCAGTCGTAACTATTAAACATCTGTCTCTGCATCGGTTTTGTAAGGCCTGATTATCGCTGGGTGATTTCTTGAAGCTGTGACGTGGTAATTTTATAGTCGTTGAGCTTTACATGCAGTGACAAAAAGAGTAAAAATCCTGTGCTTTTAACTCTCGAGGGGGGGCCTCAGCTATAGATAAAATAGAGAATCCCTAAAGTGGATGCAGTCTTAAAAAAATAAATGAAATGCACCTGGAGAGGACAGTGACATGGCTGGTTTGTACCCGTGTGTTGCCGAGCGGCGTGCCTTTCCGCAGGCTTCTCCCTTGAACGTTAAGGCCTGGCCATATATTGCTGTGAAGTTTGATTTTTAAAAGGGTTATCGCTGGGGCTTTTGTTGTGTTACGCAGGCATGGGGCTTTACGTTTCCTTCTTGATTTCTTGCCTGTGCTTAGAGTTAAAAAAAAAATATATCCCTATTCAGATTTTTTTCTTTCCGTCTTTTCCTTTTGCTGGTGCCTGGATTCATATTATTCTGTTTACCTTCTAATTTATGCTTCTTGTAATTGTTCACTTTGCCAGTTCTTTGGGTTACTGGTTCTACTAAATAAACTGTGCAGATAGTCAAGGCGGGGACATTTGCAGACTTGAGAAAATAATAACAAAAAAGCCCAAACACCTAATCTGAAAAGAATGCTCAGGGCAAAAATTACCAGTGTAGTAAATTACTCCTGTCAGCAAAGTCTGGGCAGGAGCGTAGGCTGGACTCTTGCGTGTGTTTATTTCCAGGATTTTCTGCTGTCTTCCAAAGCACTACCATTTCCTAGCCATTATTCTTTTCCTATCTTCCCCTCCCTGCAACCATTCTAAATTACTCCCTCTAATCCACTAGCATTAATTGCACAATCGGAGATGAGGTAGGTGTGTCGCTGGCAGCTCTCTAAAGAAAACAGCCTCTGTTGCATAGACGGCTCTTACTTTTGTAAACACCAAATGACGTCTAGGGGCTGGTGTTACCGCTGCAGTCCTGATAGAGGTAATGTCCAGAAACTCAAGATGGCAGAAAAAATGATGAAATACTCTTTCAGTCTTATTTTGTAATCATACACCAGGGAACGTTCCCCACAGTATATTTCTTAACACTTGAAGCCCGCTTTATTGAAAATGACCTCGCCGTGTGTTCCGAGTGTAGCTATATATCACCCTGCGGTTGGACAAAACTCTGTATTTAGAAAACGAAAACAATTACCTTTTCTTAAATAAATAAATAACATTGTTCTTTGCCTTCCAGTTTGCAAAAGCATGGACATTCGCAACAATCTGACCCGGCTCAACATGCTTGAGAACTGCACTGTGATCGAGGGCCACTTGCAAATATTGCTGATGTTTAAAACCAAGCCGGAAGATTTCCGCGAGCTCAGCTTTCCGAAGCTGACGATGATTACAGACTACTTGCTTCTATTCCGTGTGTACGGCCTGGAGAGTTTAAAGGGACTTTTCCCCAACCTCACTGTGATTCGAGGAACTCATCTGTTTTTTAACTACGCGCTAGTCATTTTCGAGATGGTTCACCTGAAAGAGATCGGCCTCTATAACCTGATGAACATTACGCGAGGCGCTGTGCGGATTGAGAAGAACAACGAATTGTGTTACTTGTCCACGATCGACTGGTCAAGGATTTTGGATTCTGTAGAAGATAATTACATCGTGGCCAACAAGGACGACAAAGAAGAGTGTGGAGATGTGTGTCCAGGAACTGTGAAAGGGAAGAGCAACTGTCCGCCTACGGTGATAAACGGCATTTTCATTGAGCGCTGCTGGACCCACGATCGCTGTCAGAGAGGTGAGTCTGCGGAGTGGTGTGTGCCAGCTATGGTTTTGCTGTCGGTTTTTAACCTGTCAGATCTGTCGGAGGCCTAACAGGTACCTATTAATTGCTTCCTTTAAGCACAGGTTCCTAAAAGCAAGGCTCAAAATTGACGCTAGGTGAAGAGGGGGCCCTTGGGATGGGGCTCTTTTAGCAGTTCTTTCACCTATGAATAATGTGTCCAAAAGTGTTGTGTTTGGTGTCTCTGGAAAATTAGGGACTGCTTAGAGCTCATGAGCTTAATGTGCTGTGAGTGTAACTGGTATTTTATGTAGTAGTTAGTGGTATTAGTATCTCTGTTAGGACTCAGGTAGGGGATTGAAAGTCCAGATTGACTGAAAGGCTGCAGCAGGCAGAAACGGAACAGCGGGGAAAAGTCTTTATGGAATAAACCCGACTCTACAAAGGCGCAATTACGTTTTTACTGAAACCTTCCTGCCACGAGAAGGTGTGTAAGATACATGGATGAGCGAGGAATGTTTGCCCAGAGTAAGAAGCTGGAAGCCGAGTCAGACCTGAAGGGAGACGGAGAAGGAGCAGAGAGGACCTGGCCGGGGGTTGCGCGTGGCAGGAGTCCTGGGGAGGGTGAAATATCTGGGCTTTGAACCCCAGGATTTTGGTTCAGAGGAGAAGGTGCATTCAGAACGTTAGCTGCTGTTGTAGCCCCCAAACTCCAGTTCTTCAACTGTATTCGAGTTGCGTTTAATTTCATACAGATTTGTGTTTTCCAAACTTGGAACTGAGCTTAAATTTAGTTTTAATTATATATTTGCTTTGATTTATGTTAAATCTGACCGACGGGGAGCAAAGTGAATTGAGGTAAAACTGGGACATTTAGGGTTGTCTGTCTTTCTGGAGGTCGTGCATCCGAATGAAGCAGTGTGTCCTAAGACGAAATTAGGAAACTTGCGGGCTGCAGAGAATTTCTTGCCGAGCTTTAAAGGGCAACTCTGAGTGCTAAGTGCCAAATTTGAGAAGGAATTCCTACCAGTATGCATAAACTAATGAAATTAATGTGGTTTCCCCTGTGCTACTCCTCACCCCAAAATCGTCTAGCTTCCTTTTAAAGAAAGTGGTTATTTTTTGTCGCCAGAATGACAGGGTATGAGCAAGAAGATGCAAGCGTGTATGTGCGTTCCTTTTTTAAAATGCAAAATAAGGTTATAAAGCATTTTAGTTTACAAACTCTTTTGGTATACACTTATTATCAGCGCTGAAACCTGGTTTCTTGTGCATTCGTGTTTTATGTTTTCTGCTATTTCATAGGGTTAAAGATCTCACTGAATCTTTTTCCGTGGCTAGACCATTCACGATGTCCCTCATTCCTGTGAATTGTCTGGGGCTGTGCTACAGCAGGCTGGAATGTAGGGTTTCGCTCCTTTGTATGGCTGCCTATTTCCATGAAAACTGTAGGAATGTTGTATTTTACCATTGGGGCAGAAATCTCCGCTCCTGAGCCTCTCATACAAATTCAGCTAAATTTATGAGAGGATACCCGTGCGGTATCGCAGGCTCTCTTAGCTCGGTTACTGAAGGAAGCTAAGCTGGTAAGTCCACTTGACTTGGATTTGAAGTTGAAATTTGAATTTGAAAATTCTTTCCAAAGTAATTATATACAGATGCCCCCATCTGGTTTTCTGAGTTCCTTCTGGAGGATTTAGAGGAGCAGTGCTCCTACAGATTTTGGCTGTAACTGGTGTGTGTTTTCAAAACCACTTAACCAGCCACGCTTATCTTTGTTTTGAATGCTAAGGTTTGTACTTTTATTTATTGGTAGCTGGTGCTCTCAACACCAGCTTGTTGGATTATATTGTGCCTTGTGACACCTGCCTGTGTCTGCCTGCTTCTGAAGTTATTTTAACAGCTTGAGTAGTCTTCTAGACTTTTTCGAGTCGCCTTTAGACTTTCAGCACATGTGGACGCTGGTAACTATAGTAGAGATTGTGACATGTATTTAGTGAGCCTGGTAGTGGAATCGCGGTGTTCTCTGTTCTCGTGCCAGCCATAACGTATCCTTACCGTGTGTAACTGTTTTGTCAAGATTATTAAGAGCTTGGGTGAATTGTACGTCGGCTTTCCTTAGCCTGAAGAGCCTCGTAACAGCTCCCAGTACCGAGGGTATTAATGCCATGAAATCTTTCCCTCTGCATTTTTGCAGCTTATCTGGGAATCTCCATCAGCTAATGCTGTGCTGAAGTCTCCCGTCTCTCTGCTTTTAAGTGTATTCACCTCTTTTATTTTTGCTCTTTTTCATTCCAGCATTGACTAAAAGACACATATCAATTTCAGTATAACTTTCTTGGGGGAGGTTTGGTGTTTGTGTTAAGGCAGGTTTTTGTGTCCCTAGTTTGTTTTATAAAACTTGGCCGTAGAATCTTCTCCTTGCTGTTTTTGCTTTTGCATCTCTGGATGGGAAGTTGTTGCTGTCAAAGCCCCTAGCGCTGCTGGAGAGCACTGGGACCGTGGGTCAGGATGTTTTGTTTGCTGTTTTGTCTACCGGAAAAAAATCCTTACAGAATATGTAAATATTGATGTTGCCGAGTGTGTGTCGATTGACAGAGATGAGTCCCAAGCTGGCAAGCTCTTCCAGCCTGCTAAGCCTGGCGAGAATTGGGAGATGGGCAAGAAGTCTGGGAGAGCACGAGGCTGAAAGATGTCACAGAACGGTCTTTGTGAGTGGGCAGGAGATGGCAACGGTTGGGTTGGAGTGGGGTCCCTTGTGTCCCCCATCGCTTCCACACCGATCCCTGCCCGTCCCCCGCCTGCTCTGCGTGGTCGCTGCCTTCACGTCATCCCTGCCCCATCTCAAACTATGCATCTTTGATAGTTCTTTATGCTCATCAGCAGAGATAGCCCGCTTAACTCCAAAACTAACTTTCAGTTACAGCATATAATTATCTCTGGGGCACACATCCAAGTCTCTGAATCATCCTTGCAGCTACAACTCCAGCCCAGAAATTTTTTCAGTTGGTGATAACATGTTCAAGACAACAAAGTAAAGGATCTTCTTACAGACGTTGGAGCTAACGTTGTGGATGAAACTGGTTGGGAGGAACTGAAATGATTTGTGGGCAGCTGCGCGCTTTGAAAAAACAGTTGCGATATTGAGGAATCTGTGTGTGAGTGCAAAGATGTGTAGGTGGAGAGACCATAGATTGAGATTGGTCGGGATGTGCCTCCTGAAAGTTTCCTTTCTTTTTTCTAAATTACTCGTGGTGGTGTGAAAAGCAAGTTGGTTCAATTAAGGCCAACTCATGTTATATTTTGGGTAGGAAGGGAGGGAAGTATGTAGTCTGTTTGGAATTTGGGTCTAGCCGTATGCTGTTTATGGCAGGCAAATGCTGTCCCCGTTCTGGAGGTTTTGTACCTTTTTAGCCCACATTTTTCTAAGGCTTTTTTTTATGTACGTACTTACTTTTATTGCCATAAAAACGTAGTTCTTAGTTCGGTGCAGCATGTTCATGCAGAGAACGTCTTTGCTGAAGAATGCAGATAACAAAAATGCTGGAAATGCCACGTCCTAGACCTCAGTCTAGATCTGCCAAACATGATTTTCATATTTTGCATTTTTTTCCACATGTTTTTTTATGTAATAAAAAAATGCTATATGTCTGTCACTCCACTTGCGGAAGGAACAATTCCTTCTGAAATAGGATTTCCTGCCAATTCTCTTTGCAGTGAGTCTTCTGTGTCCGTACATAATTCGAAGCAGCCTGATGGTTTTGACAGTCTAATTATAAAGGCGAGTTCAGCCTTTTACTCGCATATTGGGTCGTTTGGAGGTGGAGTAAGGTAATAGGAAGGAAAAGTGGAATGGCCAAGTAAAAATGAACAGGAAAATGATCTGCAATATCAGACAGTCCCTTGGTGAATATTGGAGGGCCACCTTTCTGGAATATGAGGGTGAATATCTGAAATATGGGCTTCGTTCCTCAGAGGATGTGATGAAATTCAAGTTTGCCTGTTCATCCTGAATGAAACGTTTGTAGGAGTCTGTTACTGTCTTGATCTTGGGACTTCACGCTACCAAGAAATTCGAGTTATTAAGAGTATGGGCCATTTCAGGTTTGTAGATAGGCTCTTTCTTCAAACTGTTATCTTGCTTTATGCGATAAAACCAAAAGGTGTGTCTCTCCATTAGTGCAGTCTAGAATTTGGTGTAAAATATTAACATCTTGAAAAGAAAGCGGAAGGTATAGGAGCCATTTGGGCCAACTGAAGAAGATGGTAAAACAGAGGTGATAGAAGGGAAGACAGTCTGGAGTAATTGCCGTGCAAAGGAGCTGCTAAAGAATGGTACCCTATGAAAATAATAATGTTTGTCCATATTTTTTTATGATGTTGGGGAGCAGGTCTGGGTACAGGGGTGCAACAGAATCTCTCTTTCATTTTCCTGTGACTTATTCAGGGAAAATTTCTGGGACAGCTAGGGGGCAGGTAAGGAACTGAGGAGTAGCTTTAGGAGCTTGTTTTGTTTCCTAGTACAAGCAACACAACAAAGCACTCGGAAAAACGTTGCTCAGCCTGTAATGTTTTTCAACTGCTGTGAAAAAGCACCAAGAACTTTTAAAGAGACTGGTGCCAGAAGAAATTCTGCAACTACGAACATCTTCAAGGCAGGTTTGAATAACAAAGTTCAGAGGTGTGTGGGAAACGTTTTGTGATGTTTACTTAGGTAGAAATATTACTTAGCAACAGCTTCCTGTAATTTTTATGTGCTGGGAATTTCTGTAACCATAAGCTTAGTTTTATTACCTTTGTATGGGAAAGGGGTCTCGAAGCTCTGAGCAGACGTAGCCAACCTCAAGGGCAAGATATTTTTAAAGCTTCAAACACAAAAGAAATTTTTCCAGTTGCTACCACATGAAGTGGAAGTGCTCCTTTTATTTGGAGATCTGATAAGAACTGCCTTCCCCCCCCCCCCAGCTCTGACAAATGCCAGATGGAAGTTGACACCCGATAATCTCACTGGGGCGTCTGTTCTGAACCTTGCCAAGCGACAGCTTTATTGAGTGCATGTAGTGCTTGTGGTCGGGGCTATTGTGATGCTTGCAAACGGCTAGACATCCTAAACTAATTCACTTTAGCTAATTAAGAGTAGTTAAAAGATTTATGGTGCTCGGTGGTGTGATACAGCCCAGAATTGGGGGAAAAGGGGTGGAAATGATCAGTCTATACAAAAGGCTATTTAAGAATATACTACTTACTTTAAAAACACCAAACAAAACTTGGGGCTGTGAAGAAGCATCTCGTTAGGCTTCTCTCCACCAACCTGGGGTGACACGAGGCTGCTGGATTTCAATACTTACAGTTTCAACGTGCTGAGAAATCCCCGTGCGTGCAGCTCCCGTGGTCTCACCGCATTTATGTTTCTTCCACTTCTTCACTGCTGCACCTTTACTGAAACGCAGGGGGGGCTGGAGATTTTCTTCCCCCTCCCCAATTCCCAGCCAGCATTTCAGACAGAGGCCACTGTCTGATCCGTTCCATCGTTAGAGCATTTGAACAGGACTAATTCCTAGCTCATCCAGCAGTTAATAAGCAGTAAATACAGAGAATTCATCCCAAAGTTAAGGTATCTTGATTTCTATACAGAGGTCTTGTCAAGGCAAAGGTTTTTGATGAGTTAAAAAGGAGAATGAGGTAGTTGGCTGCCGATACGGTGAAAACTGGGAAAGTTTTCATCTTGTTTGGTCTGACTTGCCATTTTAATTTTTTCATCCTTAGCCCCTTCCCCAAAATACTTGTTATCTAAGTCAGTGTTTGTGCCGTCGGGGAGACCGGGAGGAGTTTAACATTTCACGTGCAGTGGTTCGGCACTAACATAACTGCAAGATGTTTTAAGGTCTCTGTTTGATCTTCAGAGGTGACGTCGACTGCTTGTGATTTCCAAGGGTGGCGTGCCAAGGGTACTTCAGGTAGAATACTTACTTTTCCCACTTCAAGAACAGTTCCAGGTTACCTTGTTTGCTTAAACAAGGTAAAAACCTTAAACCTGCGCTCCTCCTTGTCAGACAAAATATAGAAGACTGGCTACACTTGGCAGACACGTTTGTTGGAAAACCCTGTTGTCTGGGCATGGATGTAGAAGCAGGAAGTCACAGAATGTAAAAAAAAAAAAAAAAAAAAAAAATACTGAGCAACAGAGTTAACCTGTGTTAGTAATGCGCGAGTGGCAGAGCTGCGAGTGGTTTGCCTGATGCAATGTGTTTGCTCGGGGAGGAGGAGACTTGTTTGGTTCCGAGCGAATCCTGCTGAAGGCTGGGGAGCTTTGGGGCCGTAAGTGAAGATAAGGAACTGGCCAGTTCACATATCCTGCGCGTTTTCCTCCCTTCACCCCCCTTAATGAAAGCAGAACAACGACTCTGTATTTCAAATCTTAAAAAATTTAATTATAAAGGTATTGTAAATCAAGTGCAATTCTGATGCTCCTTCTCAGGTTGAGGCAGACAGAGCAAAATAAATTTAAGGTCTGTACGATGGTGTAGCATTCCTTCATTTTGTGATGAAGGAGCTGGAAATCCTTCTTGTAAAGGGCTTTGAAGGGATTGTGACCTGTTGAATCCTCACAAAGAAGTATATCCAGCGTGTGTAAGAAGACCAACCGAAGTATGTCACTTGGCGAAGCTCTCTGAAACATCTTTCTCTATCAGGAATTCTATTGGACAGGGATTGCCTCTGTAAATAAATGTTGTGTTTAAAAAAAAAAAAACAAAAAACCAACAAAACACACAAAACAAAACACAAAAAAGGTCAAAACCCCCCAGGTGTGCCCAGTGGAAAGATTGTTTCTAGCTGAAAGGTTGAGGATTTCAGGACCTTTTGATTAATTACGGAACTGGTGAATAACCAACTGTGTCCTGGAGGAAGCGACACTAACCCTTCTCTCAGCTTGCAACAATAGCTGGTTAAAAGTTTAATGATCATGCTTCCCAATTATATCCTATAATTGTCTGCCAGTTCCTATTGGAGGGATGTGAATGAACTTGCTGGGATGTTTATGCTCCTTAATGAGGGCTGTTGGGTAGCTGAGAAAACATCCCGTTGGGCAGCGGGAAGCTGCGGGGGCAGCGGCCGAGCTGCTTGGTACGTGCCCGCAGTTATTTCAGTCGCTGCTTTGATCCAAAGTTTGCGGCTGGAATTGCGTAAGGGGCCAAGCCAGCGCGCCGTGACTCGGCCTCTGAAATACTGCGGATTACAGCTGTGTGCCTTCACCGTCTTTATCTACATTTCTTTTTTTTTTTTTTAGATGGAGGGTACTGGGCACTGTGCTGGGCTGACGCTGTTTGGGAGTCTTGCTTTTATTTTGGCTCGTGACATTTAAAACAAACAGAATTAACTTAGGCTCTTAGCGCTTAAATGTTGGCTAAGTGAGTATGATGTCTTCATTGGAGTCTGGCTTCCTTGTGAATCTGTATTTAAATGAACGGAAAAAACAGGGCAGGGTGCTCGGCACCTGTTTGTGTCCAAAAAGTTTTCTAATGTGGAATTTTCTTCTCCCTTCTTCAAACCAGGGTCAGAATTGCTGTTGAGGAGAAAGACACAGGCAGGGCAAGAGGATGCTCTGTACGAACACAGAGCTTCTAGCTCAGTCCCCTCAGTGTGAATTCCTTAATTTGAGAATGCGCTTTCTTACTTACCTGACCAGAGGCTGCCTCCTGGGCACATTGAGGGGTTGGAGGCTCGGAGAAAGAAGCTGTTTTGAAGGAAATCCCACAAAGGAGTTGGAAAGAAAGTCCGGTCAGAACGGCATTCAGCAGAACGCTGGGAATAATTTTCTTCTAAATATTTTTAAAGAGCTCGGGGTGTATGTGGTTTCACTGACATCACTTTGGTGCACTCCAGAAAAAGAAATGTGATTTTAATCTTGTGTATCAGGTTAGAGGTGCCCTTTTTCGAGGATGTCAAGAAATACTGCTCCATTGTAATTGTAAATCAGGCAGTTTCAGCTTTTGCAGACAGCAGCTCCCACACTGTAGTCGCTGAAGCACCAGCAGGTGCCGGACGGTTGAGCTGTTAAGTATCGTAACCCTTGCTCATATGGAAGGATAATAAAGGTGACAGGGTTTTAACAAGATTGCTCCGATGAAGACTGTAAAATTTGCAAGGTCTTTTTAGTTGGGGAAGGGGAATTTCATTAATCTGTTGGTAGACCTACTCCAATGTTTTGTTTTCTGTGCAGTTTGAAGGCTTCTGGAGATGGGCACACCTTACGGCTGGTCACTCGGGGCTCCCGCAGAATCGCTGCTGGTATGTGGCCACGCTGGAATTTCAGGGCCCTGACGCGATGAGCTGAGCCTCAGCTCAAGTTACAGGGAAAGACTGATGTTTTTTTAAGTCAATGCACAGGGTTAAGGCAACTTAGGTAGCAAGTTTGCCGGAGATCAGAGAAAATATCTGCAGACCGAGCAGCAGTAAGGTCTGAGGTTGTTTTCTGGTTCCTCGTGCTCCTCTCAGTTCGCTTTATCCTGACCCCTAAGCGCAATTCCTCATTTAGTTTTTTTTAAAAAGTGGATTGTCTGGGGCAGGGAGGGAGGAGGTTGGTCTCAATTTGCTCATTAAAATAAAGCCTGCTGGACTGTAGCAGGGAAGGTTTATAGGGCATGGGAACAGGCATGGCCTGGAGTTGCATAGCCATAATTTCCAACTCCATTTTTGATACCTTCTCTGGTTTTGTAGCTGTGGGGCTTTAATTATATTAACAGCACATGGTGTTATCGCAATGTGAGGCTTTAAACCGGTGGCAGGGACAGCAGCGGCAGGGCAGGAGCCGTGCGTATGGCACGGGAGAGCTCGGGCTCCAGGCAGCGTTCGGAGGGGCAGGAGCGGACGGGCATCTCCTGCCAAGGAGAAAGGGTTCGGTGCTGAGATGTAGCGTTCTCGTCTGGCAAAACTGCAAGGCAGTCTGCATGACACAAAATGGGGTTGCCCGTGTGACGGCTGATTTTTCCCCTATTGATGTGAAAAGGGCCAAGGCCGATCCGGTGTGTCGGAGGGAAAGATTGTTTGGTGTCTGTGGGAGAGCTGCGAAGCGTGGCAGCTTTGCTTTCGACAACACGAGTGAGATGCCGTTTTCTTCCGAGCTGTTTGCTCTGAAATATCTGAAAATAGCAACTGAGATTTTTACTGAGCAACCTGCAGCAAAACCGCCGAGTTCCAGCTATTGCACTGGACTGAGCGTGTGGAAATCTCTCGCGCAGAAACTTCAGCCATCACCCTAAAACTCTGTCAGAGTTCTATGATTGAGAAAATGCATAAAGAGTGCTTGCACTTGAAGGGGGGCTTGAACCCTGCTGCGCTGCTAAGGACACGATTAGAGAATCTTAGGAATGACACAGGAAGCTCTACCAGTGTATCGGGTTTCCCAGGAATAAGGCACGTGCAAGTCAGCAGACATCACGGGATAACTAAGCATTTTTCTGCTACCATTTTAAACTTCATTAGGCATCCATGTTGCATTACGACACTGTAAGGATTTTAATACTTTGTGAGCAATATTCATTACAATTTGAGTATCAGGCAAATATTTTTCTTGTCTTTTCTGCAAAGACAATGCAATTATATTCTATGGGTAGGGAAAACACAACAGCAATGATTTAATAAACTAAATAGGACTTGTTTTTTATGGTCTTCAGTCTTCTCTGAATGTCGGCTTTCTGAAGGAAGGCTGATCGTGCTGGATGTGTTTACACAGCTTCAGTTTGGGACGAAGGAGTCCAAGAGTTCCCTTGCAAGTACCCCTCAAAAGCTCCCAAAAGCCAGAGAGGAAATGGAGCTCAGTCTCGCCCGGTGGAGCCTTAACGCAGCTTAAAGGAATAAGGCTTTTGTTTTAAAACTGTATTTGAAGCGGAGCCTTTAAGCTCAATAAACGGCTTCTCTGTTCATTCAGTTCTGTGGATTTTAGGCTCGGAGAATCTCTGCACACTCAGTGTTTCTGGCAGAAGGGACGTGGTGTGTAGGTTACCTTTTCCTTAGGCTTCTCTGCCACACTCCAATAACCTTATCGCCAGGGCTGCTTAAATAATTTGTAGAGCGTTTGGCTGCTCTTTCAGTGCTTAGATATCAAGTTTCTAGTCCACAAA
This sequence comes from Dromas ardeola, assembly GCA_013398915.1. Taxonomy (NCBI): domain Eukaryota; kingdom Metazoa; phylum Chordata; class Aves; order Charadriiformes; family Dromadidae; genus Dromas; species Dromas ardeola. The sequence goes on from VYZM01021346.1 coordinate 608,749, forward strand.
ACGAGTATGCAAGTCTATGAGAACTGGGTATCTGCATCAGGCGTCAGTTTTTGTTCTGGAGAATATAAAATATTCTCCTTTGAGCCTGTGCAGCGCGTGAATTTGGTGGGTGTGATAAGAAAAACGTCCTTGTGTTTTGCATGGCTCTCTTGGCGAAAGGAGGAGTTGCTGCATGACGGTTCTTGTTGATCAGCACCGGGGAAGAGCGTGTTGTTTTTCCACATGCTCTAATCTGTGATAACAAAAAGAACTCCAGATTGTGTTTTTCAAATGGGCTTTTGGTCTCTCGGTGCTCAGATTTGCCAGTGACTATCCGCTGCGGTAATACATCCATCCACGCAAAGCCCGGTCTGAAGTGGCACGGTTTCAAATACCAGCCTTGCTTTGATACTGAGGAGACTGAGGAGGGCTCGGCGTTAAACTGTCAAGTGCTTCCCTTCATACTAAGTGTTTTGCAGAGGATCGCGAGCTGGATGTGGACCGATACCACCGATCTCTTCTTGGCGCTGCCGTTGGCTCTGGGGCGGCTCTGTGCCCCTCCGTGCCTCGGTGGTGGGCTGTAACGGGGAGCTGATCGAGCGACCTGCTGATAAACTTCAGACGGCGAACGCAGGAAGTGCCTCGAGGCAGAATTTAAGATGGGTTTAGACAAGCAACTGTCAGAAATGTCTTAGGTAAAGTATTTGATCTGGCCTTGGACAGGTGGACGGACTGGGCGGCATCTCAAAAACTTCTTCGGCTCCCTTCCAGTTGAAGGTTGCTCTCAATAACAGCAGCTCCGTGCTGAGATTCCAAACCTCCCCCATTTGCTTAAGAAAAAGACTCTTTCTCTCTGAAGAAACTGGAGAAACTCTGGAGAAACGTTAGATTTCTTGTAGAGGAGAGTCCCATCTCTTCCTCTTGCTAGATGACACTAGTTTGTGTAATCTTTTTCAGAGGACTCTCTCCATTGTAGGACTATTTCCATAAGTTTCCCTCCCTCGCAGTAATTACCCCGTTTGGGGATCAGCAGGTGTCCGGCTCACGCTATGGTATCAGTGAGACCAGCTCTGAATAGTCTTAATTGCTCTGAAAAGGACAGTGCTGATGGTGGCTGGTGATTAGACCGTATCTTGACTCCTGTGCTGATAAACATCCACGAAGCTGAAGCTTTTTAGTAACCCTGGCGCGCGCCTGCGCCGTTTGCGTTGGGTGCACAGAGCCTGTTCTCTCGACGGCCGAGCGTAGTTTAACAGGCAGATAATGACACTTTTGCTACCGCTGTACTTCCTTATTATTGAACAAAGTGACTTCAGTGACGGTCAGTTTTATTTTAAGAGTTTACCACTCTTTATTTTAAGAGTTTACCACGACAGAGGCATGAAACGAAACAGAATTTTCACAAGACTGATAATTGTCAGTTGGAGCCATTAACGATTGCAGAAGAAAGATTGAGAATCCAAGATCTCCCCTGAGTTTAAGGTCACTTCAGAAGATTCAGTTCCCTCGTTGTTGGCCTCTCCTTGGTGGCAAAACTAGTTTGGGATTAAATTCCTTCAGATTACAACTTTCTCTTGCATAATTTACAGGCAGAAATAGATTAATAGCTGCTAAGGGTGGCTTGTGCAACGGAGTTAATGGGTTTTGTACTAATCTATAGCCATTTCTTTTTCCTTAGGCTTATATCGGTGTGGCTTTTGGTCATTTTTATCATTTCTCATTTGGCACTTTGATTAGAGAAGCAGAGTGGTGTGGCACAGCACACATCCTATAGATCAAAACCCTAGGGATCAGTGTGGTTGTAAGGAGAAGCCATTAAACCGATAGATATCTGGATAGAGCTGAGTTGGTTAGTTTGTGTGGGGCCGCGTATTCTACATTGAATTACTTGAACATGGGCCTTGCTGGTATGCTGAAGATGACAAGGGCAAGTAGTAAATAAAAATACATTTCATAGAGAGGTCTCAACTGCTTGGCTCTGGGACTGCAAGCAAACAGTATCTATTTCAGTACTGCTAAGTAAATTCTTATACCTAGAAATAAACTGTGGAGAGCGTACTTACTGCTTTAGGGCAAAGGGAGGAGGGTGTATGAATTAATGGGCATGAGCTGATGAGGCCAAAATGACTAGAGTAATTGAGATAATGTTCTATGGGTGCATAGAATCTATGCATTTGATACTAGTGTGCCTGGTAATGAGACACTGCGTACATTTCTCCTGTCCCCAGTTCAGACATGATTCTGAAAAAATTATTGTAGGTTCCAGGAAAACCACGAGAACGATTAAATTACTGGAAGATGTGCTTTACGATATTTAGTTTTGGTCGTATCTACGTGGGAAATAGGTTTGGTAGCAGCAGGATGTGTGCGTGAGCCCTTTGGTGACTCCTTCCGTGCGCTGGCTGCTGCCGTGGGGTATAACTGCTCTGGTTTCTGATCCCTGCCAGGTTGCCCGCTGCCGGCCTCGGGTCATCCTGGGGAGCCGGCAGCTGAGCAGCAGCACTTCTTCCAAGGGCGCTGCCTGCTCACAGAGGCTGCTGGAGACCCGGCGTCGCCTCCCCTCGGCTGCCGTCTCCGGTAGTCGGCCCCTCCTGGCACAGAGCGAAACCCTTCACCCTCGGAGCAGCGGCGGCGGGACAGAGACCGGCATTGTCATGGGCTTCCCACCGCAGCCGGTCCCTGTCTAGCGTGGATTTGGGCAGCATGCTAAACGACCGTGGGCTAAAACAGTTTGTGCATCCTGGTAACTTGAGAAAACACAATTCGGTTGGCAGAACTAGTTAGCTGTGCCTCGCGGGGAAAATTCATCCTCCAGGTATATTCTGTGCACAACTGGCCTTCAGGTGACACTTTGCCTTTCTCTCTCCTCATCCTCTCTGGCTCTCTGGGGGGTGAGGTCTGGAATAAGTTATGTTCCTTCTTTTTCTCTGCCTTCTTTTCAGTGTCTTCATCCACAAACACAAATTCAACGTCAGTGTTGATGTTTACAACTCATGACTACGCTGTGAAATCTGTCCAGATTAAAATCTTAACCTCTGTCTGACATTTCTGTGTAGATCATTAGTTATCAGCTTAATCTCCTTGTGGTTAATCTTATACTTCCGCCCGCTTCATTACCTTTCTCGGTTATGGAAGCTCCGCTTTCCTATTTGCTGTAAACTGTACATCCTTTTTGGTGTAGATTTGCTCTTATTTTGTGTGTCGGGGCTACATTTTACACATCTTTTCACGTAACATATCTGAAACGCAATCTTCCTTAACCCCACATAGCTGAATGTGTCACTTTAGCTTTCATTCTTTCCTGCCTTGTTTACTACAACATCCTTCTCTGTGGCCTTGAGAAAAGCGATCTTATCCCTCTCTTATCTTTGTAGAAAGCAAAGGTTATGTATTTCGCCTCATGCTTTGATCGTATCGCCCCTCATTTTCAGGACAGGGTTTGTAGGTGAAATGAACAGCTTGCATTAGACCTGTGTTTGGAAAAATCAGACGAGACCTTGGTCTTAGACCGTGACTGTACATTGAAGCACTTCTGCGTACCTCTCTTTGTCTCTGTTTCTCAGTAGAGCAGGTACAAACTTCCATAATTCTCTTTCATGGCTTGTCCTGGTGCAGCATCTTCTCTCACTCAGCACTAAGCTCTCGACTTCTTATTCTGGTCAGCCCGTGCGTTCATCACTAAGAAATCCATTGTCCTGCTGAGAAGCTCATCCCCAGCACTGTGCCGATACGGTCACCTGGCTCTTGGGGTGGAGATCTGTATTCAAAATACAGTATGGGTAGAGACTTTACAGCCAATTACACTTATTTTTAGGACATCCGCGGCTGCCTGTATCACTGGATTCTCTTGGGTCTTCTGGGATGGCGATGGGAGCGAGCAGGTTTGAGGGGAGTAGGTTAAAGCGAACAGGGATGTTTGCAAGATGCTGTGCATCGGAAAAAGTAATATATCGTTAAATATTAACGGGAAGCTTTCATGAGGCTCCCAGCTGGCGTGTCAACCGTTGAATGATAAAAACAAATCCTTAGGTTGTAATAAGGATTGAAATTTAACAAACCGTAACAACAAAAACAGCAACCTCATAGCTGTGAGTAAAACAATGAGCAAAGCTTTGCAGAAAAAAGCCCCAAATTAACTTTAAAGGTTCTGGTCTTTGTCTAAATTACAAATCCTCTGTTCTGATGTACAGAATGAAGTACGATATGAGGTGGCTGATGTCCAAACTACTTTAAAGTTATCTACTCCTTACAAATCTCGGTGTTTGCCGCAGGTCAGGTGTGCCGAACGTTTCTGCCGCGTTTTATAGGGAGGCAGATTGCAATTAGTGCCTCTTTAGCAAATTACCGTCAGAAGGACTGAAGCTCAGAACTGCCTGGCCTCCCAGTGCTCAGGTACCTGAGGGGCAGGAGTGGGTGTGGTGGCTTCTTAATCTTCTTTAATTAGAAGCCATCAAAGGCACTGACAGTATTGATTTGCATGGGGACACGACATTTAGTGATAACTGGCTGGGGACTCCAGGTTTTGCCTGAAGATGTAGTGTCATTTTTGGGGCTTGCGTATTAAAGGAAAACAAGCCGGCGAGCAGAGGTTGGGGTTATTTCTGATCCCTTCTGCTGCGCTAAGCTCCCGTGTGATTTTTGAACACAAAGTACAAGGAGCAGGCTTGATCTGCTTGCCAGAGAGCGGCACAACAGCAGTGTTGTAGGCACTAGGTAAAGTATTTACAACTCCTCGTCGTTATCCTTGTGTGCACTTTGTGACACTTGTTCCGCCTTTAACAGTGCTGCTGTGTTTTCACATCATACTCCGTGTTTTGAGAGTTTTGAGCTTTGATGGCCAACAGTTTAGCCAGATTTCTGAGAGTTGTTTTTACCTGCTTGGGGAATCGGCTTGATTGAAAGGTACCAGGAGAATGAAAACAGACCTCGTCTTGTGTTTTAATGTTTTTTTTCCATTTAATTTTTTTTCAGCTTTGTCTCCTAGCTCTCATCAGAGAGAGATGCTTTGCACTCTTAAGTTCAGTTCGTGAGGAGCTTGCTGCCACAGTGTAAACACCACGTGCATTGCTTAAAAGACACAAAAGGAAAATGTTTCTTTGATCTTTATTCTCTCTGGGCAATTTTAGGCATACCCGAGTGGGAGGCATCCACTTCTCCATGTAGGTAGTTGGGGTGACAGAGGAGAGCAGGAGGGAAAAACTTCAAGGGAGAGAAACAGAAAAGTCTAGAAGATGTGGGGAATGAGAGCCTGTCCTGAAGGTTTATTGGGAAAAGGTGAAGGATGTTCATCACTGAGGTTTGTAGCCCAAGAAGATCCTATCCCCGAAAATAAGAGGTGATATTGGACCGTCTTCCGAACTCCAGCCACGGAGGTGAGCCATGGAATCCGGAGTTACGCAGGGCTTTGTACGCCTGGGCACAGGTCCTGCGCCGTGCCCTTGGTGCGGGGGCTGGAGGAGCTCATTTGCAAAGGTGATGACTTCTTAAGAAGATAAAGAGAGCGGGACCAAATGCAGCGTGGATCCATGGCAGTTGAGGACTTCCTCCAGGCTTCATCATATTAAGATGACTTAAATATAAATATATTTTTATAGATTATATAAATAAAAGTATGGGTGTGTATACGCACATATGCGTGTATGTATGAGTTCATTGTAGTGTTTTCTGTATTCCTTGGCATAATTCGCATGAGTAAATTTCTCTATTTCCAGAGGAATACTCCAGCAGCAGTTGTAGCGCAGAAGATAATAGATTCTCTTCTGTCCAAGCCCCAGGGCAGGGGGTTGGAACTAGATGATCTTTAAGGTCCCTTCCAACCCAAACCATTCTATGGTTACTCCACAGTCTAAGCAGCAGAAGGTTGGCGTGGAAGAGACTGCGCTTCTAGAGAGATCTCCCTTTATCCGCTCTTTTCCTCTATCGACACTAGAGCTCGACTTTCCCCCCATATCTCCACTCAACAACTCCTTTCACAGACGTCCGTACCCTCCATTATCGTGGCTGGACAAGGTGGCACACCACTCCAAAACCTTTTATCTCTTCTAAACTCACGTTTGCTGATCCTAACAGGTCCAGGCAACAGCACCAGCATCTCTGTCGGTTTTAGCTGTGCCGGCTGTTCTTGGCTGGGAGGGTGCCTTGCGAGAAGCAGCCGAATACCCGGGGCTTGCAAATGGCACCGCTCCCATTTTGGAATATTTGAGACATTCCCCGTAGCTCCAAATAAGCACGTAACTTGTGAAAGGGTTGGGAGGCGAAACAAGTTTTTTCTTATCCTTACTGATAGATGAGATAAGAGTTGAAACGTTGTCCTGAGAAATGTCAATGGGAAGAGTTTCCTTGACGTTTTAGTAACAGTGTGTTGTTTTTGGAAGTCACTGTCTATGGGAAGGGAGGCACCTGCAGTTAATTTTATCTGTTCCTGTGTAAATACGGACCTCCTAACGTTCCCAACTCGCAATGCAGTGGGGTCGTGGCATTATGTACTGCAGTATCTTATTTTATAAATAACACTGTAATTTTAGTGCTGATTGTAAAACCTTGAATTTATTTGGCGCTTTCTCCTTCCTGCGTTGGTGCTAAGAACCGAAGTCCTGTGTGTGGATAACAGCATTTGAGTCGATGCGTTTTGGGAGGGTTGTTCCTTGGGCATCTTTGGCGTTGGGGAAGAGGGAGGGATAAACGTTAGAGCAGTGTGAGTAAGTGTCATAGTTTGCTAGAACATCTTGTGATATCTCCTGGATTTTTCTTGATAACTACAGCCAGAGTCAGGCATTGCTGGTAGTTTTTTGGAGAAGCGTGTTAACCTCTTATTTTTTTATTCTCTTCTAGTTTCTCCATTTATTTTGTAGATTCAGGAAGGTCTGGGAGAGCTGCTGCTGTTAGTCACCGAGGCGATCAAAAGTCCTTGTGCTCTTTACAGTCCGGTGGGCCTCTATAACCATGTTCTTCCCAGGCACGGTACAGCCGTTGTGATGCCCTGGGAGCAGTTTGCAGCCCCCGAACTGCTGCTGGTGGGGCTTGGGGTTTAGATTTCTGCCTCTCTGGTCGCGGTGACATGAAGAAATAATTACAGACATAAGCCCCAGTGCAGAGGGGTTGGCAGCACCCTGGTGTTCTTGCAGCAACCCTCTGCCAACCCACTCTACTATGGAATTTTAGATTTATACCTAGTCTTCACTGGACACAGTTTTATTTAATTTTTTAATAGCTCTTTTCAACCTTATGAAATGCTAATGCACTGGGATTAGGTGTCGGTGTATTCAGATCAAATAAATGCTCGCAAGAAAATAGATGATCATGAGTAAAAATATTAAAAATTGTTTTACGGGTAAAAATTATGTTACAGAACTCTGTAACAAACACTACTTAGCAACTTACTGAATTTGGAATCTTCTTGACAGGAAGATAATGACTTAATCTTGAGGAAAAGCGATCAAGTAACAAATGCTAGGTATGTATAATGTGATTTAATATGTAATTTTATGAGGAGGTGAGATTCATATGGAGTTCAATAGCAGCGATGCTGCTCAGCACTTGCAGAAGTTCAGGAAACAAGCACAAACTCTGTAGTGCTAAATTAAGATCACATGCTTGCAACACACACTTAGAGGAGTTACTGCCGTGGGCGATTAGTCCTTGGGTTTCCTTTTTTTTTCCTTGTTGGTTTTGTTTTTGTTTAGAACCACAAGAACCCATTTCTACAGGGGTCATTATCGCGACGGTACAGTTAGAAAATTAAATTACAGTTCCCACTGCAACTGTAACTCAAGTATGATTATATGTGTGTGCAAGACTATTCGTGGGTAAATTTATATGACAGATATTGCAGCCATTTACAGTAACAGGGAAAAAAAACGTGGGGAAATGCCGAGCCCTCTGATACTGTTTCTGTGGGGCTCTGGCTTTGAATTAGACGCGTGTGTACGTCATATAACATTACACTAACCTAAGCTCTGGCACCGAGCGATACATTATCGCGGCCAAAACAAGCCATTTTAAGCTGTGTCAATGCCGGGTCCGTACTGGCTTCCTCCTGCGTTTTTCTCCTGGTTATAAATACGCCTCAGGAGTGAAACCCTCGCCGTGAGGAAAAAAACAACAACCCTGCAACAGTCGGATAAATTGCATTAGCCTAATGAGTTTTGCGGCGCGGAGGGTGGCGTGGGGTCGCGGGCGGGCGGTGGGGGGCGAGGGGTTGTTTGGGGACCCCCGTCTGGGGCGGCTGGCAAGGGGTTAAGGCGCGTTTGGCTGCGCAGATAGCGGAGGGTTGGATGCCTCCCTGCCCAGGCAGCCAGTGCATTGGCTGGGGATGAGGGCGGTTCTCCTGCCGCAGTTGTTTTCTGTCCTGGACTTCGTTGGATCGGGAGCCTCCTAATTGCCTTGTCTCTAATCAAAACACAGCTTGTGTAATTCATGAAAAAGGACCCAACGGCGCAAGGCGAGTTTGGTCCTTGCTCGCCCGGCGGCCACGAGGAGTGGCTTGCGTGGGACACGGCCGGTGGCCCCAGCTGGCCGGGAGGACCCGTGGTGGCCCCACTGCCTCTGCTGACCCCTGTTCACGTGGACGGGGCTCGTTATTGCAGGGTGGAAAGATCACGGCGATTCATGACCGATCGGTCCCAAAACCACGTGGGGTCTTCTGTCCCTGTGCAGTACATACGCAGCATCTTGCCGTTCGTAAATGTGGGTTAGAATTTCTTCTTAATGAACGATGTACCTCTTATCGTACCCAAACCACCACCCCTTTGAAGACTCAGTTCAGCCCCCCCAGGACGTTGCTGTTCAAACCCACCCAGAGGCAGCGGATCCCCAAGGAACAGCAAAACTTACCCTGAGTGATTTTTATCTTTTTTTTTTTTCTCCTCTTTTTCTGACAGTTCACTGCTATTGTTCTGTAAGCAGAAAGGAAGAAACAAGACCTAACACAAATGTTTTTAATCATACTTCAGTATCCAGACAAACTGTGTTTATTAGCTGAACAGCTTAATGCTTAATTGACTTGCCTGTTAAGTGTGGATCTCCTGGTTGCCTGTGTTGGCTCAGGAGTATGTTTACGGTATCAGTGTGTTTTGTTTCCACCTGAAGCACAGGGAAGTGGCGAAACGATGGGGAGCAATCCACAGAGGTAGAAATTCCTTTGCGCTGACTCTGCTGCCTTTTGTCCCCCCCAGCTGGGCCTCCGCGGCATGAAGAAACGTCAGTTTGAATCTATAATCAGAAAGGTTTGTAAAATGCATTGTTTCCTAAGTCTTTGGAGCCACTCTAGCTAGCTAGTTAAATATTTATTCGCCCCTGGAACAACAGGTTTGAACCTCCGTGTCGGCTCCGTTTCTCCCCCATCCAGGGCAGATTATGTTGTTTGTCGTCTTTGGGACAGGGGTTTTAAAAGTCTCGTTCTTAAAGATCTGATGAAGTTCCCTGGCTGCCGTGAACAGCTTTGCTCTGGTGCTGAAGCACTTTTCCCTGCAGCAGCTTTTATGGTACAGCGTGGTGGCTTCTGCCCCTGCCACAAAATAGCTGTTCCCTTGTCTCTAACCGGGATTTATGAAGTTGCCTTTTGACTTTCTCCTCTTTGGTGAGGAATGAAGAGAGTTGACTTTTTCCCTGTGCTGAGAGGGGCGCACCGCGGTCTCGGGGCTTTATCTAGAGGCTGGGGCCGTGCAGATGCTGTCGCAGCAGACCCTGTGCCTCCGCGGTTTGTACCGGCCCCTGCCCCAGCTCCCAAAACGCGATCTCATTGCGAAGGTGCCAGTCTACATGGGCCAGGGACAATTACTGGAGTCTGCAAAGGTCAGTGAGGAAGGGGTAATGAGGTACACTTGGTCAGCACAAACCTATTCGGTGTTGTCCTGCGGTGAAAGTGTAATGTGGCAGCAAAAAAATCAAACAAAAAACGACATCTGAGACATCCGGAGTCAGAACCTGGATGCTGTAGGAATAGTTATAAGAAGCGTTCACGAAGGTACGCTGGAGGGGTTTCTACGGGACATTCAGGTGCTTTTTGGCATGCATACATTGATAATGTCAAGACGACATCTATTCAGGATCTTGCGTAGTGAGAATTTGCACAAAAAAGTGATTGACAACTTCTGGTCTTGAGTGCTTCATGGAAAAAAAGATGTTGCCTTGGCTGCTTTGCTTTCTTCAAGCTGTCTTTTAGACATCAAAAGCTCGTAGAACAGGAAAAAGAGAAACGTTAAGAACAGTTTAAAAATAGTTTAATTGTATCTTCTAAAAACCTTTGGAGTTGAGAATTTAAACAGTTTCTGCCCTGTGAATATTGGCAGCTGAGTTTGAGATGTGTAAATAAGCGTAGGACTTTGAAGATTAGTTTCCATAACAAATTAAAAAAAAATACTGTGTGGCTTAATGTTAAATGGGCGCCGTGTGTCACCGGGTGTTTTGCATGAGGGCCAACTTTTCCAAATTACCCGTCTGCTCCGCTGACTCCTTGAGAAGCAAATGTTGCCTTTTGCATTATTTTAAATTTTGTAGATCTTAAGCATGAAACAGACCCAGGAAAAATACCCCGTTGCAGGAATTGCCGATGGTGAACGCTGTTGGTTGCGCTGCCAGCCCTCGCCCTCCAGCTGGCACAAATCATTCTGCGTGCCGTCACTGCAGGATCCAGTTCCCACCTGGATCTGACCCCACTTGAGGGAGGCGTGTGCCGCAGCGAGCGTAGAAATCCTTGCAAGGCATCGGTGTGTTGGTGCTCACGTAGGAACATGGGAAGGTGTGTGAGAAATAGCCCAGACTTTTTTTTTTCCCCCCACAAACCTTGATATTTTAGACTGGAATTAGTAAGTTTGATAGTGTTTTGGACTAAATTCTGGAATTTTCTATCTCGTGTTTTTCTCTCGCCAAAATTTCTAATAAACTGCAGCCATGACATCTGTTGCTAGACTGTGCTCCATCTGTGGCCTGGTAAAGAATGTATAACCATGCTTTTAAAACAAGCTTCTGGGTTTATATTTAGTCTAATACAAGGTATCATCTGCAAGTTGCTTCTATTTGGCTGCTGCATTTCCATCAGTTACTAATTGTGACAGGTTCACAAGATAAGTCCTAATGCTAGAATAGGGCAAAAAGTTGGTCAGTGTAAGAGCAAGTGGATTTGAAACACACTCCTGTGTTCCTGGTTAATGGATGAATCGTGGGGGATGCACAGAGGAAATACCTGCAGTGAATGACTGACACGGAAGCAGTCAGGTATTTGAGATTAAATTGGCCTTGTGATAGAATTTCAACCTCATCCATTTCACATCTCTTCAAAGGATTTCTCAGGCTGGAACAGACCAGAGGTTGCTCATCGTTACCATCCGCCTACTGCAGCCACTGGCTGCTTATTCCAAGGATGGCATCAACGGCTTTAACACACTTAATTCTGCAATCCTTTATCGTGGGGCAGAGGGGGATTTTCTTCCTAACCACAGCTGGGGATTAGATCATCAAAAGGTCGGTATCACACTGTACTGTGGGTCCGACACGCTGTTCATTTGGTTGAGTAAAAGTAGACCAAGTTCCGCTCTTGGTCTGCGCACACACATTAGCCAGAAATTAAAAATAACATTTCAGCCCCTGAACATCGGTGTGTCTGGGACCTCCCCAAGTAAAGCCCCTCCTGCTTCAACACTGAATGTTGGACAGAAAGCTTGGGAAATTTTGCGGCAGGTGGTGGTAATTCAGTGGGAAGTTCCTTGGTCTGGCCAGCGCAGGACTGATCTCCTCCTCCCTTCACCGAGGGCGCGTGGGCAGGACATGGGAAGCCTTTCCGATGTGCCCTCGGACAGAACCCTCCCATTTGGTGAGAAGAGGGTGATGTCTTGGTCCGCGTCTTGGCAATTCACAGCCTTAGCCCAAAGGCTCTTTGTCACCATGCGGATAAATCCAGGCCCACGTCCCCCGTCCTTCATCTAAAGTTCTTCCTCCTGCTGTTTAAACGGCTGCGTCAAGGCCAAACTTGCCTTTGGCGCTTGCTCTTGTCGTGATGGTGTCAGCTTTATTATATCTTTTCTGACTTGAAGTTCTGTGGCGTGTTCTGGATTAAGCGGTTGGACTTAATTGGTTCAGCCTCGTTTGAATGGTTGAGGTGGAGCGTGAAGGTGCTGAGCAGCAGAGGGACAGGTCTGTCCTCTGTGCTTCCTTGGGAGCTTCTCTGGGTGCGCTCGGCGTTAGTCATGGTGTTTGCTCTGAGCTACGCTGCTGCTTGGTTTCTATTTCAAAGCCCAAACCTCTCATTAGAAGTATTGTGAGGCACTAAGTAGTGGGTAATTAAAAAGTAAACCATAAAAACCTCAAGCAATACCACTTGTGGGTGCCCTTCTTTGTGGATTTGCTGGGAGAGCCCCCAAAGAGCTCGTGTTGGGTGCCGGGGCAGCAGGCTTCCTCCAGGGAAACCGGTGAGAGGCTGATAGACAGATAGGAAGCCAATCCTGATAAAGCTGAAGGGTTATGTAAAAGTATTGTTGGACATGCACTATTTGCAGCGTTACTGTGGGAACCTTGGTTTCTTAAACTAAGAAACAAGAATCTTTTGGCTGAAACTGGCTGTCCCAGGCTGGGAAGCTCTCGCTGTAGAGTCTCATCACTTCTGGGCTTCAGAAATAATGTTGGAGTCACCAAAGCTCTCCTGGGAGCCTCATAACACCGGACCGAGAGAAGAGGAAAACTCGGTTTTCTCTTTTTGAAGATGAGCATTAATGACTTGTGAGGGTGAATGATAGCATTCTTCAAAAATGTTATTAAAATTTGGAATTTACACTGAAAAGTGGAGATGAGGTAGACGTCTGCGCTTCATGGGTGCCTCTTTGAAAAGAAGGTTGCCAAGCCAAGCAGGATGGAGTGTCGTTGCTCGTAAGCCTTTCATGGTCGTGCGTCATCGGGTTGTCCTGTGAATACTCAGTTGCCTTTTATCTTTCCTCTTCCCAGTTTGCCCAGCTGCCTGCAAGTCCCAAGGCTGCACCTCCGATGGTCAGTGCTGTCACAGCGAGTGTCTTGGGGACTGCACGGAGCCCAACAACGCTGAAAAATGCGTGGCTTGCCGCAACTTCTACCTGGAAGGCAAATGCGTGGACACCTGCCCACCCGGTTACTATCGCTTCGAGGGGTGGCGTTGTGTGACCTTCAGCTTCTGCCAGGAACTACACAACAAATGCAAAAACGCCCGGGAGTCGGGTTGTCACGTTATCCACAATAACGAGTGCGTTCACGAATGCCCATCAGGGTACATCATGAATTCCAGCAAGTAAGTACAAGTGTCTGCAGGTAACGAAACCGTGCTGTCGGGTTTGTACGGTGCTTTTCTCTCGCTTGGACAGCGGCTTTGTGTTCTGTGTCAAGACCAAGAAAAGTTCCCGGCGTTGGAGTGTCTGTGACAATTACCTGGTCTACTTTAATATGATTTGCAAACTAATACTGTGCTAATTCAAGCCATTAAAAGCAGACAGGTCTGCCTACCACGTGCCAGTAGTTTATTCTTCCCTTGGCTTCCCTTGTTTCCCTTCAAGTCTGGAAAAAGTGGGAAAGGGAGACTGAGGGAGAGGACGAGGAAGAGGAGCATCCTCAAGCTGGAAGGGTCTTTCTGTGATCGGGTGGGACGAGGGAGATGGGCGATGGAGAGGCGTTAGTAGCCCTGCTCCCGTCCCCTCCAAAGCAGACCTCAGGCTAGAAAGCCTTGCTATTGAGCAGAATAGGCAAAAGTCACGTCTAATGAAAAGAGCGTAGTGTATTTTTGAGTGGATCATTCTCAGAATATCTGTCCCTCGTCCCTGTAATTACTTTCATTGAGCAAGTTCAAGCTGTGCCAGACATAAATGGACAATGTAACAAACAAGCATGAATCAAAGCAGGGAACAGCCATTCTGGCTATTCCCAGGGCTTTTCGACAAAGGAGTTAAATAATTTATGTTGCTGAGCTGTTTATCACTGAAAACTTTGTTGTTTGTCCCACAATATCATTATATATCGTGATGAGTCAGATTTCCTATGAATATTGGTAGCGTTTTGCTCCCATGTATTTGCTCCTGCCGTAATAATTTCAGGGAATTCACTCTAAATGGGACTTTTTATTCCATTTCCTGTTTTTCTTTTCAAAAGAATGAACTAGCAGCCCCCAAAGTTGATATGCCGCTTGTGTAACAGCAGCCATCGCCTCTCTCCTGTGCTTGTTCCAGGCTGCTGTCAGTGGGACCTCACAACACTACTCCATGCTTTTCCTAGAGCATTTATTTCTCTGAAGCAGTTGGGAACACATTCTTGTGGTGTTACGACCAGGGCAGGCAATTGTCTTGCTGCCATTTAAGAAGTATTGCCCCAAAGCACAACGCACATGCTTGCTTGCCTTTTTTTTTTTTTTTCTTTTAAAGCAACTTTATGTCCAGTCCTTAATCAGAGGGTTCCCAGATGAACGGCCAGCTCTCCGCTCATCAATTACATGTTTGCTTAACGATCTTGGGATGGAGACTGGGCCTGGGTTTCTTGATCTTGAAACCCCTGGTGTGTATAGCACCGAGCAGCATTGTGGTGGAGGGGCTATTCAAAATAGTCAAAATCACTTCGTTCTGGCTTCTGTTGTGTAGGAAGGGCCAGAGTGATTAGCGTTCGGAATGTGGAAATGACAATTTAAAGAATTATCAGCAGTTACTTGGAGTTCCTGAGAGCCGTGTGCTGCACACTGCAAGTGAATCCCGTGCCCTATTGTCGCTTTGAAATGATTACTCGCTTTTGAGGACTGCTGGGGACACCCAGATGACGTTCTGCAAAAGCATCCCATCTACATCCCTGATTCCCTTGTTTTTCAGCTTGCACTGTACACCCTGCGCCGGGCCCTGTCCGAAGGTTTGTGACTATGGGAAGGAGAAGACGATCGACTCGGTGACATCGGCCCAGGAGCTCCGTGGCTGCACGGTTGTTAATGGAAGCTTAGTTATAAATATCCGTGGAGGAAGTAAGTTCTGCATGAGTAAGGGGGTAGGGAGCGCTGGGTGTCAGCTCAGCGAACATGACACCGGCCGTGAGCTGGGGCACTTCTCTTTTCCTGTGACCACTCTGAATCTGAGAGTGATTCAGAACAATAACCGCAAAGCAAAGACTCTTGTGATGTTCTTTGGTGGTTTTTTTCTAACTGTTTTTTGTAAGTTCTTAGGAATTAGCGTAAAGCAGTTCTGTTTGGGCTCCGATATCGGTGATTTTCTCTGTGGTATCAGAAAACTAAACCCGGTGTTTGCCTCTCCACAGATAACATAGCAGCTGAGCTAGAAGCGAATCTTGGCTTGATAGAAGAAATCTCAGGTTACCTCAAAATTCGCCGGTCTTATGCCTTGGTTTCTCTTTCTTTTTTTCGTAAACTACATCTGATTAGAGGAGAAACACTAGAAGCTGGGTGAGTTCTTTCAAAAGGTACTTTATTTTAGTGCTTTGAAGTATAAGGAATGCCGGCGCTATCAGGGTGATTTTTATTGGGAAACAATTCCTAGGTTATTTTTGAATGTTCCGCAGCCTATGGCTTGTGGCCTACCAGGGAAGATAGTTTGCATTCATTTTTCTTTGGTGTCTGGATTAGTGCGTGAGAAAAAAAAAAGTCTTCAGTGGATTGCCCCCACAATTTCAGTGGATTGCCCCCCAATCCACATTTTTGTTCTCTGCTTTCAGGAATTACTCGTTTTATGCCTTGGATAACCAGAATCTTCGCCAGCTCTGGGACTGGAGTAAACACAACCTCACTATTGCGCGAGGCAAACTCTTCTTCCATTATAATCCCAAACTGTGTTTGTCGGAAATCCACAAGATGGAGGAGATCTCGGGGACTAAGGGGCGTCAGGAAAGGAACGACATAGCCCTGAAGACGAACGGTGATCAAGCCTCATGTAAGAAAGTCTCAGGATGCAGCGAGACTTGATTCGTTTTCCTCTCCCTCTGCCTTGCTCACCGCATACTCTTATTTCTCCAGCCCAGCCTGTGATGTTTTTCCAGGGACTGTCCTTGTCCTTTGGTAAAGCACCCGGCATGGGACTTGCCGCTTGCTTGTGCGCCGCAGCGACACTGTCAATGTGCCATGAGTAAAAGTCCTTATGGGTTCTCCGTCTGGCCAGGAGCCTGCCTTGCCAGCTTTGGTCTTCAGAAGTTTGCTCTGTGTGTGCTCAGCTGTGAGTTTTTCAGGGCTGAGTGTATTGTTGTGCCTTTTCGAAGAGTTTAGCACAACATAACCTCAGTCCAGGCTGGGACTTTGTGTTACTGCCGAGTACCTGATTAATAGTCATAATCTTCTTTTCCCATGTCATGAGGTGACAGTACGCACAGAGAATAAACATGGTAGAGAAACAGGATTTCCACCCATCTCTGGAGCCATGTGAGCGAGTTGCTATGACAACAGTCAGAGAAATTTTTCCAACAATTTCTGTTATGCTTCTCGGAGGTTTTTAAGCTAACAGCTTTCTTCAGAAACAACGATAAGACAATGCCTGTGTCAGCGTGACTGAGGGGCAAACACACAGCGTTGCTTTACGCTCTAACTGAAGTCGGGCTACTGAAGATGTAGTTTTGCAGACAGGTATTTTGGCAGCAACACTGCCACAAGCACATCCCTTCTGCACCCCCAGCCCCGCTGTTTGTTCCCGTTCTCTGCCCCACACAACCCCCTTTCCCTGTTGGTGCCAGTAAAACTCTTACAGGCCCACATGGCAAACCAGACTGTGAAGTAATAACGGGGTAAAAAATAGCAAGGCATTTCTGCTTTCTTGTTCTTGGGTTGTGTCATCTCTCTGCTCTGATTTATTGTCTGGCCCTACAAAGCTTTATGTGCAGGCAGGGACAGGAGCACACACAGGTTGAGACATTAGACGTTTAAGCAGATGTTGGCACCAATACTCTCAACATTAATTAAACTATTATTTCAGTCCCTTGCATTTTGGCTCCTTGCTCTTTTCACAGCCCCTTCCCCAGTTCTGCCCTTGTGCTGGTGCAGCTATTTGTGAGCAGACTTAGAAAGTGAAGATCTTTCAGCTGAATCAGTTTCCTGATCTGGTTTGCCACACATCAACACGTGTGGCCGTGCCAGCACCGTGGGGAGATGGGAACGTAATGACTGCTCACCTAAAAACGGGCAGTACCAGTGAAAGAACATACACAGAGCCGTCTCTCGGGGCACCGCAGCCCTGGCCCGGGCAGAGCGAAGGAGGTACAAGGAATTAGCTGCCTGTAAAGGTCACCTCCTCCCATGAGACACTAACGAGCTCTTCCCACATCTGGGGATGAGACTGGATTTGGGGTTCAAACCCAGCTCTGTGCGGGGTTGTGTGTGGCTCCCGTGCCGGCTGGTTGGTTTGTTTAAGGGCAGCAGGAGGAGATGGTTTCATTTCTCTTTGCCCGCTTTAACGCCGCTCTGCTGAGCTGTTTCTGTGCCATCCCCCCGCCTCAAACCACAGGTTGCCAGTCAGTGTGTTTGGCTTTTTGTTTGTTTTTACATTTCAAGTCTAGTTTTCACATGGGCAGCATCCTGTTTACCAAAAAAAATAGGGGGGGTGGGGGGGAAGAAAAAAAGCCTTGTTTGTTCTGGATGTTGTGCTAGTGAAATGAATGTTCTTCCTCCCTTGTGCAGCTACTGCAGGAATGGCAAATCCAATCAGAGCTACACAGTTTGTCCTTCTTGGGCTGCTTGGACATACCATATCGTAACGCATCCCTTGAGTCTCAGAACTCCACCCTCCTGCAACTGTTTGTTGTCCGTCCCCGCGAAGGGACCGGGCAGGGCTGGGAGCCCACGCGCTGGGGCGGCCAAGGCCACAGAAGCCGTGCAAACCATACGATGGGGTTCAGCAATATAGATCGTAATGAATTTTAAAATACGTTGCCTCTAGTTTTCCCGCTTATTAGAATTTAGTTCAGCTCTTCTACAGGCTCATTTTCATAAAATCAGTGAAAAATTTCATCTGGCAGGAACCATAGGAGGTTCCAAGCCCTGGCGCAGGGCAGGAGTAGCGTCGAAGTGAGATGGGTTTTAATGAGCAGCTCTTCTCAGTGCCAACGTTCTCATATTTATCTGTGGAGAAAATAAACTTCTAAGGGAATTAAAAATAGAAACCTTTATTTCTTAGTGTTAACAAAATTATTGTCACTTCTCTTTTGTTACAGGTGAAAATGAATTGCTGAAGTTTTCTTCCATTAGAACATCTCATGACAAGATCCTGTTGAAGTGGGAGCCCTACTGGCCTCCTGATTTCCGGGATCTCCTGGGATTTATGCTTTTTTACAAAGAAGCGTAAGTGATCCACCGTTAGGTTACAAAATAATAGCCACGCTGGGCTGCCACAAACAGCAGCTGGCATTGAAGCGTAGATATTAAACCTGCCGTGGGCACAGTTATTTAGTTTCTGTGATTGTCTGGCTCCTACACTTAAGTTTCCAATGTTACCCTTACATAAAAGGGACTTACCTGAGTTGTGTACAGTCAAAATTCCTCATTTAAGAGCAATCCAAACATTAGTTGTTCCAACTATTCTAGATATACGTACCCTAACCGTGGAGTTTATCATCTCCCCACTATCTCCATGGAATGTTGAGGTATTTATTCCCTCTGAGGTGGGAAACATTCTTTTAGAATCGAGGTTACTGAGCTGATTTTCATAAAGCTGAAAATAGTTAGCCGGGATTTAGTTGTTGGGATCATCTGTGGAGCACTGCCTGATCTGTAATGCTGTTTGGAGACTGGGTTGCAAAGCTCCCTCAGCTTCATTTTCAGAATACGTACAACGAGGTAGTTACACTTTCTCCAAAGGATAAAGGATTCTAACTTTCTGTGATGTCTTCAGAAATGTTGTTTTTAAAAGATTGAACTAGGATTCTGTTAATTTGAGGCTTTTTTTTTTCTAAAGTCCATACCAAAACGTGACGGAGTTTGATGGCCAAGACGCTTGTGGGTCAAATAGCTGGACGGTTGTGGATGTCGACCCACCCCCGCGGTCAAATGAGCCCAAAGCCCAGGCCCAGCCAGGTTGGCTTCTGAGGGGCTTGAAGCCATGGACGCAGTATGCTGTGTTTGTTAAAACTCTGGTCACCTTCTCAGATGAACGAAGAACATACGGTGCAAAGAGTGAAATCATCTACGTCCAGACCAATGCCACTGGTCAGTGCCATTAAATTAGTGTTGCTTTGCAAGTGAAAAAGAAAGAGAGACCTAAATAGTCTTCTGCCTGGTAGTCCCATATCCGTGAAACTTTCCACTGCCATTGCTGCTCTACTTGGGCAGAAGGGTATTCCTAAACAAATGGAAGGGCGTGTGCTTCCCTGCATGGGGAGATGGTGCCAACGTGCACTTCTTCCACCAGGCTCGTCTTGGCCATGTGTAAGAGCTTGCGTGCACGCTGGTGTCTCCTGCCGCGGGACTGTTGGGTGTCAGTGGACCCACTGCGGAGAACGCTGTTTATTCCCATGGAAATGGAAACTCGCCTGTGTTTGTGCCTTGTTCTGTCAGGCTCTCGCAGAGCAGTGGAAGTGACCTCTGTCTCTTTTCCCACCCACGCAGTTCCATCGGTCCCGTTAGATCCAATATCTGTTTCCAACTCTTCATCCCAAATCATTCTGAAGTGGAAGCCACCCTCGGAGCCCAATGGAAACATCACGCACTACCTGGTGTTCTGGCAGCAGCAGGCAGAAGATAGTGAGCTTTATGAACTTGATTACTGCTTAAAAGGTGAGTGTGTGCTTCTCTCTCTGTGCTTTTCTTTCAAGCTTTCCCAGAATTGTCTGGAGATTTTTCACACACTTTGGAGATGCTCTGGGTGCCTAATTTTGCTGTTTTCAAGACTTGTTCAAGAAGCAGGCTGAGATGCAGCTGTGTTCTCCCACTGTTCAGTTACATTACACATTAGGCGCTATTGCCAAGTTATGTGCAAAAGCTCTCCAAAAACATTTTTTTACAAAGTAATCAGATATTTTTTCCTTTGGGGATCTCCCTTCTGCACTTGTTCCTTTTAAACTCAGTAGTAAGTTTAATAACAGCTGTGGAGATAGTAAGGGAAAAAATTTCAGTGCTTCTGGAGATCGGTGGCCAAGTTAATTTTTGAAGGCATCCTGTGCCTGCTTTGGAATTCTGTCGGGATACAGAGTTTCACTGAGGACTCCCAGAATCTGACCTGCTGCCCTGGGTTACCTGAGCTGGGGCAGAACTGCCTCTGACTCCAGCAGCACCTGAGCTCCATTTCAAAAACAACACAGTTTTGAATCAAAGGCCTGTCATACGAAGGCCTGCATACGGAAGCTCAGGACGCCCAAATGTGCTAGGAATCTTGTGTACACTAGTTCTGGATCTTTGTGGGATCAAACATCTGCTTCTGCCACGCCACGCATGAGTGATAACTGAAATTGTTTTGTCCACAGGATTAAAACTGCCCTCAAGGACGTGGTCTCCTCCTTTTGAATCCGAAGACCCTCAGAAGTATAATCAAAGTGAAAATGAGGATGTCAGTGGGGAATGTTGTTCCTGTCCTAAAACAGACTCTCAAATACAGAAGGAGCTGGAGGAGTCTGCTTTCCGCAAGACCTTTGAGAACTATCTTCACAATGAGGTTTTTGTGCCCAGGTACAAAATATCAGACGCTGTTGCCCAGGTGGTCAGGGGTAGGGAAACGTAGTTGGTTATTAAACAAAAATATTGTTTAAACAATTAAACAAAAATATTACACAAAAATATGGCTGGACATGACCATGTTGCCAGTCTCCCTGGGCATCCATGGGACTGTCTAGTCCAGCTGAGTGTGTGTGGTGGAGACTGGGGTGAGCTGGGCACCTGCAACTGGTGTTACTGCAGATTTGGAAGATTCTGCTCTTATTTCCTGTCTCTGAATTCTCCCCAGCTTGAGAATCAAGTGAGAATCCTTAACAAATAGCTAAATGCCTGCAGCTCATTTAAACTTGTATGGTGCCAAAAATAGCTCTTTTTTTTTCCTGTTCTCGAATTTTGTGGTCTAGCTTTTCATCCAGTTGCAAAGAAAGGGAAAGAAAAAGGGAAGTTTACCATGCCACAGCCTTGTCCTTTAGCGTGGTATTTGCGGTCTTCCTTGCACTTAGTCTGGGAAATACCTCCAATACCATGAGGAATGCAACTGCTGTGGGTGGTGAATGTCCTGTTTTGAATGGCACACACAGTGTCACATTAAGTGGTGTTGAATGTCCTCACACTTCATATGCAACTCACAGAGGAAGCTCTGGGAATCAGGTTAGAGTCTGTAATGATTTACCCTCTTCACTGTCATGCATTTTGTGCTCTAAATTTATTCTCTGCTTACCGCCCTTAGCTAATAAATGTTTATTTTCGGCTGCTTGACAAAAGCTACGTTACTGCACTGAACATTTTTTGCTATTGAGTGCATTAGCAGACAGCGTCTCCTCCCTGCCAGCCTGGTTTGATGCCTGCGGTTGTCCCCGGGAAGCTTGCGCAGAGTCACTCCTTGGGCTGTTCCTTCACTGTTAGTGCTGACCCGAAGGACAAGTTTCAGTGTGCAAAATGATGCCAGGACACAACATACTCAAAAGCAGAGGAGAACCAAGCCATGTACAAAAGCCAGACTCCTCTTGATGTAGGCAGACAATTCTGACAATCTGATTTCTTTTTTTTTTTTTTTCTTTTTCTTTTCTTCTCTCTCTTTTTTTTTGTTTTTTTCAATTTTGTTGTGCAGCCAGCCCAGGATGCTTCTCAGGCCAGTTTCTGGGGTATGTATTTTAGGAAGAAACCAATCACCAGGATGTGCCACCTTGTCAGCCTGCTAAGGAAGACATCTCCACTTCCTCTAGGCTAACTAATCCTTTTAAGACAAGCCCCTTTCGCTGTTTTAAGTCAGCAGTAAAGATACCTTCCTGCTGGCATGCCTCCTGCTTGTCTTTTCTGACAGGCTCCGGGCTGCAGGAACGTAAATTAGAATTAGTTTTCCTGTGATTGCTGTGCCCGTTGCCTGCTCGTAGGGCAGCCTGTCCAGAGCCTGGCAACTGAAGATGAAGCGTGTTTTACTTCAGGTGCTTTTTGTGTAGCTCCTGGTAGTTTATTGACCTCTCTGGAGATAAGAAACCTTCTGCCAGTCGCGGAGAGGAATCTCACAGCTGAGAATATGAGGGAATATGAGATGGCAGGGGTGCAGGAGACAGAGCAGTTGAGAATTTACTCCTCCTACCTCCTGTCTCCTTGTTTTCCATGTACCGTTTTTCTCCTCCTGTCCTGGTTCCAGCTCTCTGACCCCTGTGCAGTGCCCGCTCCGTACCAGGCTCTGCCGCAGGCCAGCTCTCATCTCCCCTGACTTGTTGAGAGCCTCGCTGGAAACCACAGCAGCTCTTCCTTCCCCATCTGCATGGTTGGTTACTCTAGGACATACCGTCACAGGTCTTGTGGGTTAATTTGCTCTGGCACTGGCGAGGCAAACTAAAAGTTTCTAAATGCTTCTTGCCATACCCATCTTCCCAGTCGGAGCTCGCGGGTATCTTTACACCACGCGCTTTGTACCCTCCCTTTGTAGCTGAACAAAGTGGCCATCAGAAGCTGATGCTTTGTTTCTTCTTTCCTGTGTTATTTGCTCTTACATTGGAACGCGTTTTGCACAGATTGGAGCAAACGGGTGATTGCACGCTGGAACAGGTTGCCCAGGGAGGTTGTGGAGTCTCCATCCTTGGAGATACTCAAACCTGACCGGCAGCGGTCCATCCTGAGCAACCTGCTCTGGCCGCCCCTGCTTTGAGCAGGGGGTGCATTAGACAATCTCCAGAGGTGCCTTCCAACCTCAGCCACTCTGTGATTCTGTGGAAAGCATGGAAAGATTTCAAAAGTAATAAAAGTCCTGAGAGGCAGAGGGGAACTAAACGGCTGCTATTCAGGATGTGATTTTGTGTATACACTCCACCATCGCTACTGCAGAAGCCGCAGTCTCACTCTTCTCGCTGTCTCTGTCCTCTCTCTGTCACACACACATTACAAATACCAGTGGGTTACAGAGTGAACAAGATCTGGGAAATGGCTCACATTAAAAGTGACTCTTTTTTCTGGGTTTCCCAGTTCAATCCACTTAATTGTGCAGACAAATAATAGAAATGCTTTTGCCAGCAGAAGGGGGAAGACAGACCAGCTGTTCCTCTGCTGGTTTCAGGTGTGTGGAAAGATGTAGCCTAAGCTAGGTAATGCATCTTTAAAATCCCCCAGCACGGGCCGTTGCATGTGAAGAGTTGTCACTTCTGTCCTTTGGCGAAGCGAGAGCCGTCAGACGCTGCCAGTCTCTGGCAGTAGGAGGAGAGGGAGCCTGAATCCCAGTATTTCACAGGGGAAGTCACTGGAGCTACTGAAATGGCCGTACTGAAAATTGCACTGGAACAACTATGGGAAGACATCAGATGTTTGAAAATACAGAGAATTTGGCAAGAAAATTGCTGCAAATCCAGGATAATAGATAGGGGAAGGTTGGGGCTTACAGCTTCTGAAGTTTTTCTTGCTGTCTGTTACTTGAGAAGGAAGAAGTTATTCTTGCATTTTAGCCTGTGTTGCATCAGTGGTCAAATTACTGTTTTACTTGTGGAAAAACAAAATTCTCTTAAACAGGAGGAACAGCTGAATCCACACTTTGTAAACAGTGGCATGGAGCTTTGCTTCTAAGTCCAAACAAGGTTCTGGTTGACTGTCAAGGTTCCTTCCAAAGGAGCGAGGTGGCACGACCCCGACCGGGGTCTCTGAACTCTGCCCCATTGTTAGGGGACACTGTTCAGAACAATGCACGAGCTGAGATAACAGCGGCTCCAGAATGAGTTAATTAGTAATTAGAGAAAAAGAAAACCAAGAACTGGAGTGTGCTCTGCTGAACCTGCCCTTTGGCATCCCGTTTTTTCGTCAGGTGGATGAATATCTTACGTTGTCGTGTATAGATTGAGGTTTAGTTTGAGGAAATCTTAAAATCTGCTTTCCAGCTGGTTGCGTTTGCCGGTTGAGGAGAAAATACCAGCAGGGAACGGAGCTGGGGGTTGCAGGGACCCGGTCTCTCCTTGCCCCACGTAGCTGCCATTGGCCAATCATTTGCCCGGTCCTCAGAGGGTGGCAGTGGAAAGTTCGGTTCAGCAGCAAAGATTTGCTTCAACAGCTTGGTACATTTTTAGAGACTGGAGATGCCTCAAGTGTGGGTTCAGTTCAGGTCACTCTTTGTACCCTTTAATAGCTGCGCGCACATGCACACACAAAAAAAGATCGTCATCCTCTTAAAATACATGGTCCGCTTTTCAAATGGCATTAATTCCTTTAGTGTAACTAAATGCTATTACTGATTCACCACGTTGGTTACTTCCCAACCTGGAATTCCTTGTGGCGAATGTGTGGCAGAACGTGAAGTGTTAGAATGAGGAGTTTTGTTTTGGTACTTGCTCTTTTTTTTTTTTTCCCCCAAGAAAATTAAATCTGTGGATGGTTCTTAATTCTGTTGAATTGATTCTGATTATTTACTGACAGAATCTAAAAAAAAAAAAAAAAGTTGGCCAGTGGCACTCACTTGCCAAACGGGGAGTTGACAGGATCCTGCTGCCGGTTCTGGCTTTAGAACTGCAAAAATCTGATTTTCAGACTGAAGTGCAACAATTTGAGAGGCAATAGTTGTTTAACAAAACTGTACAACTACTATATAATCTAACCTGTGAGTTTTAAACGCGTCGGTTGAAAAGAACGTAACAGATTTGGTCTCTCAGGAAAAGGTTAACATTATCTATCTCTATGAGCTGGGAAACTGGTCTTATGCTTTATAAATGCAAGTTTATGACACTTGGGACACGTGGCACATCTGAGGCCAGCAGAGCTGTGATGTGACCTCGCTTGCTGGAAGCTAGACTGTGGAGGGGATGAACTCCAAAGCATTGCAGCACTCTACAAGGCATCCGTGAGGCAGCCTGGCAAAGCTGTGTTCAGCTGGGAGGATCTAAAAGAGCTTCCATTCTCAAGCAAATACTTTAGACTTGTTGGTTGGTTGGTTGAGGGTTTTTTTTTCCCCTGTATGAAGTTGTGCAGGGAAAGAGTCTCGGGGATCCCTGATTTTAAAACGCGATGTGCATTACAGGGGGTGAGACAGATTGCTTAGGGGTTTTTTATAAAAAAAAAGTTCTGAGTTTCTTTGTTGCATCGCAAATATGAGGCTTGAATTTGTGTTTTCCGTGGCACTCAGAGCCATTTTAACTCTTCCTTTTCAGGTGAATGTGTTTACATTGAATACAACAAATAAAATTGTAACCTGTATTATTTAATAGGCCATCAAGAAAACGAAGAGACCTTGGCTCTGTGGCAAACGCCACTGTGGTGATACCTACCATCGCATCCTCTCCGAACAATTCTGCAGCAGCATCTGAGAATGCAGAGGAACAGAAACCTTTTGAAAAAGTCAGGTTTAAGGAGTCTTTGGTTATCTCAGGCCTGCGGCATTTCACCGGGTATCGCATTGAGCTCCACGCCTGTAACCATGATGCTCAGGAATCCCGATGCAGTGTTGCAGCTTATGTCAGTGCCAGGACCATGCCGGAAGGTAATTAATTATCTCCCTGGGCTTTGCTTTGGGTTGATGGCTGTTTTCAAAATGCTGCTTTTCCTCTGGGAGCCGGCTGCAATACAGAAACATCGTGTAGGACTGCCGCTCTCTTTGTGTCCTGATAGGAAAGGACGATGGATGAAGTATTATCAGAGAATCCTTGAATGGGTTGGGTTGGGAGGGACCTTAAAGCCCCTCCAGCGCCACCCCCTGCCCTGGGCAGGGACACCTCCCACCAGCCCAGGTTGCTCCAAGCCCCGTCCAACCTGGCCTTGAACCCCTCCAGGGATGGGGCAGCCACAGCTTCTCTGGGCAACCTGGGCCAGGGGCTCACCCCCCTCACAGCCAAGAATTTCTGCCTCAGATCTCATCTCGATCTCCCCTCTTTCAGTGTAAAACCCTTCCCCCTCGTCCCACGGCTCCCCTCCCTGACCCAGAGTCCCTCCCCAGCTTTCCTGGAGCCCCTTTAGGGACTGGAAGGGGCTCCGAGGTCTCCCCAAGTATTGGCAGTTTCGAATTTTGCCAGACGTGAAATCAAACTATTATTAATCATGACCTTGGTTCTAGCCAAGGCTGACGACATCGTCGGTCCAGTTACCCATGAAGTGGTTGAAAAAAATACGGTGCATTTGAAGTGGCAGGAACCAAAGGAGCCAAACGGTCTCATTGTGCTGTATGAAGTGAATTACGGACGTCTTGGGGAGACAGAGGTGAGAATTTCTGCGTGTCCCTTAACACAGCATGTTTGGAGAAATACCTCCACCTGGGAGTCCAGGACTGTTCAGTCTTTAATAGTCCTCGTGCGTGTGGTGTTTTGTCCTGTCTGGTTTCCTTGTGCATTAACCAGTGTGACATAAAACTTTACTGGTGAATTTGCGGCCTCTGGAAGTCTGTCTGTGGCGATACCAAGAAATAAATATCCCCCTCTCTGGTGCCTGTTTGCCAAATCAACGTATCTAATTTGCCAACCTTTTGCAGGGAGCTTTTTTAGGAATTTTATTTTGCAGAAGGATAGAAAACAGCCATTTAAATTTCAGTTGCTCAGAGAAGTTAGGAAGGCGCTGGGCAGGCAGCAGCCGGTGGGCAGCCCGGCTGCCCCGCCGCGTGCCAGCGCCGTGCGGGCAGGAGCGTTTGCCAGCCCGGCTCCTGTTTCAGGGCTGAGGTCTCGTACAGCAAATGGCATATGCGCCCTGTAATCTGAACTGCTAAACTGTAAAATGCAAATCCAGGACAAACCGCTCTATTGGAAAAGACCTGAGCGTGTGAAAGCCCTATTTGTGTACCTTTGCCAGACAGGGAGCTGAGGTTGGAGTCCCAGTGTGCTGTTGCAGAGGCAGCGTAAGGCAGGTTTCCTCTTCCCTCCTCCCGCAGGAAGCACACTACTGCGTCTCCCGTAAGCATTTTGCCAACGAGCAGGGCTGCAAACTCCGGGGACTCCAGCCTGGAAACTACAGCGTCCGCATACGAGCTACATCACTGGCTGGAAATGGCTCATGGACAGAACCTACCTATTTTTATGTGGCTGATTATTGTGAGTTCGTTTTTTTTTTCCCCCAACATTTAATTCCTGATGGAAACCCAGGTTATTTTTGGAAGACGGGGGTTAGCAAGCAGTGCACAGGGAACTATAGGGGGGCATAAAATATAGCATCTACTTTCAGGAAACTGAAATTACCTAGAAACACATGACTTCTCTTCATGAGTTCTCATTCTGACCAACCCCACGTTCCGTATCTGAAATAGCCTCTAGTTTCGTATTTGCTCCAGTTTATTCAAGGGGGAGATTTAATTGAGGAAAAGACTTGGATTTTGGACCTGTATAATACCTCCAACTCTCTCTTTCCCTCTTAGTGAATGCTCAGCCTAATATTGCTGTTATAATTGTTCCGATTATTTTTGCCATAATAATTGCTGGAATTATTGGAGCTGCTTACGTGCTTGTGAAAAAGAGGTGAGTGCAATTTTACGTTCTTTCCACCAGAACAGGCAAAACTTGTATCCAAAGATTTTGTTTATTTGTTGGAAGTAACTCTGTGTTTATTTTCTAATTTAGATAATGATTGCAACATGAATTTAGTTTAGGAAATAATTTGTGCCTTTGGAAATTGGGACAGTTTGTATTTGCTGCATGCTTTGGGAATTAATCAAACCGCCTTTGGTTCGAATGTGTCAGAGGCTGCAAATGTGCTGAAGAATTTGTGTCTCTCTTCCAGGCAAACCGAAGGACCGACCGGACCACTCTACGCGTCCTCTAACCCTGAGTATCTCAGCACCAGTGATGGTGAGAGCAATGAGGGCTTTCTCCAGTGCCTTATTTCTTCTCCGGTCATTCAGGCAGTGCAGCTGTATGGGATTGGCATTGTCTTTATGGAGTTTTTCTACTCTTTTTTTTTAAATTTATACCCGTAGCATCCTGTGGCAGTGCTACACAAGGCTGCCGCAGAAGTGTTTTTCAAAAGATACTTGCTCGATACTTGCTCAGTTCAGAATCGTTTCTCTCTGCTCAACAGTCTATGTCCCCGACGAATGGGAGGTTGCACGAGACAAGATCACTCTCCTCCGAGAGCTGGGCCAGGGCTCCTTCGGCATGGTGTACGAAGGAATCGCCAAGGACATCGTGAAGGGAGAGCCAGAGACTCGCGTAGCCGTGAAAACTGTTAACGAATCAGCCAGTCTCCGCGAGCGCATCGAGTTCTTAAATGAAGCCTCTGTGATGAAAGGCTTCAGCTGCCATCATGTGGTAAGTGTCTCTGGGTGCCTCGGATGATGAGCAAGTCCCGTCACATAACTAATGGCTTGTTCAGAGCCTGACATTCAGCTTACAAAAGCAGCCCTTCTGCAGAGGTGGTTGATCAAAAAGAGCTGGGATCTTTCCATGTCATGTTTTATAAAATGCATCTTTCAGAACTTCTCGCCGCAACAGGGCTTTGCGGTGCAGTTTGGAGCTCTTGTTCCGGGGGGTGTTGGCTTTGCTACATCCCCCTCTTTTCATAGCTGGGCTCTGCCCAGCGCGTTTGGACACAACCGTGAAGGAATTTCTCTCTCTATTTTCCAGGTTCGTCTCCTCGGGGTGGTCTCAAAAGGGCAACCGACTCTAGTGGTCATGGAGTTAATGGCACATGGAGATCTGAAAAGTTACCTTCGCTCTTTGAGACCTGATGCTGAGGTAAAGACAGGAGAGAGGGGAGTTTGTTGTGCAACGGACTAATTTGATTTGGTTTTTAATACTTCTTTTTATTTATTGTAGAATAACCCTGGTCGCCCGCCACCAACGCTGAGAGAAATGATCCAGATGGCTGCAGAGATCGCCGATGGCATGGCCTATCTCAATGCCAAAAAATTTGTTCACAGAGACCTTGCGGCTCGGAACTGTATGGTTGCAGAAGACTTCACTGTAAAGATCGGAGGTATGTAGTGTGTGATCAGAAGATAACTCCATGGGTCATATTTGTTGTAAAGGCAAATATGTGAAGCCCAAGACCAGTGCGGCAAACCCGGGTGATTCTCACTGCCTCCCTTTGGAAATGCAGCAAACTTTCTTCTTTTTCTTCCCTGTGAAAGAATTGTCTGGGCTTCAGTCAGAAAAATCATCTCCCTTAGAGCCAGAGCAGCTTTTCTCAACCTTCTCTACTCTCAAACCTCTGTCCAAAAAGTTTGTTGCCTTTCCAGCCTAAGCTGCCTGGAGTTACCTCACTGTTCTTCGCTTTCATGAGAATTATGACAAAGAAGGTGTTGGGTACAACAAACCAAGTGTTGATAATCCTCTCATTAGGTCAGGTGCCTTTTAAAAGTCATTTATCTTCCACAAGACCCAGTTTTTAACCCAAACTCTTTTAGAAATAAGTAAATATAACCTTTAAAAATAAACCAGAACTCCACAGCCTGGTGGTTTTTCAGACCTCTCTGGACTTAAAGCCAAGGCAGTGGGATTTCAGGGCAGAGCGCTGTGTTTTATTTAAAGGGGATGAACAAAAATCATGTTTAGAATAGAAGCTGTCATTAAAAGTTTTAACTCTGGAGTCTCTGTCGTGGCTTGTATCAAAAATGCAGGGAAAAGGAAGATGTTTTGAATGTTAAATACCAGGTGACAAATGGCAGCACGTTGGGCCATAAGAGGCGTACGGGGGGGTCACAATAGCCTGGCGTCAAAGGCAGGAAACATTCGCCTGGAGATGTTGCACAGTGAGAACAGCGTGGAAGGAGAGACGTGTAACACGTCCTTCTTGCTTTTCTCAGACTTCGGCATGACCAGAGATATCTACGAGACGGATTATTACCGTAAAGGAGGCAAAGGGCTGCTGCCCGTGCGGTGGATGGCACCCGAATCACTGAAGGATGGTGTTTTCACCGCTTATTCCGACGTGTGGTAAGTTGTACTCTGCGATCCCAGGTGGGCTCTAGCTCAAGAGCTCACTGTTTGAACACAGACGGTTTAAACTGGGAGTTGCTGACTTCCTCGGAGTACAGACAAAACAAAAACTCTTTTTTTGAGACCCTGGTGCTTTTTTAAAGTATGTGTTCTTCAGAATAAGGCTGGCTATCGCTTGTAGCTCTCAGGGGCGTTTTATTCTCACCAGGAGTCTTCCTTCTCTCTCTCTCTCTCAGGTCATTTGGTGTTGTCCTCTGGGAAATAAGCAGTTTAGCAGAGCAGCCGTACCAGGGGCTCTCCAACGAGCAGGTGCTAAAGTTTGTGATGGATGGGGGGTACCTGGATCAGCCGGACAGCTGCCCGGAGAGGCTGTAAGTAGTAAAGCCGGGGACAATCAACCAAGCCACACTCGTTAGCTGACGTGTGGCCAACAAAGGTGGCCCGACATGTGGCACCTCTTTGCCCCTTCTCTCTTGGGGAGGAGCAAAACAGACTTTCGTGAGCCATCTCTCCCAGAAACTCAACCAGCGCATCCTCAGTGGTGCAGGAATTCGGGACCTGAGCCAGCCTGTTGCACTAGAAGGGAAATTAAACCGACTCGGACCTTACTTTGTGAGTACAGGTTTGAGAGAAGGAAGGACAAAGCACAGGAAAAGCTTAAAATACAAATAAGCGCTGTATCAATTGCCCAAACAAAATGCTTTTCCTCTACTCCAGACTCGTGGGTGGCAGTGGGCTTATGTCACGTGGCAAAGCCTGGCCGCCACCTGCACCCACGGGGCTACAGAGGCTGGAGAGCAGCTTGTTAATCCCAGGTCTGCTGGGGTTTTCTGTAATTCATCTCTCTCTGCTGCCTAAATAGTCTTGAGAATTAGAGCAACATTTTACCTCTGATTTTCAGAAAAGCAATTTATAGCTAATGAGGAGGGAGAGGCAGGAGAATGCTGTGCCGAGCCAAGAGCTGTTTATCATGTCCAAGGCCTTTTCATTTCTGTTGCGGACTCATTGCCCCACTTAAATTCAAGGCTGGGCTGCCTGCAGGGTTAGAGAGGAGAGAGGGCACTGTGTGACGACAGGGAGAAACACCTCGCAGGGATCGCACTTTGCAGCCAGACCTTCTCCCGCCCCGGGGTGAAGGGTTATTCCCTGCAGCTGCTCGTGACGTTCCCATCTGGAGGCTGCTGCGTCCCCGGGTCTGCCCACACGGCTGCACGCCCAGATGCTCCCTGAGCCGCTTCTGTCAGAGTAATTAAAAAATCCCATTACTAACTGTTTAACCTGGGCTTGTGCGTTCTGACGGAAGGGTGTAAGGAGCCGCTGCTGAAGCAGCATGCTGCCGTGAGGGGCAACCCGGGAACCTCTTACCCCAGCCCGCGTCTGGCCAAAACAGCACTTCCAGAGTCAAAAAATAAACATGTTTTGTGAGTATCCTTATGGAAAAAAGCCTGCTGTCCTGGACACTTCTCTCTTGTGGCCAGTTACAAACTCCAGTTTGAAACTTTATTTGTACTTGTAAGTTCTTTCTCCATGGTGTCTGATAACATATGACCTCTTGCCGCAGCCTGTCTTTTGGGTGGGATGTTTACAGGACCTCTGTCCTCTGCACAACCTCCTATTTTCCTTAAGTTTTAGGAGCTTTGTTATCTTTCAGGCTGAGTTAAAATTGAATGAACTAAAAACTTGTGACCTGGCTATAAGTGCTTCCATACACAGAGTATGTGTGTGCTTACACAGCGTATGTGAAGTGCAGCCCTGTTTCCTTCGGAAGCCGAGTTAAGAACAATTGAAGGAATTGGAAGGAATTTTTGATCTAGACAGAAATAGAGAAAAAGGAGTGTCAGGATCTGCAGGCAAATACGGAGACTGGGAAGAAAACAAACAACTGGGGTGGAGTGTCAGAGGAGGAGCGTGTGTGGTGGGTGGTCTGACAGGGACGCGGTCTTGGTCTGGGCCAGCCCTGCCTACGTGACGGTGTTTCTTCCTACCCCTGACTCTTCTTTCTCCTGGTGTAGGCACAGCCTGATGCAGATGTGCTGGCAGTACAACCCGAAAATGCGCCCCACCTTCATCGAGATCATCGAGATGCTGAAGGAGGACTTGCACCCCAGCTTCCACGAGGTCTCGTTCTTCTACAGTGAGGAGAACAAACCTCTGGAAACGGAGGAGTACGAGATGGACTTCGAGAACATGGAGAGCATTCCCCTCGATCCCTCCTCGTACTCGCAGAGGGACAAAGTCCTGGGGCGGGACAATGGACCCTCCATGGCCCTCAAGGGGAACTATGAAGAGCACATACCTTACACTCACATGAACGGTGGCAAGAAAAACGGGCGGATTCTCTCCATGCCCAGGTCAAGTCCTTCCTAACGCTTCCTGGTTGGCCCAAGGGTTGTGTCTGCTTTTTTCCCCTCCACAAATCTCAGGACTCTTGTTATTGCTGCCACAGTGTATGACACAGATCTACAAACTCTTCAGATTTTTAATCATCTTATGATTAATACTTTTCTTTCTTTTTTTTTTTTTTTTTTTTTGCCAAGTTGACTGGTTGTCAGTGGACTTATCTGTGAACATAAATGGAAGAGGTTTCCATGGCTGCTGTCCCTTCTGTAACCATGGTTTCAAAACAGGAAGCGACCGTGTAAGTTAAACTGAAGGAGGAGCATCCACGTTTGCCAACAAAAGACGTGAAATTTGCTGGTATCTGAGCTACAGCGTTAACGGTGCGGAACAAAACTTCTGCAGGACAAAAAGCATTTCCAGTAGAATTCCAGGCTTTTCAGGCATAGTCTTCACTACAGCTGAAGGATTCAACACAGCAGTCGGAACGCGCCAGATCCTCAGATTGACCAATAGCTGCTGCTTTCATACTTTTTAAATGGGTTAAATCCCAGGGGTGCGTGCGTGTGCGTATGTGTGTGTGCAGTATATATATGTGGGGTGTATATGTATAGCAAAATATACGCTTCTCTCTTTTTGTACATAAGTTTTGTATGTTCTCACAGAAGCTTTCCTCTTCTCGGAAGTGTGTACTTATCTTTTTTCCCATTTCCCTGGAGTGACTGAATCCTAAACAGATTATTTTTATACTAAGGACTCTTGGGAGTAGGTTTTCTCTCATTAACAAATGAGGAAAATGTGCTGGGAGCCAAAGGAGCAGAAATCTGAGATTTGTGGGTACTTTCAAGACCAAACGAAGTAGGAGCCCCCTGAGCTGAGATACGGAGTTTTCTGTCCTTACAGCGTTGAGTATATATATTGTTTGTTGTAACATATTTAAAAATTTCTTTAGTTTAAATTTTAACTTCATATAAATTATTGACTGTTTATGATCCTTTCGGGGAGGGGAGAATTTGGGGGATTGTTTGGTCTTAAAGTGGTCCAAAGATTTCAGAACGAACTAATTTTAGCCGAGCTACGAAGCACACGTTGAGTTTATACTTGACAAGGCTTTCTAATACAGTTCCCTGACTTACCCAGCGCAGTCAGCTGCCTCCAGCCGAAGCCCTGAGATAAAGTAGCTGGGACTTTGCTTGGTTGTTGGGGGCTGAAGGACACCGGAACATCCCGGTCCTGCTGCTCCTGTGCCCCCACGTCCCCGGCTTTGCCTTGCGCGCGCGCTGTGCCGCAGGAGCAGCGGCAAGAGGGGAGGACCCTGACCCACAAAAGAGACACTAAAGCCAATGTGAAGGGGGGAGAGCACGAGGCTCTTGGCTCTGCACGTCGAGCAGAAGCTGAGTGTGACTGTGGTCAGTACCCGCTGCCTGTCTGCTGCTGCTCCGGCGTCTGGCCTCGTGCTGCCCGCGGGCCTTCGATGTTTTCCTGAGATCCCTGCGCTGCGTCCTGCAGACTTCCCGGGGCGCCTGCCTCAGCCACTGCGTTCAGCTCTTCGGGATGTCAATTTTCGTCTTCTGGACTGTGCTTTGTTTTGCTGCTGTTTGCATAAAAGACAGAGCCAATTAGCATAAGATGTGACAAAATAATTGTGAAACTAAACGTGTCTGGTGGTGCTGAGGGCGCGTGCTGGCAGGGAGAAGCGCTAAAGCGAGAAATGAAGGTGATGGATGTTGCAGGCCCTTGTCATACAGGAGGTGGTTATAAAAGGGGAGAGAGATGCCCAGTCCTCCGCTTGTCCTCCTGGAGAAGTCCACGAGCCAGTTTGTGCTCTCTGCCAGGAGGAAGGGAGGTTCTCCCGCCTCGGTGAGAGTGGGGAGGCCGAGCTGGTGTGCGGGTGTTTGTCCCAGGCGGGGCGGTGCTGCCGGGCTCTCCCTGTGGCTGCAGGAGAGGGGCTGGAGCTGGGTGGGAAGCGCCTTTCGAGCTGCTCCGCTCCGCCGCGCCGTAGCTGAACACGGCAGGGGAGGACCAGGGACCCTGAGCACCCCCAGGAGCTGCAGGGCCTTTTTACTGGGTGAATGGGGTCGGTTTGGACAAAGGTGGAGGGTGCAGGTTGCTCACAAAGTTAGATGGCAGACGGACAGTCCAGACATGGGTAAGAACCTTCGATTTCAAAAGGCCTCGTTTACATTTCTTCTGCTTTACAAAGTAGTAACTGTTTAGCAGCTCTGTACCACACTGCAGGAAAGAAGACATATTCTCACACTTTTCTAAGGAAGAGAAGTTTTTCTTATTAGAATTTTTTTATTTATTTTAATATATAAAACACTGTAAAAAAAAAAAAAACAAACAATTTGTTTTCTTAAACATGTAAATTTGTATCCGTAAAATCTTGGCAGGTGGATGTGGTGGGATTATTTTTGTCCTGTTCTGGTGCAGTCTACCTCAGTGTTTCTTAAGGATATTTTTAATACTACGCACCTCTGAACCTGTTTATTCTGGTCTGGACCTATTGTGGATCAGGGAAAATCAATATCAGCTGATTCCAATACCAGGGACCATTCACCGAAGGGAAGGGGTAGGAGAACGGCTCGTCACTGTTTATCGCTAACCCGAGCGGTAGTGACCAAAGGAACCGACTTACAAATTTGGATCTGATATTTTGATATCATCCTCTTAGTTCTGTTGTGATAAAGGAAAAAAAAAAGAACAAAAGAGCCATTTAACTGTTGGGACGTTAGTGAACTGAGAGGAGCAGACCGCTTCCGTGGGGAGCAGGGACTGCGACCAGCCCTTGGTGCTGCATTTGGATGGGGGCGTCTTGGTCACTGCCCTTCTCGCTGCGCGCGGGCGATCCGGGCTCCTGCCGGTGGGATGGGACCTCCTGAAATAAACCTTTCCCAGCGTGTCCCTGTTTTGATGACATTTGAAATGGCAGTGATCGTAACTATGGGAAAAGATCTTTTCTATCAACAAACCTTGGAACCTTGTATTGGGTCTGGCTTTGAAATTTAGTTGATATTGGTTGGCCCTGTGGGTACACACGATTTGCAGCACTCGGATCACTGAACGAGGGACTTGTGTTGTGGCCAGGCAGTCCTTTCACCTGGCTCTTGGTGTCATCTTCACTCTGCACCACACGGAGCAGTTGTTTATACCCAACACTGCGCCTAAAGGTTATTCCAGTCATCCCTTTACATTGTGCCAAGGGTGAGGAAAGGTGTATGGTACTAGTGAGGGTATCGTTTTTCCCCTTTTTAGAAACAAAAAAATAACACTAGCGGTTGGCACTTGTGGCTGTTAAAGATTACACTCACTGAACTATAGAATTAGGAAAAATAAATGAACATCATTTGTAAAGCCCAGCTCTCGCTTCTGGAAGATCCTCCACTCTCAGCTTGCGGCCGACACTTTGGTCTCTGTTGGTGGAAGATCCTTACCCTGGGGATGCCGAAATCCCTCCCTGGGATCTCGCCGATGCTTGTTCAGAGACACCGGGGGTTGCGTACAAGCTGAGATTGCACGTGCTCGACGAAACCTTCTCAGTGCAGGGCGTTGCGAAGGGCTCCTGCCCGGGAAGGTGCGTGCCGTGCCTCTGTCGGGGGAGCTGCTGCTGTTTGCTCCAGGAAGATCCCCGTCGGGGTGAGAATTCCGCAGCTGCAGCGGGAGCGGAGCAGTCGCTGCTGCGGATGACGAGGAGGCGGCAGGCGATAGCGCAGGGAGGATGGCTGGAGGAGGATGGCTGGAGGAGGGCAGCCCTGACCGGCGGGTGGGAAGCTCGCTCTGTTCTCGAGGCAGCCCTTTGTTGGAGGGTCGGATCCTGCCCGTTGTGGGCAGAGAACTTCCCCCTCGCAGCAGGACGGACTCGTCAACTGTTCAGGAGCCGCTGGAGCCTCCTGCGCACCGTCTGGGGACGGGGAGGGCACGAGCAACAGCCAGAGCTTTGCCATCTCCAAAGCTGGTGAAGCAGGAGGTATAAAAACAGCTTTCTGTCCTCTGCTGTGTTTTTATTAGCAGATGTTTGAAGCGTGAGGCTGGAGAGGTTTCTCAGAAGCGTTTGCACGTTGAATTGCCACTTCCTGAACGCCTCTTGCAAATCTGGTCCTTCTCTTGCAGTACGGCGCAGCGTTGCAAAGCTTGGCTGCTAGGTTAGAAACTTGCCTTTGTTGGCTGCTTGTAAATACTCTATTGTGTTGTAAAATAGAAGAGCTAATAACGTAAACTCTGTGCCAGGAAAGGTGATAGGAACTAGACCATGCTGCAAGGAGGATATTTTCTGTTGGTCGTAAAGCAGCTGTGTTGGGGTGGAAGAGGCTGCTCTGAGGTTGCTAAAGGGTACTCTTAATTTATGGGTAGTGTATCTCTTTCCTCCTCAATTTGTATTATAGCGGTGGGACACTTTGCTTAATTTTAGTATGTTGCATATAACGTTGCTATCTCTTTGGAAGAATCTCGAAGTCGCTTACTGTGTATTGACCTGACAAGGATGAAGGCGAGTAGGAAAAGACAGGAGCAGGACGGGTGCTGTGTCGGTTATTCTTGAGCCTCCGTTTTGGGGAGGGAGAGAGGCCATCGAGTTCCCTCTTAATGTCACGGTGATACGAAGACGGACCCTGAGGTATTCCGGGCCCTTCACTGCGAGCAGTGATTCCTCATACTAAGACTGGAATCTTGTTTTACAAGTCAGAAAGTAAAATATCTTTGTGCCATAAAGAAAACCCAAACAACGACTTACTCTCGAGGCTGTGCTAGGTGCTCCCGTGATCCATGTGAGATCAGTCCAGAGCCTGGAGTGAGCAAGAAACTGCAGATAAATCCTCTGATTCCCTGTCCGTGTCCCTCGGAGCTGCCTGCCGTCCCAGGGACGCTCGCAGAGCCGGTGGCACGGCGGCGGCTGGAACCCCCTCCCCTCTGCCCGACAGCCGATGCCCCGCGTCGTTCCCTGTGCGCGTGGTCCAGGGAAAGGAGCTGTTGAACGGATTGGAATCGAGAAATAGTTAGTTGAGAAATACGTGAAATTCAAAATAAGATTAGTTTGGTCTTTGTATGAACTTAATTGAATTTGGCCTTTTTTCTTACCTTCTGCTTGGCTCTGTGTTACCTCTGCTGGGGTTCTGTACGCGGATGTCGCTGTCAGAGCATTGACGTGTTCAGCCCGCTCTGGTCTGGCTCGCCTCGCCCGAGCACCGCAAGGGGGAAGCCAGTCGTACAATTGACTTTTGGAGGAACCCGACTGTTTAAAAGCAATTCTAAAGCTACCGTTTTTATCAAATCTGCTGTCATTAAATGTGTATTTCTTTTTAAAATGAAATTGCTTGTCCTTCTCGAAAGTAAGCACTTATTCTTGCAGTTTCAGCAAATTAACTGCAGCACAATGCAAGCTGTAAGGGGACAGGTAGAGAAATGACTTTTTAAATATTGTATAATAAAAGTTAGTATTAACTCGTCCAGCGTTGTTATTTTTTTTGCCAACAGATTTGCAATCGGCAAGAAATGATGTTTCTGGGAGTCATTTTGTTCCGAGTCCAGTGTCCCAGCCGATGGTAGGGAACAGCCCGGAGGTCGCCGGGGGACCTGGGGCCGTTCCGGCAGCTAAAGAGGAGCCATCAGCAGAATTTCAGTGTGGGCACAGACACGCTCGCCCGGCTGAGTCCCAGCTCCTGTCCCAGCGTCACCAGTAAAGCTTGAGCTCGGGACTAATTACCTGAGGTCTGAGCTGGATTCGATACCAAAGCTCTGCTCTTAATGCGGGTTTTCCCGGCAGCGTCCAGCGACGCTTCCACCATCTGAGTTCCCAAATGCTTCCCCTGTAACCGAGGCCCGTGAGAACCGGCTGCCGGAGAATTTTACACAGGCCCCTTCTAAATCTGAAAAGATAGGAACTTACTTAAACAGGAGAAGTGTTTCCTTTTGCTTCAGCTTGGGGAATGGTTTTATTCTTGGAGTATCAAAACTGGTTTATGTTTGAGGACGTGCATGGCTGGGGGTGCTGGACGTCGGCTTTACCAAACACAGCCAAAAGCAAATGCTTCCTGCTTGCACTCAACCTGCAGACAGTTCAGTTACATGTTAAACCTTCTGTGAAGTCTTTTTTTTCCCCCCTCTGTTTAATCTTGCTGCTCCCACTTTTCTCACTTCGTATCTAAGGTTCCAGAGTACAGACGGTATTGCAGATACCTCTTGTTTCAAATAAAGGATCAAATGTGCCATGATTTTTTTTTCTAAAAGGAAGGAAAAAAAAAAAGGAAAAACCTTCCCCCTTGATTCACTTTTTCCAATGTTTTCATGTGGAAGAGCCAAGCAGTGACATGTACAGAAAATATCTTTGAATATTAAGAAAAAAAAAAATCTTGCTGTGTGTCAGAATATTGAACAATTAACTGTTTATATCAAAATTCTGAATAAATTATCCAAGAATAACTCTGTTCATTTTGTGTCTGCTGTCTGCGCAGCACCGAGTGCTGCTTTACCACAGAGAGGGCACTGAATTCGTAACTTGGAATAACCAATACTTTCAGTTGCAAAATGAGTGGTGGTAAGAAAAAAAAACAAACACACACCTCGATCTGCAAATTACAGGCTTGTGGTCTGACGCCAGTTTGATTCCTCTGCCGACGGCTTGGGCGAGCGGCGCTGGGCTGCGTCCGCACCGCGGGGCTCTCGGCAGCCTCGTGCCGTCGGGTAAACGCGGGTGAAGGGATTCCTTCTGCCTGAAACACCGAGAGCTGCTGCTCCCTGATGGCCTTCTGTTATTTCCACCCAGGCGTCCCGCTCCGCAGGCAATTTTTTAAAGAAATGAAAAGTCCGAGGATCTGCTTCATCCCTGTCCTTTGGCTGAGCAGCTGTGAGCGGGGTTTGCACAGGGAACCGTCTCCCCGTCTGTTCTGCCGCAGGCCGCGCTGGAAGGACAAGCTCTTTCTAACTGGTTTTGTTTGCCCAGAGGCGAGGACTCCTTCCTGATCAGCTGCGCCAACGAGGTGGGGGGACACTTAACTATTCTTCTTCTCACTGTATTTAGCCGCCGGTGAAGATCTCCTGCTCTCCTTCCACTCGGCAGAGCCGTTCGGCCTTGGGTTGCTCCTCGCAGCCGTGGCGTTGCCACCGCCCGGCTCTGCTGCCGGTCCTGGCGGGGCTGGTGGCCGGGCGGGATGCTGCAGCGACGCAGATGCTGGAATTAATAGTTTTGTCTTAATATTTCCTTGCCTGCGGGTCTGTCCAACCCCTGCAGGGTTTGCCCAGTGCCGGCCCTTCACGCCTGGGTCCTGGCCGTGCTCTTTCCCTGCCCGACGGGACCGCGGGGTTTGGGGCTGCCCTGGGCCAGCGTGGAGCTCAGCCCTCCACCGCGCCCGACCTGCCCCGCGGCAGGACCCAGGGATGTCGTCTGACACTCACACAACGAGTTGTTATAAAAATGAGTAGCGTGTTTTTCATTTTGCAAAAAGTGCTGCTTTTTCGCAGGCGTGGAGGGGAGTGCTCCCTGCGCGGCTCGCCCCTCTCCCTGGGGCAGATCCCGGTACCTCTTTCCTCAGCCCAGCGCTGGGATGGGCTGGGAGGGAGATGGTGGTACTGGTTGAACAGAAAATGTGCGGTGCTGATGCCACCTAGTGCCTCCGAAGGCGGGACTGGACGAGGCAAGCGGAGCCGGCCCTGCTCTGCCCGTCGCCCCACGCCGCTTTCGGGACCACCAAGGAGCTCAGCTGGGCTTCAGGCCTTGGCCAAGGCCATCTGCAGTTGTCTCACCGTGGGAGTGATGAGAAACAAAGTGGTATTTTCAGATGTTTTGGAGTTGCCTCTTCTGGCACAGGCTTGTTCTCTGGGGATCCGAAAATGCAAAGTTAAGCAAAGCCACAGAACTTGCCCGTGCTCTCACGGGAGGTTTGCTGCCCACTGGGCTCTCTGGGATGCTGTGGAGAAGTCACCGAGGCTCGGCCAACCCTCCTGCTCTTATCCCTCATCACTCTTCCAGGCTGCCTCCACGGTTCCCCTTCGGTAACCCCAAGCCACGTCAGACCCTGGGCAGGAAGAGAAGACCTTGTCCTCGTTTGAGCTGAGGACAACTCACCATCCCATCAGCGGGAGCAGCTGCCTGGTATTTAGGAGCAGCCCTGATCTCTGATACTAATCGAGCTCTTGTGGACTTCAGAGAAATTAAACCTTAATTCCTCTTTGCTCTTGCGGTTTCCTGGAGCACGGGGTAATTGCTATTCCAAGTGCTGCCAAAGCTGCGGTCTCTGAGTAATTGGAGTGTGAGCGGATCTTGTTCTGATTAGGGCTTGGCCGGGGCTGGCGTGTGCTCGGGGCGGTGGGATGAGGAGCGTGCGCTCGGCGGCCCGCGGGGCTCATTGGGACGGAGCAAAGGGCTGTGCCGGGGACTCTGCCTGCCGGAGCGCAGACAGCGAGGGGAATCGCTGCCCCGACCCTCACCCCACACGCTTTGGGAGCTGAAGTGTCCGTCTCTCACCTGCACGGATGACTGTGGCCAGCACAGGCCTGTCTGTGCTTTGCTATCGCTTCATCCCCCGTAAGACTGAGACCTGCTGGGCTTCGGGGTCTCTGTCCCTGCCCAAGGTCAACCCAAGACGAAGGACTCGTTAACGGGAGCCCTGTGCGAGGCCTCGCTGCCCGTGGCAGGAGGCTAACGAGCGATGGTGCAACGAGCCCGCGGGCTCTCACGGCACACACCAAGCGGTTTTTCTCTGAACGGAACAGGAAGCAGTTTGCGGCAATTGCTGTCCTCGCAGCCATCGCTGGTTCAGCGCCTCTCCGGGCCCCCGCATCAGGTGCTTCGGGGTGCGCAACCCCCCGGGCGATTCTCCTGGACCCTCCCAGAGCCCCGACCCCCGCGAGGGTGGGAGTGAGCGTCGGGGCAGCACCGGGGCCGCTGCTGAAGGAACTGCAGCATGGGAGAGGCGGGTTTGTTTGTGCCATCAGAAAGGGGAAGCGGTGAGATGGTTGAGCCAGAGCCCCCCGTGAGCAAACCAGCTGCACGGCTGCTGCTTCCCCGATGAGTCTCCGCTTCTTGCTTTGCACCAGCAGCTGGAGAAGAAGCTGGGGCTGTCAGGTGTGAGCGTGCACGGGGAACCCGCCAGAGGGATGCCTCCAGCCCTTCGGGTAAGTGACTCTTCACATGAGCTCCATCCCACAACAACAGGGTTGTCACTCGTCTTCCTCAAGGCCTTGTGAGGAAGCTGTTTGTCTTGAAGCCAAAAGCCCAAATTCTGGGTTTCATTCAGCCTCCCCCTGCACGCGCCTGGAGGCCAAATGTGGGCTGGGGAGCCTCAGCCTACAAGAACCTTCGCTCTGCTGCGAGCGAAGAGGAGGAGACGGGGTTTAACCCGCAGCATGTCCCCATGGCCGCCTGTGGGGCAGTGCTGGGGTGGCAGAACACCCTACGGGTGCTGCTCTCGGCTCCTGCTGTGCCACAGCTGGAGGTCTCCAAGGGCACCTTGGCACTGCCACGGCCGGGCACAAGAGGGGTCCCCCAAACCCCCCCTCCAAACTGCCCACTCCAGGGCTGGGCACCCCTGTTATCGGGGAGAGGAAGCCGAGGGGACGTGGGGAGGGTTGTGTTGGGCAGGTGACGCTTTGGGGTTTGCGTCCGGATGAGGGAAGTGCTCTTCGCCACCTGCCTTTGCATAACACCAGCCCAGCGTGGGCTCCATGCCATGTTGGTGCCTGTGGCCGTTCCCAAACTGGCTGGGCTCTGCTCAGCGAGGCCACAAGCGTGAGCTGAACAGCGGGGAGAAGGTTCGGTCTGGCCCAGGAGCTGCACAGGGGTAAAAACGTGACTCCTTCAGCTTCATCGAGGGGCTGGGAGCGAAGTTTGGAGCCGGTGGGGCTGGTGCCAATCAGCAGCACTGGGCCTGGAGATCTCAGGGTGGGGAATTTGGGCTCTTGGGGCAGTTTGGAGATAGCTCCCACCTGCTGAGAAGGGCTTGGAGAAAGGTCCTTGCCAGGGGCTGGGGACTTGCTGTGAGCTGCAAGAAGCTGCTGCTGTTGCAGACAGTCAGGGTCTCGGGCTTTCCCTCGCACAGGCTGTGCTTGGCACTAGAAAACGATGCCAAAGGGGCGAGTATCGAGCCTGTGGTCTTAACTCCTACCCTGTGTTTCCCAGGTGAAGGTCCTGCCCCTGCAGAACCGCCTGAAAGGTGGTGGCTTGTCAGGCCGACAGCTGATAGTCATGAATGGAGCAGGGAGGTTTCGGCAGAGAGGGGAAGGGGGTTACGGTGTGTTAACAGCTTGTTTTCTGGTTCTGCCCGCAAGCCTGGAGCAGCGTTCGGGGGCTGTGTGCGCGCCGGTGCCACTAACCCCCAGGCCCCGCTGTAGGAAGTCACTGACCCATCACACAGGTGGGAACGCCAGAGACCAGGAATTTCTCTCTGGCTACAGCCTCCATCAGCTGATGCTTCTGACAAAACACTTGGCTTCTCCACTCCCCCCTTGGCAGCCCCTGGGCTGCAGCCTGCAGCGCTGCCTTAGACCGCGCTGAGCTCTGCCATGCTCCGTGTGGCGTCTCCTGCTCGGGGTTATACCTTGCACAGGGCTCCCAAATGTCAGACTCGCTGCTCAACCACTCCTGGCCGTCGTTTTCGAAGCGCTGGAAGAAGAGATGGTCCTTTAAGCGAGGTAACGGCCCTGTGTGCGGGGAGAGCGCCCCGAGCTGTGTGTCGGGAGCTGGGCGGCTGCGGGGTGGTCGGGAGAGCCCGTCCCCGGCGAGCAGGTAGCAAAGAGCACCGGGGTCCCCGGGCAGAGCCTGGTGTTGGGCGCACCCCGCTCCTCGCTGCAGGGGGGCTCTGCGTAAGTGTTGGTTAATGCTTTTCCTTCTGTTTCATCTTCTTTCCAAGGCACATTAATGCTTTTAGGAGCTGGGTAATGGGTTAAATATCAGCCTTCTGGTTTTGTAATAACTTTGTTTCGCTGCTGGCAGTGAGTTGGAGGTCCCAGCGCCTGCAGACAGCTGTCTCTGCACGGCTGCCTGGCCAGGGCTGAGCCTTGTGTATGTCGAGAGCTTGGTGTTTGAGCAGATGCTGGGGGAAAGATTCCTCCAGCCTTTCCGAGCGGGGTGACGAGCAGAGCTGCCCTGTTCGGATCACGGTCTGAGCCGTGGTGGTTTGTATGGCGCCGGCTGGGCTTCACGGTGTCCGACAGCAGGGACGGGCAATGCCAGCAATGGTGTGAACTGGCCTCATTCCTGCACGCAGTGTCGTGGCTCGGAGAGGGAAGGAGAGCCCTTGGAACTGGGATGTTTGCAGTCCCGGAGGAGCTGGACGCTGCTGTCCTTCCCTGCAAACACTGTCCTCGGGCTGATGCTTGCGGGTAGCTTTATCTGTGGCATTAGAGCTCTCGATACAGACCAGCGCTTTCTCCCTCGTTACTCTCCCCCCGATTCCCTTCCAATGTGGATGTGCAGAACAAGATCCAAACTGAACAGTCAAAGGAAGGTTAATTCCGAGCAGGAGGCCGGGTCACGCAGGCTCTGATCTGCCGTGAGCCCCGAGCAGCTCCCTGAGCCCCAGCTGGGACACCCCACTGCAGCCTCCCCAGTGCTGTGCCTGCTGGGGCGGTTATGGGCTAATTATACATATGCGTGTGCATATATATATATGCACCGGTCCGCACAGGACCTTCTCTCTCTGGCCAGCACAGGCACTGGAGGAAGCTGCACAGTGACTCTTGTCACTTGGAGCGTACCAGGGGGGCTACAAATCCCTCTCAGCTCTGCCGAGACCCTTCGGCTGAGAGCGAGCTGGGGACCGTGCTGGCTCCCCGCTCCTCGGGCCCTCCATGCCCAAAACCCAGGCCCCAAACGCGGTGATAAGACAGCAGCTCGCTGTACAGTATGTTACAGTGTCGGACAGCTTATCTTCTCCCCTCCTCCAGCCCGGGCCGCATGAGCCAATCCCCACCGCTGCCAACGGCCGACGATGTGGGGCCCAGACCAGGCGAAGGA
This sequence comes from Dromas ardeola, assembly GCA_013398915.1. Lineage (NCBI taxonomy): Eukaryota > Metazoa > Chordata > Aves > Charadriiformes > Dromadidae > Dromas > Dromas ardeola. The sequence goes on from VYZM01021346.1 coordinate 652,904, forward strand.
CTGCACTTCATCCCACTTTGGCACAGCGAGTTTAGCACTTGCTTTACAGAGGTTTTACCCTATAGCTCTAGGCATCCTGCAGGAAAGGCCAGCAGGGCAGGAGCCAGGCGGAGACTGAATGATTTTTGTTTCTTGCCTGTGATGCTCTCCGTGGTTTCCCAACGGCCTCTCCCTCTGATTGCTGGGAAATGCCCCGACGCTCTGCTCCTTCCTTCCTCCTGGGATTCTTTCACGTAGCAGAACTGACCAGTGCTTTTTACTTGGTGTGGCCTTTCCCCAGTGGAAATGCAGAGAGTGTTTGATGCTCGGAGGATGTGATCTGCGTGGTGAGAGCTCACATCCCTGTTTCCTCTGCTGTTTCCCCCCGCCAGCGCCAGCCCGGCTCCAGGGGCGCTCAGGGACCCGCAGCATCCTGCGCCCAGCAGCGCAGCAGGCAGGTGAGGACGGGCCGTGCTGGCTCTGGTGCCGTCCCCTGCCGTGGCACCTGCGGGTGCGTCCCCAGTGACCGAGGGAAATCAGCAGAGGCAGTTGCAGGAGGGAGGTTTCGACTGTAGGTCTGAAATGGCAGTATTTCAATCTTTGTTGGGCTCCCAGTGGCCTTGCATGCAATTACAAAAGCATGGAGTTTTCTTCCTTGAGACAAACCAGCTCAGCTGGCTGACCTTACTGTCCCCACGGCATCAAAACCCCCCAAGACTGTCCCAGACCGTCACATGCGGTGGACGCCTGTCGCTACTTCCTTCCTTCCCACGCAGGAGCCCGGAGTCGTCACGTTTCGCCTGCCGGGAAGCACTGGCAAAGCGCAGCCAAGCCCCGCTGGTGTGCGGGGACCTGCCCGGCCCGGGCAGCGACACTTCCTCCCAGCTCTGCCCTGGGAATTCCTCTGATGTGGCTGCTCCCTGCAGCAATAACCTTTTATGGTTCCCAGCCAGAGACGAATTAGGCAACTGCGATGCCCAATCTGCTTAATGTTCGCCTAAAGCAAACAGCGTATGTTCTTGAAAGTGTCATTTTGTCATCCCATCACCAGCTTCAGCTGCGTAAAGGTGGACGCTGCTGTCTGCCGGCGCCCGGGGAGCTACGATGTCCTGTCCCCTTACCACCACGCCGCAGCTAGACGCAGCACGGGTCCTTCCAAACGGGCTCCAGTGCCGAGCCCAGGAGTCTCGAGGGGCTCCAGAGTTTGCCATACTTGACGATATACGGGTGACCACCTCGATCGTGGATACAGGGATGCTCACAGCCCCTCAGACCTGCCTCCCTCCTGTGCGTGCTCCACGCTGGCCTTTCCTTGCTCATCCTGCCAGAGCCTGATGTCTGAAAGCGTTTTTCCCCCGTCAGCCCCTGCAGCAGCCCCCCTTGCCCAAGCGTCCGCACAGCTCGGCTCTATGCATGGTGCCAACCGACGGAGGCGTTAGGTGCGGGGAGCCCTGAACTGTCTGCCTGGCGCTCACACATTGCCTAAAATGGTCTCCCCACGGCTGTAGCCCTGTGCACGCCGCGTGCTGCTGCCTGACGGCCACTGCCGCCGAGTTCACCGGAGGCTGGCTGCAAACCTGATTTATCACGTGTTGAACGGGAGTGTCTGAAGCCTCCGAGGAGGATATAAGTCGTTCAGTGGGCCTGGAGGGGGTCTGTTGACTGCAGTCTATGCCTTGGCCAAATCCTGAGCCTTGCGTGGCACAGGAAGAGCACAGGGAATATTTTCCAGGCCTCCGAGGAGCTGACTCTGTTCCAGGGATCCACTTCAGAGCCGCAGCCTGGTGCGGGCCCAGAGTAGCCTTGGCAGGACGGCCGGACCCTGCTTGGGAGGAAAAAACCTCTTTGTTTTAGCGAAACCTGCGGTCCGGGGCTCTGGGCTCTGTCAGGCCACAGCGCTTGTCATCTACCGCAGCTACAGCCCTGCCGCCCCTCGGGGCTTTGCCGCGTCCTCTGCGGGGAGTTCGCTGCTGCAAGGGACACCAAGGGCAGGGAAATCTCTTTTTCCTTCCTTCCTTGGACTTGTATGAGGGGAAGCACCATTTTTCCTGGTCCCCCTGGGACCCTCCCCACCAGCTGGTTGCTCCCCTTGGGTCCTTTCTGCCTTAGACTTCATCCCAGCCTGTTCTGGGGGTTCAGGGGCTTGTTCTACCTGCTGTCATCTTTGGCTGCTCAGTGTCCTACAAGCTCATGCCAAACCCGGCGCTGCTTCAAATGTGAATTCACTTCAAAACGCTGGTTTTTGATTACAAGCTGATTAGAGGCAGTCCAGGTGCATCTGAGGAAAGAAAAGGTGATGTTCAATAGCTCAGTAAACCTCTGCCAGTTTTATAGACAGAGCGTTACAGACGTGGCTCAAGGGCAGGAATTTGTCTATTAATTAAAAATGTCTTGTGAAGTAAATTCTACAACTTTGCTAGAAAGCCTGCTTCAAATTTTCCCTGCTCTTCTAGTTAGAAAACCCTTAATTAAAATAGTGCCTTCACAGAGTGCTTGCTTTCTGTATTATTTATAGACCCTCACTTGAAATTACCGCACACATTTAAACACACCAAACACTCCTCAAAACAGAAAATCTGGCATCTGCAGTGTGCAGCAGGATCCAAGGAACAAACCTCCAAACTCCCTCACGTTTGCTGACTTTTTCTGGTTGGCACCACGCAATTTCTGGCTGCGTTGCGCAGCATTAAAACCCACAGCAGGATGCAAGGTTTCCAAGAGTGTGTTTTTTAACAATATCTTCCTCACATTAATGTTTTTATACTTGGCTTTCCTGGAGTGTGATGGGTTTCTAGCAGTTTCTTGCCGGTTTTTTCCCATTGAATAGATATGGCTGCTTATGGCCTCTTGCTATTGTTCTCTGCATCTTCGGAGATCCACCACCGTGCTTCAGCCAACAGCCTGGCTTTTTTCCATTCGCCTCAGCTGTATGTATCTCGAAGGAATAAAAGGTCTCCGTGAGTCATGTGACGGTTTAGAGATCGTGGCGAACGTTTACAGTGTGTCTCGTTGCATAGGAATGTGCTTCAGTCAGCTGGATGATCTATTGTACCATGAAGCACATCCAGACCTTGTTTTTGTTTCTCAATGGGTTATCGGAGGGTGTACACACGCTCAGGTTCACACTCCCTTAGCACTCCTGTGTGGGGAAAATCCACGCGAGTGAGCCGGCACCGGGAGAATTACCCACTCCCGCTATTGCTCTGCACATTCAGTGTTGTCTGGAGTCACTAATGCGCCTCCCATTTGGCCTCCCAGTGGCATCCTTTATTCCTTAAGGATGAAAATAAAATCAGCCAGTATTTTTTTTTCATAGATTCCTGCTTTAAAGGTCCATAATGTCAATAACAGTCCTCAAAATGTGCTTAACTCTTCTGTTCCGCTGTGGAAACAGCCTCTGCAGCACAGGGTCTGCAAGGGTCTGGCTGGGATGGTGCAAGCCTGGTCTCTGCCCTTGCACATGGCATGGCTCAAGGGATGAGGTTTCTGCTGTTAGGGGACCCCTACACCAGATTCCCACAGGATCAAGGTTGACGAGGTCCTGAGATTGCCCGGCAGTGCCTGTCTGCAAGGGGTGAGGGAGCAGAGGATCACGAGGAGCATTTTGGTGATGCCTAATGTCACCTCTCTGTGCGTGGCTGAATTTACATCCCTCCTGGCCATCTGCTGACATGCTGAGACCTTCTCTGTCTTGCAGGGTCTGACTGCAAGCCATGCTTACGGGAATTCACTGACCACAGCACCCCTGCTTTGGATTATCCCAACCCCAAATGCTTCCTCCCATCCCTGATTGCTGAGGATGTCACCTTCTGCACCAGCATGGCTGAAGAAAAGGCAAGTGTCCTCTTTCCTTCTGCTACCACCGTGCGCGGCAGGAGCCAGGGTCAGCAAACTGGGTGGTCAACAGCATCTTCAGAGGGAATGTGGTGGAATAAGGATGGGCGAAGGTGGTACCGATCCAGATTATCAAGGAATACAAGGTTCTATTGCTTCTGCTGCTGGGCAAAATCATACCTCTGTGCTTTGTATTGGCATTAGGGGGAATAAGGCACAGAGAGACCTCAGGGACTGGGGGAAGCCGAGCTGCTGGGGCTGGGGCGGGTCTGGCCGCAAGGTGCAGCAGGAGAGCGCTGCTGTTAGAAAGTCTGCTTTGAGAGGCCAGCTGCAGGCCTGGCCCCGCTAGCTGCAGGTGGGCTGTTTGCCATGAGGAGGGAAAGAAAAGCAGCTCCAGCTCCGCACGGGACGTGTCCCCTTCGCAGGACGGACACAAGGCTCTCGGACGGGATGTGTGTGCTCAGGCTGAGCTGTCGCTGCCTTTGCAGGAGGACTCATCTTCCACAGAGCTGGATGTCCCAGCAGCGGACTTGCACAGCAGCACGGAGGATCTCCTCTCAGACTCTGCTCTCCACGGGACAGAGTATTACAGAGATCTGGGACTCCTGAGCCCACCAATTGCCAAAACAGCGCCAGAGACGGCAGCACAGCCAGAACAAGCAACCCAAGCTGTGTCTGCCATTCGTTTATTGGAAGAGAGACCAGGGGCTCTGAGCAAAATGTCCGTGGATGTTGCTTTTTCCAATCCCGTTTCCTGCTCGGTACGTTATGGCGAGGCCGACTGCCGCTTTCTGAACAAAGGCCAGGTTTGCTCCTGTGCGGCGGTGCCGGGAGATGGTACCAGCACTTCTGAGTGTCCTGCAGAGGCAGGCAAAGAGCTGGACCTGCAGGAGGCCAAGGAGTCCTTCCCCACGCTGGTGAGATCTATGTCTACCTCTCGGAGGCACAGCTGGGAGAGCCCTTTATCACCCGTGGACTGCAAGCGCAGGTAAAGCAGGACCGTGAGCAATATTTGATATGTACGATACAATGATTCTGCGTGAGGCCGGAGCGATCACACTGCCCTGAGCTCGAGCTGCTGCTGGGTGGTCCCCCTCCCTCGTCAGCTTCTGCCAAAGCAGTTGGACGCCTACTGCTCATGTTGGGTGGGATGTGGAGGAACAGATGCTAGAGCAGCAAGAGGCTTTAATGTCTCCTTGGCAGTAGGAAGACCCTCTTTTCCTGGTCTTGGGGCCAGGAAGAGGATCTCTATTCTGGGGAGAGCTTGTTTCTGTCTTGAGGGAACCTTGAACAGCATCAGCTGCCCTGATGGCCTCCGCGCTCTGGCTCAAAGGCAACTTTGCCCACCCCAGAGGGATTAAGAGAGCTCCATCAAATCCTTTTTCTTCTGTCAGTCGGCTTGGTGGGGCCTGAGCCTGCAATGGCCGCCGTGTCCTCCAGCCCTGTGTCCTCCACGTGGCTGCAGAGGAGAATGTATTTTGTAGCCCGACGCTGAGCTCTGGCTGGGAGCGGTTTCCAGGCCTGGCATTACCGCCGTGCTCTGCTCCTGCCACACGAATGCCTTGGGCTCCACGCTACACGCACGCTTTCCCTGCTGACAAACGTATTGATCTCCCGCATGACTGGGAGTTAGGTGTAAGCCAGCAAGAACTATTTTTATCTCTCCTCCTTATAAGGTACCCTAAAATTATCTCGGCCTGAAATCTTGGCACTTCTTCATCAAGCTCAGACTTTGGTCCTCAGACCGGTTGTTGTTCCGTGTGCCGCGGATCATTCACAGTTTGTGCTGTGTAACAGGCACATGAGCAATGGCGGCACAGAGCACTGTCAGTGTCAGGGACTTGTTCGGTCCCCTCGCCGGGTGATTAAGCATGTGTGAGCACGGGGCCAGGCAAGGGGAATACGCCCCGCTGTCCCCTAAGCAAATGCTTCCTGAAGCCTGTCTCTGGCAGCAGGAATGGAGCGACAGTGATCTGCAGACAGAACCCATGCAGAGAGTAAGATTTTCCACTGAGCCCTATCCATCATTTCGCTCCTATGTTGTTGGCACTGCAACAGCACTTGGTGTTCAGGAAACCGTGGGGCACTGGGGGAGCTGGTCCACCCCTTGTTTCCCAGAAAAGGATTTCTTTTTCCTTCCTCGAAGCTGGGCCCCGGTGGGAGCAGGATTTATGACATGATGCCACAATGATGATGCGATAAACGACAACATCTGCCATTTCTAAATGCCCAGCGGGACTTTCCTGGCACTGGAGCGAGCAGGGCAGCAGCTCTCACGCAGGCCAGGCAGGCTGCTGTCTGGGTGGCTGCACAGTCTCAGGGGTTGCTAAGAGATCAGCGAGAGCCGTCCGGCACTAAACATCCCGGGTGACCAAGGAGCTGGTGGTCTCGCTGATGGCAGCCAGAGAAGCTGTTTTTAACAGGCTCAGGACTTGGTGTCCAGGCTGACGCTTCCTGGCATTTCCTTTTCCACGTGCCTGCTGTGGTGACCCTCCTCGTCCCAGTTGCATGAGCTCTTTGGGACCGTCCACCCAAGGCCAGGACATTGCAGGGGCTGGGCCGTGCCTGGCATAATGGGACGGGACTGCTAAACTGGCTTGTTCCTCTTCCTCGAATTAGGTTCAGCCTGGATGCCACAGAGATGGGCAGCGACCCAGAGCAGGAGGATGTGGAGAAGGGGAGCCAGTCCTGCCCGCAGCCTTGTGTGTCCCTTCAGCTGCCCAAAGGGGAACTGGAAGGCTGGAGCAGCGGCGGGGGTGGCATGGTGATCAAAGTGGAGATAGAGCCGTTGCGCCCGAACCTCACGGTCAGCCCCGGCTCAGAGGAGGCGGTGAGTGTGTTATCTTGGGTCTCGATCCAATCCTGATACACCACAGGTATCAAACCACGCAGCAAGGGAACCTGCCCTCGGGCTCCCAGGGTGGGCATGGAGGGTAGGAGGCTGTGGGAAGGCAGGGATGATCACTGGCACTTAAGTCGAGATTCCTGCCTTGCCAGCCATGCTGTGCCGCGGTGGAGGCTCCCTTGGTGCACAGAGGGCCAAAGATGTCCATGATCATTTACTTCTCCAGGAATGTGGCAGCAACGGGAAGAGACTGAGGTCAAAGTCTGTCCCATCAGCCTGCGAGACAGTTGCCTCCCTTCAGATACCTTGCAGTTCCGACACTTCTCTTCCAGCCGTGGAAGGTTGGTATATGGCATTAAACGAGTTCAAGGTGTTTGTGATTAAGAAGATTAAAAACTGGAGATGTAGCCTCTGCAAGCCTAGACATCCTCTGCCCTTCCCTTCTAAGTGGTCCCAGGAGCTTCTGAAATAAAAAGTCAAGCTGACTTTGAGTCTGATCCTGGCTAGCAGCGTAGTCCAAGCTTAGACATACCGGTCCCCAGTGACACATTGCCATATAACCTCTCTGTGGCTGGTGCACTGGTCACTCCCTACTCACGCAAGGCAAAGATGGTTTCCGAGGAACAGAAGGCACTGCTTCATCCGCCTGGGTTTAAATGTGCCCTTTCTCCTGGGCCCCAAAGAATGGGGCAAACGTGGTCTTTGTGCAGGCCCCTTCCGACAGCAGTGCCCTTAATTAACCCACCCTGCGCAGCTGGTAGGGGAGCAGGCTTTGGGACAAGGCTGTCAGGTTCTGGTTTCTGCACTGAAAGCTGAAGAGCCTTAGAAAAACAGAGGCCCCAGCCCCTGTAAACTTAATTTTGGCCTTCTGTGTGCTGCTGGAATCATTAACCTCTCCCACCTGTGAGGACTGCCCCAGAGCACACTGTAGAGACTTGTTAAAAGCACAGCCTGGGAAGTGGAGGGGAAGCTGGCTGTCATGGGGAGGGTCTCTGAGGTGTGTCAGGTCCTACCCTCTGGCTGCAACCAGGATCCTCAGAAGCTGACGTAATACATACTGGAAAGGGGAGGGGTAACACAGAAAAGTGATGTAGCCTTTGCCTCCCTCACAGAAATGCAGTGCAGCCTTTTTCTCTCTAACTTCTCCCTCCCAGAAATGCAGTGCAGCCTTTTTCTCTCTAACTTCTCCCTCCCCGTTAAAGGCAGAGTGGGAGCCCAGCAAGACTAGTGGGGTCCAATTGCACAGCTTGCAACATGGTGCTCTGCAAAGGCAAACCAGGATTCCTGCTGAGAGTGGTTTGTGTTCCAGGTGTTGAACCCCCTGCTCTGGAGATGCTGGAGAAGGACCACGTGTCCCCAGACCACGTGTAGGTATTGTCAGTCCTGGCTGTTTTGAGATGGCAGAGATTCTTCAGTATATCTGAGCTACTGGAGGCGCAATAGCAAAGGCGATCCCACTCCATGCTGGGCCACAGCTGAGTAGTTGGTCATAAACCAGCGACTGATGCTTTGTGGGGTGCAGAATGTCTTTGCAAAGACATTTTCTAATCCCTTGCTTTTCTTTTGCCCCATCCCTGGTAGGCTAATTGTCCAGCAGGTACTCCAGGAGCTGAAACAATATCATGGGTAAGTGTGTCTGGGAGAGGGACGTGGGTGGGGACGTCATGGGTCTGCCTAGGACCCACCGGGCAAATGACGCTTGGTCCCCTGAGCGGCAAATCCCCAGGGTACCAGAATCACTGTATTCTTCCAGTGAGACTAGGGTAGAATTGCAAGGAGAAGTAGCATTTCATGCGCTGCTTCTGTAACGCTAGAATGTTCCTGCCCCATCCCCAAAGATGGGCCTTTCTGCTGACCCAAAAGTTCTGCTCTTGTGTTCTTTGCTGTGTGCCTGAAGTCTTTTCCCTGCACAGGGCGAAGCAGAGAGCTTGTGTGCAAGAAGGCAGCGACTCTTCCCAGCAGAACCTCACCTGGTTTGAGTTCCTGTCTAACGAGTAAGTGAGCCAGACAGTAACCCACACACTTTGTGTTCCCAGAGCAGACTGATTTCGAGCCCCCCTCCACCTAAGCTCTACTGCGCTGCTAATACTGTGTGCAGGACACCGGTACCTGCCAGGTTCATCCAGGATCGGGGCCTCATTGTGCATGGCGCTGAACAAAACCACAGACACGGCCAGAACTTGCACAAATAATTTGAAAGTTCAGCTCCTTATTTGCAAGTGTTCCATTAATAAATAACATGACTGATGCTGAACCAGATCCTCCAGGATACAAAAAGCTCAGAGATAGGGTCCTAAAGTAATGCTTCAGATTAGCTCCATCAGTGATCCCCCCAAACGGTGCTTCGCCAGTTAACCTCCCCTTAGTTGAGATGGTTTTGATCTTGTTTCAGAAATGAGGACAGTGGAAAGAGCGATAAAGCAGAGAAAGGCACAAAGGTGATGCGACGTCTGAGTTCCCTGCGGAGCCGAGTCACCGGATCCTGGCAGAAGGATAAGGTGAGGGGGAGATGCTGAAATTGTGGAAGGAATTGTTGAATTCTTCAAGTAGAAAAGGGGATTCTGAGATCAGGGACCAGTTAGTGGGATTGCTTTTGGATGGCTGAGGCCTCTATATTGGTCAGCAAATGCACTGTGACCCCTAACACAATGCACTGGACAGAGTAATCCCTGACTTTCAGCCCATCTTGCTCCAGGGCGCGTTCTGGCTGCTTTCGTGCTGTCTTAGCATGAGTTGTGCAGACCAGGAGAGAGTGCTTTGGTTGGGTGACTGTCTGGATCACCCGCTGTGGCAAGGAGGAGAGCCTGCAGAGGCACAGACATGTGCTACAGTGATGCCCTTTATCAGGCATGACTGGCCCAAGCCTTAGGAAGGCATCTGGGAGAAGCACTACCATCCCAAAGATTTGGGCACAAAGGTGCCCGCTGTACTCGCTGCACATCAGCTTTCTGCATGCTCAGTTTTACCAGGGGGGAAAGGAATGCGTGGGCAGCGGGAGGCCTGTAACAGAGTTGTGGTTTTCTCTCCTTCCAGGGTAAGAACAAAGAGCAGCCGAAAGAGAGAGAGAAGGAGAAAGAGACAAAGGAGCCAAAGGAGAGGTGGAAAGAGATCAATGGGCACCAGCTTGTGCCAGGGGTTTTCTCCAGTTGCACCAGCTGCTCACTGTGTGCCAAACCTCTTGTGAATAAAAGTGGTCTGCAGTGCCTGAGTGAGTATGGCTGTCGCTGCCTGGCTCTGACCCAGCCTGGCTGTAACCCCCTCCCCAGCCTCCCCTCCAGCCCAGGCCAGCCATTCCTCTGCTTAAATCGGCCTCGGGGATCGCTTCACTTTTCTGCCTGGCTTGACTGTACCCCACCACCCTGCCTGGCCTGGCTTGGTTGTTTCTCCAGATAGTCTAAATGATCTCTAAATCCTGCCTGGCAATAGTTTATCCTCGTTTTCTTTGGCCGCTTGACCATTTCCTGCCCCTTTCCCCCAAGGAGGGCTCTAGGTCAGCTTTTCCTTTAATACTATTTTTTCCACCAAGTTCTGCGTTGCCCAAGCAAATATCCCTGCTGCCTGAGTGAAGCTGGATCTTTTAGGCTGTTTTTCACAGCTGCAGTGATGCGTCAGCTCAGCATCTGCCCTGTGCACGGGCACAGGGATTTCTAGACCATCCAAAACTTCATTAACTAACACAAAAGTCAAATGGTGCCTCCCAGAATCCGCAGGGGTGAGATTGTTGCTTTTCAGATGTAAGTAGTGCACAGGAACGGCAGCTGTGCCTTTGCTGGCGTGCATGGGACTCTGTCCTCCCACTGCTTTCACTGGGGCACGGCTGCATGACTTTGGCTGATGGACAAACCCTGTTCCTCCTCTTTGGGGCAGGGTCTCAGGGCACTGAAGAACATTTTAATTCCCAAGGGGTTGTCTGTGGGCAGAGAAAATCTTCTGGAAATGAGAGCATTGCTCTCTTTCTCTACCTTGTATCCTCAAGCAATGCTCATTCTCCAGTACGGGTCTCTCAGAGGCTCTTAAGGTCAGTAAAACCTTCCTGGGGCGTAAAAGAACTGGCTGCCCTTGGACATGCGCTGTGAGAAGTGTCTTTTCCCTGCAGGCAGCTGGAGGGAGATTGGAAAGGACCACAGGCCCGGCTTTTTGTGAATATTTGTCAGGCGTCGCAGCAAAAAGTAGGAAGCAGGGACCTGAACAAGAGCAAGTGGTTTGTGGATGTTTTGAACCCAAATATTACGGGAGGAGGCAGAGTTATGCCTTGTCATTCCTGTCGAGGAACCTCCTAAGCAGAGGCTCTGTTTGCACTTCTGCCATGCTGCTTTACAAAAAATACCTGAACCTGAGAGGATACAGACAGTCCTTGATCCCCAGCTTGGAGCCATGCTCTGTATGTTCTTGGGAACTCTGGGGTCATTGCTGGTGTGAGTGATTCTTCTCTGGACAGCCACTTTGGAGATCTGTGGTCTGGAGCGCACGGAGTTGGAGCTAGCTGTTGAAACAGGTGTAAGGCTTAGCATATTGTTGTCCTTCAGAAATGCACGGGGGTTGGACATGAGTTATAGTAACTTTTACCTTGTTTCTCAGCCCTTCCATAAGGAATCTGTGTTCTTGAGTCTTGCCAACATTCAGGAGAAAAACTCCAAGGTGGCTGAGGAACCGGTTTGCGTTTGGGACTCTGTGACGACATCTTTGGCTTTCTGGGCTGCTCAGGGAGATGCTGCCCAGGCTGACGTGGGCGGCAGGGCCGCAGAGCTCTGTTTTGCACGGTCCCTTTGCGGTGGCTTGAACTGAGGCTGAACAATTGGGCAGTGTTCCGAGACGTTTGTTAAAATTAATGGCTTGTCTGTGGTCAGATCTGGATGGGTACTTGTTGCGTGACAGCTGTTAGCCTGAGAGTGCCTATATTTGGCTTATGCTGGGCTGAAACCTTTGTGAGCCGCTTCTGGGTGGCGGAGTTGGTAGTTGATATCACTAACTCCCGCTATTGCAGCTAGGAGCAGTGCGTGGTCTCCTGACAAGTCACTGACAGGGCTCTTGAAAAGCAAGCTTCGGGGCCACCGTGTAGCCAGAGCGGCAGGCCAACTTTTCAGAAGTGCGAGCTGCTCTGTCAGGGCTCAGTCTGAGCTGTAGTTGCTGCCAGGATCTGAGGCTATTTGGCTGCTCCTCTTGTTTTCTCATCATGAACTCACACTTCACCATCTATACGCTTTGGCCCTCGGCCCATCTCATGGTCAGGTGCTGCTGTTTGTGTTATCACCATGGTATTTTTAACTGCAGCACCACCACGTGGTAGAAGACAAAACAGGCTCATCGAAAGACAAGAGAAGAAAAGATGGTGGTTAAAGGTAGGGATGAGGTGAAGCCAGGGGGATGAAGGATGGGGAAGTGTCTAGGAAGTCTGAGGTCTTTTCACTGTCCTGGGGACACAAGAAGTCCAGTGGCTACCATGCGATGAAATAGAGGAGAGAGGCGCCTTCTTACTAGGGAAAGTAACAGCAGGAGGAATTCTGCTTTTAATTCAGGAGTCATCGTTCTGCTAGAAACACGCATGTGAGCTGTGAAGAAGGTAGGCATCTCAGGGGGCCCCGTACATGGTAGCGTGTTTCCCTCTCCCACCTGATTCCTCCCATCTATCCTGACACCAAGCCGTACAAAGTCTCCCAGGGAAAGAGGGAAGGAGGCTCCGGCGTATGTCGAGAGTATGGATGCAGGAGAGTTTCTGCGGCTTCAGAGTCCCGCAGATGTGACGTTAGGAGTCTGGCAGGGATGAAAAACAAAGAGGAATGATTGCAGTCGCTGGGATCTCCACAACAGTGGCCACCCAAACTTTGCCACTACATAAACTTTGAGCTGTGAGTCTCTAGAATTATTGTTCACCTGGAAATAGAGAAAGCTCCTTTTGAGCCTTTACTGTCAAAGGTGGAGAAGGTTCTGTGCCTAAATTAATCCTCTCTTATAAACACGCTCCCAGAGTTTATGCAACAGGAGTTAGATGAGTCCCAGGAAAACCCTGACAGGAGGAGAGCTCTCCAGGCAGGCTGTGCCGTGGAGGCAAGCCAAGGATATGCCGCGGAATATGGATGGCAAGAGGATTGCTTCTCTCCTAGCAGCTTGAGCATGAGCACTGGGGTAGAGGTGGGTCTTCCACATCATCTTCAGTTGAGTTACCTATTACTTTATAGGAAAAATAGAGCCCTAGCCCCCGTAGGGAGGTCAGATCGGCCATCTTCTTGAAAAGGAAACCTATAGCTGCATCCACAGTGTTCGGTAAGCTTCAGACAAATTCCTCTTCTTTAAGAGAAGGTGCTCAGTTTAATGAATCTTCCTGAATAATACAGGCTGTGCTGGACATCAGACTGTCCACCTGCCCTAGCCTGACCCTTGCTGAGCGCTCCAGTATACAGGCTGATTTATAAGAAATTGCTGTAACAACAAGTTTCCAGGACTTATTTAAGGCACGTTGTGAAAGAGGCTTGGAGAACCATTTCCTTTCTCACAATGGGTCTGCCGGTAAATGGGTCTCTGCAGCTTCTCAGGCAAACATCCACCATCCATGCCGCTTTATCTGTAAGGAAGGAGGCCAGCATGGCTTTTGGTTGGGACTTGAAATTCAGTGTGAAATTCACCTCTCACTTGGCACTTGTGCCTGCACACTTTTGCTTTTAGGATTCCCAGTGCAGCACCAACAAGCTAATATGGGAAGGAGAGTTTTGGCTTATAACAAGGCGGAATTACTTGATTTTTCTATCCTGAAATTTCTGCTCATGGCCCTCAGAGTCCTGAGAAATCTGAAAAACAACAGGCAACCTGAAACCTGGCATTTCTGGAGGGAGACACAGCCACCAAAAAGCTTTTATTTTTGGGAGGGGGGAAGAGGTTTGGGTGCTGTAACACGATGACAGTGATAAATGGACTGGGAGTCCCACTTGGAATAAATGATTGCTGACAGGAGGCCGGATAAAATAGGCGAAACCAGAGCGACTGTGACAGGCTGTGGGTTAATGCCATTATAAGCCAATGAAGCAGAATCTAAAGCAAATGTGAAAGTGGTCTGCAGCACTGGGTTTCAGAGGAAATACTGACTGAGCGATGAGTCTGCTGACATAGAGCTGGCTCTGCCAAACTCTAGAGGTTTTAGAAAAGGAAGCTGAAGAACATACTCATGTCAGTACTTCTCCTTTTCTGCTTTTCACTTTCTTTTTTGTATCTGGGCAGTATTGCCTTCATCTGGAACATCTCCAAGGTGCTGGTCCTTGCATTCCCTGGTAAAACCTCAGGATCTTGTACACTTGGCCAGACAAATGCATAAAGCTGCACGGCAGTAATCTACCTGCAATAAGAAATCTGTTTGTTATTATAGAATTACACAGGATTAGAAAGTCGGTGCTCTTCTCTCCTTTGCAATCCAAACCTTAGCTCTAAGCTACGGAGTCTTCCAGCTGGTTGCTGTGCCAGATTTTGCGCTGATTTTGTGGAGGTGCCCTGAGGCCAGCCGCACAAGCACAGCACGTTCCCTCCGTGACAGCTGTAGTTGGGCAATCTGCAATGCTTTACTTTTATATTATAGCGAAGCACAAAGTTTGAAGTGTCCAAGGATTAATCTGTCACCAAGTGACAGCCAGCTGTTTACCCCCAAACCGCTTTATTTAATGATGATTTCTCTGTAGTGCTGAGAGGCCCCAATAAACAACAGGGACCTTAGTGTACTTAGTCTTGTACAGAAGCAGCACAAAAGGGAACATTTCTGAAAAGCTTGCAACTGTAAGATGAAGAAGAAAAAATAAAATCGATTAAACAGGTTGCAGTGTGGAAACCAGAGACAATATTAGTCCCATGGCAGTCTAGGATTTCAGCACATTTCCAGCCCAAATGGGGGCAGGTTCTTTCAAAGCAGCGTGGGAAGGCTGTAGGGTGGATTTTGAGAAGGAAGTTTGTTTTGTAATCGTGTACGTTGCATTTTCAAGCTTGACGGGCAACTTGGATGCGTGTGACTTAAAAATATGACAAACATGCAGTGCAGATCAGTATTTTAAGTCCTTGGAGTGACTCACAGATCAGGAGGTAAGGTTAGGTCGTGAGCTCTTCTAATTTTTCCTCCCTGCACAGAGTACTCCAGCAGCCTGGTGCTAGTACTAGGTCAGCCCTTACTGGTGGCAGGGAAAAGGTGTTTTTTCCAGCAAGCAATTTACCTGTACAAGTCAGGGCATGAATCTGCTGATAGTGAAGATAATTCGCCTTTGTTTTTGCCGTTTGCCTGCGCAGGGGTCATTTGCGAAGGCCCGGGCAGGCGCGGGGCGGAGAAGGAAGCCAGCGCCCTGCCAGCGCGCCGGGCACCCGGGCCTCGCCTCGGCAGGAGCGCCCGTAAACCCTGCAGCACGCTCTGAATGGCAAATCCCAACAGGCTTTTAATAACAAATTACGTGTTTAGATTAAGGCCCGGGCGCTGCGCAAACACATGAACTACCATGTTAAAGCTGTCACTCGGGATGCAACATCCCGTCCGTTAAGGGCCTGTTTCGTCTTTGCTCCCGCCGCGGCCAGGCACTGATGGAAGGCAGATCCCCTGGAGGTGCCCCGTGGTCGGGATGTTTCACCTCCGCCGGCTGGGGCAGGGGGGAGGCTGGAGCGGTTCTCAGGCCTGGGACCCTCTGCCGGGAGAGGCCCGGGGCCCTCGACCCCGGCCGCCTTCCCCCATCCCAGGAGCGGGCTGAGGATGGTGGCGATCGCGCGGTCCCTGAGGATGGTGGCAATCGCGCGGTCCCTCAAGGGACAGCACAGGCTGAGGTGGTCATGCCCTCCCTGAGAGGAAAGCACGGGATGAGGGTGGTCATGCCCTCCCTGAGGAGAATGAGGAGGCTGATGTGGTCGTGCCCTCCCTGAGAAGAAAGCACGGGATGAGGGTGGCTTGTGCACTTCCTAAAGGAAAAGCACGGCATGAGGGTGGTCATGCCCTCCCCGAGAACAAAGTGCGAGCTGAGGTGGTCGTGCCCTCCCTGAAGGGAAAGCCAGGGCCGAGATGGTTGTCACCTCCCTGAGGAGAAGGCGCGGGCCGGGGGTGGTCGTGTCCTTCTCTGAAGGACAAGCCCGGGCGGCGGCTGGTCTTGCCCTCCCTGAGAGAAAGCGCGGGATGAGGGTGGTCATGTCCTTCTCGGAAGGAAAAGCGCGGGCCGAGGGCAGCCGTGCCCTCCCCGAGGGGACGGCGGGGACCGGGGAGGGACGAGGGACCCTCCCCTCGGCCGGGCGGCGGCGCGCAGGCGCGCACCCTCCTCTCCCTTTTGCTTCCGGGGACACGGGGACGTTTCCTGTTGCTGTGGCGGCGGCTCCCGGGACCGAGAGTGCAACCGGCGGCTCCCCGGGGAGTCCGGTAAGAGACCGGGGTGACAGCGCGCCCGCCGGCGCCCCGAGCCTCGGCCCCCGGCTCCCCGCGGCGCCAACCCCCCCCTCCCCGGCCTTGGCGACCCCTCCCGGCACCGCGAGCCCCGTTCCCCGGGGCAATGGGAGGCCGCGGCCCGGTGACCGGCCTTCCCCGGTCCCGGTACCGAGAGCAGCGCTGCTCCCGGGGTTGCTGAGGGCGTTTTCGGGGGGGGGGGG